>JAQOOD010000001.1:13766320-14230795 GCA_029633175.1 Citrus glauca
TAGGGATTCCAAAATTTTCAAAGAAGAAAGCGAACAGTCACATGAGTGCCACTCTTTCTAGGGTTGCACGTGATTCATCTCTTTCTCCAATTGCAAATCCAAACCACATATGGACTAAATGGTGGTGGTCCGTAGCCATATGTGATCTGGAAATTGGCACACAAGTCCCATACACCACCTTCACGAGTGGGCAATTTGTTGTGTTGTGTTTGTATGGGTTTGGCTTTACTTGCCCTCTAAAATGTTCTGCTCGAATAAGAGCTAGATAAAATTTTCCGTGGTTATTCATTCTTTGTTCGTCATTCACACTATTATTAACACTAGTATATTGTTTATACTTATAAGAAATGGATACTGAAGACATAAAGATTTAAACAGCGTGAAACCGAATTTCCTACCCAAAGATGAAGGAGATCCAGACACCAATGATTGAACCTTGACCATCATTTATGGCTTCGTACTTCGTTGGTGGTAGTGCTTTACCAATGCCGGAACCTCCCCACACACTAATAACCTCTCTGCCATAACGTCTAAAACAATAGCTACACCATCGATATTCCTCTCAAAAACCACCTATCACTGCCACTGCACATGTTGCCGTCCAAGATAATGTTAGCATAAAGCACTACACATAATGTAATTTTAATGATAACAAATATATGTATTAAGTGATTTAATAAATATTGTATCTCACATTTTCACTAGTTTTTTAAGGGTAATATTTATGCAAGTGAATCAAGTAAAATCAAGCTAAAGACACTCAACGGACAATGGAAAAATCAAGAATAAAGTTTAGAGCTCAACGGATAAATTGTTGCGATAAAATCTTGTAAAGCCGGTATGATTTAATTGATACATGATTTAGCATTTGAGAAGCTCAAGAAGTTAATTTAATTAATTACTTTTCATAAACTAAAAGGTTTTATTTTTATAAGATAGACCATTTTATGGATTTGAATAATTTGGACTTAAATGAAAAGTTTTGCAATCTTTGATTTTAATTAGTATTATTTTGAATCTCGGAGTTTGACCTTTTTGCAAACATTTGAAATGTTTTGGGCCATACTATAATTTATGAACATTTTGGACTAAAGTGAAAGGTTTTGAGAACTTTGAAAAATATGGGTATTATGTTAAATTTTGAGAAGGACCTCTTTGAGAAATAATAATATATTTAGGGCCATATCATAATTTTAAGAAGTTTTGGAATGAATATTTTTTTTAAAAATTCCAAAATTTGACCTATTTTCAAAGTTTTATGACTTTTTAGGGCCATATAATAATTATAAAAATTTTTAGGGCAAAGTGTAATTTTGGTGAATAGTATTACCGTAGCAAAATTCAAAAATAACGGTAATATCACTGTTTCAAGCAGCTAGCTGGATAAATCAAGCAACTAACCACTTGGTTGGAGAAATTTACCTATAACGGCTAGTTTTCGAGCTTTAACTATAAAAATTCAACTCCAACTTCATTTTAAGAATTAATGCAAGCATAAATAAGATTATATAACATATATTGAGCTTTCAAATCGTAAAATCATCATAGATTGAATCATTATTACGCTATTATTTGCATATCCACTTTTAAAGAGAGTTTTTGTTGTAATTTTCATTTCTTATCAAATTGTGAGTGTACTAGTGTGAGAAACACTTGGGGTGAAGAGATTAGGGAGATAATCTCTTGATTGTAAAGGTTCATTTACACCTTGGAAGTCAATTGTAAGAACTTGAAGCCTTAGGAGGCTTGGATAGTTAAATCCTCGAGCTTGGTTGGCTTGGAGGCGTGGACGTAGGTGGGGGATTGCCAAACCACGTAAAAATCTTTGTGTTTGTTTTTCTCTTCCCTTACTCTTTTATTATTATGCGTGTTTGAATTTATTATTTTCTATTTCATTAAGGCATTAGATTGATTTATTGTGCAAATTGTATTATATAAGTTTTAAAAACCCAATTCACCCCCTTCTTAGGTTGCGTAACTTGCATTTAAGATAACACCTAGTTGCTGACAATCACATCCTTAGGCCTCCCTGACATTTACCAACCACCATTGACATCTCATAAGCCAAGATTGCAAAACCGCTAGAACCCTAATTTGCAACTTTAAACGAGAACAACCATTGTCGCTTTGAAGGATAGCTAACTTTTTTCCTACCACCAACCGCTGATATCATCTCATATAGCCTAAAACCCTAGCCACCACCTTTTTGATCCAAATAACTCTCTTACACATATCTTAACCATTGCCGATGACATTTCTTGGCCACATGGTACTCTTTACACTACCAAACTACCATTCATTGATTGCTAACCTCACTCAACCAAGGCTATGACATTTATAAAAGCAAACTTCACCCCTATAGATCTTGTCACTGTTGACCATTGTTGGTTAATTTTTTAACTCAATTGCTATTGATGTCAATGTGCAAGTGGACACAACAAGTAATAAAGTGATAAATATTTGAGATCGTCTCCACAGGGATTGATGTTACTAGAAATGCTACAACAATCACGATAGTGTAAACTTCCTTGTTCCAAAAAAATTAAAAATGAATTACCACCGAAATAAAATAATAAGAGAAAAACAAAAAAAATAAATTAATGCAGTAATAAAACAAATTAAATGAATTGCGTAAGAAGAATTCAATGGGAATGAGGTAGCTGAGTGATCAAACTATCTTAATGGGCTAACTGATTTATCTACATTAACACTAGTTGTTACAACAATTCTTACAGGGCAGAATTATTTTGCATCTTCAGTTATCGCTTGTCAGATTTCTCATACCCTTAAGCACCTTAACAATGACCAGTTGTTAACCTACCTACGGTATAGCATTATGAGCATACACCCTCTCTACCCTACAAGGTGAATTCATATGCCTACTTTTTCACAAATATTAACTCAAGTATAGCCCTTTTTGGGACTCAAGAAATCTCAGTCCGTGAAAGCTAAATTAAGATCGAGTATTACTCTAATAATTTCCACTAAGACAGGCCATTTTGCGGCTCTATCTTAACTTGAACCATTAAATGGGGTGGTCAACTGAAATAATGATTATAATAATAGCTATTCGAGTAAAAAGCTATAGGAATCTTGCAGCAACTCATAAGAACTGTCAAAAACCCATTTAGATTATTTGTCACTCAACTGCAATTAAATTTAGTTCATACTTTGAAAAATAAAAACAAATAGCAAAATAAAGGAACAAGTAAAGAACAATGAAAATTGAATCCACAATAGCTCTACTGGTTTATCTTTACTGGTGCATACTTGCTTTCCCGTCAATTCTGATTTTTGTTCTCCTTTTCCCTTTGATTTCTCTAATGTTAATTCGCCGCCCCTTTTTCATATGATGCGCGCCCCTTTTATATCTAAAAACTAGCGTAAATAAAGGCCTAGGGCACACATAAGTCAGATTAGGAAATTGCATATAACAATTCCGCATATATCCTGCCCTAATTTTTCTTTGTCGTTGTTCCAGGATTGCTACAGCAATGGCTGCTCCAGCAATGGCTACGACACCACATTGTTCCAGATTTTGTTTACATTCTTATGTAGCCATGTTTTTCCTCATTTTTGCAAGCCTGTTGCAACAACATTCCTTCAATGACAAATAAGCTCTTGGACACCTATAATTAAGCACACAATTTGAGCACGAATTACTCAGAATCAAGCCAAATTTATTAAGACTAAATTAAAATGAATGTTTATGCAAACTATAACAAAAATACAATGATAAGGCATCATTTGCTCTCTAAGTATTATTGATTTAAGTCTAAAAGTGCTATTATAACTCTCATTTAATAGAGTTATCAACCATTTCCCTTACAACCCCTCCGTTTAACCAATAGGCCCACCTATTTCAGCCATTTTTCATTATCATACCCGCACGAGTAATGACAATTCTACCGTATTGTTATTCAATCCCGTTACCCCCACCTCAAACCCATTAAAACATAGGCCTTTCACCACCTCCAGTGATTTATATGCTTTTTTTAAAATCCTATCATATTGTCATTCAAACCCGTTACTCAACCTAATTAGCATCCTTTAATATCCTTTATTGATACCGTGTTTGGTTCTGCAACTTCTTCAATCCCTTTTATGTTGTTTCAGTTATATATAGGTGAACCTACTGTTATTTTCTCAAGTCAGGAAGTTCAGGATATGGCTAAGCCTTTTACACTAGCTTTTGTTAGTATGTTTTCATTTGGCCGCCCTTCTATGATGTTATTATAAATATTTTTGTGTCCTTGGGTCTGAAATACAATTCTCAAGTATGTTTACTTAATAATCCACATGTTCTAATAGCATTCGATATAGAGAAAGATTACTCTAGGATATGGGTTAGGAAATCTTAGTAGGTAATTGTAAGGCTATTAACCGAGATTGAAAGAATCCATTGTGTGCTTATTTAGGTGTTTTTTTTAATATGTCTGTCCACTTTATTTATTGCGAATTTTCTTTTGCTTTCTATTGTTTGCTATTATTGCACACTTCTGCGTGTTGATCATGCTACGATCTCGGTTAATAGGCCTTTTATTGCCATAGGTTTAGTGGACTATAACGTCTTGTAGCTTTTGTTGCAATGTATTTGGATTTATGATGGTGATTCCAACTTTGGACAGGATATTATTTTGAGTAAGTTCCCATCTGTTATGCTTCCTATAAGTATTTGGGCTACTCAGCAGAAAGTTGTTATAAAGCTAATCCTGAACTCTAAAAGTCTCAACAGTCTACTTGCCAAGCTTAAGGTTTAAGTGTCAGGAATACAATGCCGATATATACCCCAGGTCAAACCCTGAGTTAAGCCCCGAAGATTGTGTAAAACAATGTCGTTTTGAGAATTATTTTTTTTCATTTCAAAATTAAACATTCGTTTTAAGAATTAATTTTTTTATTTTAAAATTAAACATTTGTTGCTTCTTTTTCTGTTTCTCTTTTCATTTTCGTTCCTTTTTCTTCCTAAGTACAAAACATTGTTATCTTCCTTCACAGGCCCATCTAATTCCTACAAATCAGCTTCTGAAAACAATGCATCACAAAGACACTGCTTCTGCAAACGACAGATCAAGTTGATGAATGCACTTAAATCATATAGCTTGGCTAGTTTTTCAAAATCTACTTTTGACTTTACTTTTGCATCGCTTTCATAAGCAAAGTCTAAGGCTGGGATGTGTTTTAATAATCCTAATGGAGAATATTACAACGCTTATGGGTAATTGGAATTTTGGTCCCTGAACACAATTATGTTGTGAGTATGAAATTATCCTACTTCTCTATTATTTCGAACTGTTTTTTCACATGAGAGAGTTGAACACAACAATACCCAGATCTGCAAAAGAGAGAGAAGTTGGTAATCTTCTTAAAGTCGAAAGAGGTTAGTGGTTTTCTTAAACAAGGTCTTATCAAGAAGTTGAGAAATTACACAATCAACAAGTTAAAGATTAGAGGAAGTTTTCTTTTTTATTATTAAAAAATATCCAAAGAAAATGTTCTTAAAGCACATAATTTTTCCTTTTCTAAAACTAAGAAAGAGGTTGTAGGGTTTGTGGTAGAAAAGAATTATTGTTTATAAGTAACTTTTCTGTTTTGGCTAAAATGGTGCGTTTTTAAGATGTCAGGGTTTGACTCGGGGGAAGTAGCATTTTGCTTAGAAATAAGGGTAAAAAGATAATGTTTGACACAAATGTGCAAAATAGTGTGGCTCATATTCCCTACTATTTAGTTTGAGACCTAATGATGCTGAGAGTGCAACTCTGGATGCTAATATTCCATTTTCTTATATTCGAGTTACTGACTTTGATTTGGTTGGCCAGGTTCAACCTAATATTGATCATTCTAATGGTGTGGATGTTTCAGTTCCCAACGTGTGCCCTCAAATAACATTGCTTATCTATAGATGGATTTTAACTCCCATTGTACTCATATCCCCAATTTAAATTTGGATGGTAGTATAGGCTAACTTGGATCATTTCAATCTAATATGGAATTTGCCTCAGTGAGGAGTTTGGTGATAATAGTGGACGGTTTCTATCCGATTCTGAGTGTGCATTCATGCCTTTACAGTCTGATGCAATGATTGATTTGTTTAATGGTTAGCTAGTTGCTTGTTCTTCTAGAGCCTTTTCATAGGTTATTGGCCGAAAGTATCATAATACTAGAGGGTATATGGTAGCATGCAGATCACCTCCTCCTCTAATTCCATTGTGCGGGATACTCAGAAGATTATAAGGCCTCTACAATTCCCAGGTTATGAAAATTGATTCGATTGAACAAGTTGTAAAGCCTAAACAATCAAGTTTGGTTCATTTTTGATATCCAACCTCTCATTTTCAAAGACAATTATGTTCTATTTGATGTGTTGCTGAGCCCTATGCATGTTGGATTATTAGATCTAGTAATCGTAATTTTTTATATGATTGTTGGGGTGGGTCTCTTCCTTTATTCATTCATAATTTTGTTGCAACCTCTATAGTGCATTTTCTTTTTACTGACATTGTGTGGCCTGAGAGAGAGGTAGTGTTATAACCCAACCCAGACCTGATAAGATATTATCCACTTTAAGCCTTAACAACACCTACACGGTTTTGTTTCCGGGCCCCATACACCCCAAAATGCTTCTTGCCAATTAAGGTATGGATCACCCTTTATAAACCCAACATCTCTCCCATGCTTTGTTGATGTGGGATTCGCCTAAGGTGTTACAAACACGCCTCTTAAGGACTCAGTGTCCTCGCTAAGGTTTGCCCTACCATCGCTCAAAAGTACACACGGAGCCATTATGAAACCATCTATCATGACCCAACCCAAACCTAGTAAGTTATTGTCCATTAAGAGGCCTGCCCACACAGTTCTGTTTTTTGGGCACCCGTACACCCCAAAATGAGTCTTCCAAAATCGAGGAGTGGATCATCTCTTATTAACACAACATCTCTCCTGTGATTTACCAATGTAGGATTCGCCTAGGGTGTTTACATATGTAACATAAAATTTCCATGATTTTAAATTAAGGAAATTTTTTTTATTAGAAATTATAAATGGTATTTTTCCCTTATTAATAAGGATTATTAAATCCATGAATAAGATTTATGTGGTAATTTTTTAAAAGACTAACTATTTCCAAAGTCAATTGGGTTTCTTAAGGTTCCTTATAAATTTATACTTTTCTCTCTCTCATAACCCTAAATCCATAGTAACTTTTTTTTCTCTCTGCTGCTGCTCATTATCTTTTGCTCATACCCTAGGATTCAAACTCTTGCTTAGGAGAGAATCTTAACGGTAAGTTTTATTCTCCATATTCTCCATAAGTTTTCTTGTCACTCTATTAAGGGTTTTATTAACATGGTTTTAGAATGTTATAGACCATCATGCATGATTTAGGATGTGTTTACTTTGTGTTTAGGACTTCCATTTTTTGTTGAGTCTTGTTAATCAATCCTTAATGCAAATAGTTTGCCAAGAAACAAATAGTTTTGAAAATGTTTTTGTTATTAGATCTTCTTGAAAATCATGAGATACCCATGGATGTCTAGAATAGTTCTGTAAAGTATTTTTCATTTTGATTTTTAGAGTGAGAGTTAAAATTTTGAGAATCAGACTTGTACTGGTATAAATTAGAAAATTAGGTTCTTAGAAAGAGTTCTTAATAGTTATATCTTATATTTGTTTAAGGTGTTTGAGGTGTTTGAGGCTCTTAGAGGCTTAGAGGCATGTTAGATCAATTCTTTTATCGAGGTAAGTAACTTCATTCCTGATGTATTGGATATGTATGATTGTATTGATATTATTATAAGTGTTTTTTTATACCGCTTAAAAGATTAGTTGATTTTCATAATAAAATTAGTTTATGTAAATGTTTTCAAATCTAAATTTTTAACAAAATATTATAAATACTTTTAAATATGTAATTTATTTTTTTACATGATTATCTTTATGATTTTATCTATAAAATATTTTTGCAAGCCTAAATTATTGTTATGGACATTTATAAATCTGATACAAATATTGTGTGACGATGTACGATTTAAATTATTTATGATTGTAAGAGAGTCAGAGCATTGCGAAGTTCCACATACAGTGCAAAATGCCATGTACAAGTCATTACATATGAAAAACTAATTTGAATATTTTCGTTCGTTGTCTATAGTTATTTTGATTCTGATTTTGATCACGCGTGTGTGTGTGTGTGTGTCTCTATAACCAATATTGGGTTTTTGCTGAGTGTGGACACGATATTCTAATTCTGATTCTATTTCTAGCCAGGTCACCAAGAGTATAGGTGACATTATGTGACATGAACTAATCTTTTGTTTACTGATATAGGTTATACAATTTGCTTTCATAATTAACTACGCTTTTAATATTTTGAATTACTATGAATTTATGCATCTTATTGTAATATGTCGTTTTATGAAATTTATGAATTATAACAAATGTTTTAATAAAAAGAAGGTTTGAAATATTTTTGGTATTGATAAGCCTAGTGTGTTGGGAATGGTTTTCCTTATGGAGTTGATGGCTCACCCCACGTTATTACTTTTTGCAGATTAAGTACCTTGTTGAGAGGTGTGCTTATCATTGGTGTTAGAGATTCATTTCCTTTTCCTAGTAGAATAAGAGAAGGATAAACTATGTTTCTTTTAAGTTTATTTAATTTAGTACAATTATTCATCGACTACCTGATATTTTTAGTTTTTTCAAAAATACAAAAATCTTCATTTTTTTATAGAATTCTACCTAAAGTTAATAATTTTTTCACTCGTTCACTTCAGTGTTAGCTCCGTTATAACTTTATTGATATCATAAGGTTAAAGTTGTCATTTTATCTGAAAAATAAAGACCATGTCACACGCACGATTGAAACCCAGAAACTTATTGTTGCTGCTAAGAATGTCGGCTGGAGGAGGAATGTTTGTGGTAGTGGTTGGGCACAATTGACGAGCATTAAGTGCCATTAATCGAAACATGATCCACATCAATCGCCGGAAAAAAAAATAGCCAATGCAGTTGTTTGGTATGCCTAAGCATGATGACTGCAAATTAAAAATTTTGAGCACGAGGTAAAAAGAACTTACCGGTTCGTTGTTTTCAAGAGCAAGGGGAAGGAGAAGTTTTTTTGAGCCAACTCCAAGTTGTTGAAGACTCCAATTTGAAGTTTGTACAAACTACAAATGCTTAGCAACAATCCACGAAAAGCTTCACAAGTTGCCATAAATTTGTCAATAATTGGATAAATTGACCCATTATCCACAACTATAAAAATTAGTTTTTTTTCTATAAAATAAAAGGTGAAAAATCTTGTCCAATTCAACTTAGTGCTTACATCTTTCACTACTGACGGATTTGATCTTCACCACCGGATCATGTGATTCACAATCTCTTGTGTACACATAAGCATTAAACCAGAACTTGTTTATTGAATATGCCTATTTAATTCTACATTCCCTGCCATTTAAATTCCACATTTTCTCTTTTTTTCATAGATCCCAATCTCTCTCTCGCCGTCTATTTTATAAAGTCGTCAGAAAAGAATGGCCAATGCAGCCATTTGCATGTATGGTTGTTTTAGAGCTCAAGCCAAAAAGAACCTATCAATTCATTGTTTTCAACATCGAGGAGAAGTAGAAGGAAGTTGTTGTGGAGAAGGTTGTTGAGTAGCTCAAAGCTACTAGGATTTCAAAGAAGAGGAAAACAATTATTTTATGTTTGCGGGGGTAAAAAAGCCATTCGACCACTATTTCATTAATTTTTTCAATTGAGTTAATGCAAAAGTGGACAAGTGGAAAAATTATTAACTTCATGTAGAATTCTATTAAAAAAATGAAGATTTGTATATTTTTGAAAAATCTCAAAATATCATGTGGTCGGTAGATAATTGCCCTTTATTTTATAAACTCATAATTAGAAAGCTTTGAGATTTTTGTTATATTTATGTCATCGGGAGAGATTATTTAATGTCAGACACAGAGATTTGTGGTTTAGTCGATTAGAAATTTGAGGTGTTTCAATTTCAGATTTTTATGTGAGGATTTTGATTTGTATGTAACACCCTAGGCAAATCCCACATCGACAAAGCACAGGAGACATACTACGTTTATAAGATGTAATCTACACTTTAATTAGCAAGATGTGTTTGGGGTGTATAGACAACCCAAAAACAAAAGGGTGGGGGTCTTATAAAGGCCTAAAGCGTATAATATCTTGTCAGTTTTGAGTTGGGTCATGACATATGGTATCAGAGCGGCTTCACTTGTCCTCTTGAGCAATGGTGGGGAAAACCTCAATGACGACGCTGAGTCCCTAAAGGAGAATGTATGTAACGCACTAGGAAAATCCCACATCAACAAAGCATGGGAAAGATGTTGGGTTTATAAGGGGTGATCCACACTTTGATTGGCAAGACGTGTTTTGGAGTGTATGGGCAACCCAGAAATAAAACCGTGCGAGTCTTGTTAAGGCCCAAAGCGATCAATATCTTGTCAAGTCTAGGTTGGGTCATGATAGGTTGGCTTTTGGTTGTTCTGTCTTAAGTCCATTTGATGCAAAGTAAGAAATTGAAGAAATCCTAATTAGATTGAAATTTATAATATTTAGGAATATTTTAATTAATTTGTATTCTAATTTAATTTACTTCCCTATTTAGAGTCTTATTATTTAGGCATTCCTTATTTAAGTTGTATTCCTAATTTATATATGAATCTTATTAAAGTAGGTTTTTTAGTAAAATTAGGATAAATTGTAGTAAATATAAATGAGTGTCTTTTGTCGCTTTACAAGAAGACAAATTCAATTTCAATAATATTTTCAGTTTTCAAACCTTTGTGTGAGTATTTGATTTTGTTAATTCTTAGTATTCTGTGGAATCAGCAAGTCTCCACCCCTAAATTCACGATATCTTTTGAATTAAAGTGAATTTAGCTTGTTCTTTATTTTGGTATTCTTTAGAATCAACGGAACATATCAGACTTTAAACTTCCGCTGCATCACTATTTATGAGTAGATTATGTTGGCTCCTTTTTCTAGAATTGGACCTGATGTTCCTTATTGGGATTTATTTGGGAACGGAGATTTCTCTTTTATCTCGGCATGGGAGCTTGTTTATAGGTCTAGACCATATGATGAGGTTTGTTTTCCTTTTTTTCTTATGGCATAGTTTCTTGGCCACCAATGATACCTTAGCTGGAAGGGTTTTTCTGTAGTTTCTTGGTATTTTTGTGGTTAGGTTATTGAGAGAATTACATATTTATTTCTAGGTTACCCATTGGTCAAATAAGTTTGGTGGCAATTTTGTTTGATGATGGTTTGTAGCATCTATTTTTTAATATCCTCATGTTTTACTTGTTTTCTAGAAATGAGGCAAGTCTTTTTTGCGACATTTTTGTGTTCTCCTTCTATGTTGCATTTGTGGTATGTATAAAAAGCTCCAAATGCTTTTAGATTTGATTTTGATATCTTTTATTATGGATGTTTTATTTACAAAGTGATTTAGGACCTTAAGCTTACTAGTTCTACTTTTAGGTAGCGTTTACTTTTTGAATTGGAGTGGAAATCTTGAGGAGTAAGAATCTTGAGGAGTAGGAATCCTAAGATTGGGAGTAAGTTGTTTACTTGCACTGGAATGGAAGCATGGAATGGAGATCAAAATCCAATTTGTGTGTTTACTTTGTCTTAGATTGGGAATAAATAGGTTCAAATTACAATTTTATTCTTATGTAAAGAATTATAGTTTTTAATTACAAAGTTAATAAAAATATGTTTAATGAATAAAAATTTATTTTTATTATATTTGTAAATTTGTAATAATTATTAATATTCTTAATTATGAACATCACAATTTTTTTAAATTTTAATTATATGAATTAAAAATTGTTGTTAAGGGCAATATAAATGAAATATTTTTACTATTAACATAGTATGAAATTAATATTTTCTTAGAATAAACTATTTATTAGTATTAATTATTAATATTAAATAAATATAATACTATTATTTTTAAATAAATATAATAATATTATATTTTCAAATAAAGATGGTATATAGTAATATTCTCAATTAATGTAATAATATTATTTTTAAGTAAATTAAACTTAGAATCAAACCCAATTATTATTTAGTTAAATATAATAATATTATTTAAATATATTTATAGTAAATTTAATAAAAATAAGGATAAATATAAAATGCAACATTATTTTATTTTATGTAATTATATTAAATTTATTAATATAATATTATTTAGTATAAAATTAATATTTTCTTAGAATAAAGTATTTATTTTTATTATTATTATTTATTAATATTAAATAAATATAGTACTATTATTTTAAGAGAGAATATATTTATTAATTCTTGATTAATATAATAATATTATTTTTAAGTGATTTTCATTCATAACCATTGTAAATTATTATTTAGTTAAATATAATAATATTATTTAAATAAATATAATTATAAATTATTTTATTTTATTAAATTAAATTAAAAGCAAAGGGTAGAAAATGGAGAGGTGCGAGTGGGACCACTCCCACTCCCCACTCCAAAAATGGGCAAGGCCCACAGAGTGGGATTCCCAATCCATCTCTATTTTGTTAAAGTAAACACTGGAGTGGGAGGAATCTACATTCCTCACTCCCACTCCAGAAAGTAAACACTGCCTAGTTTTAAACCATATCAACTGAGGGGTGTCTTTCTTTTTTTAAAGGAGATTTCAATTAATTCAACGATGATAAAAGATACATCACTTGTGAAGGGTATGAACCCTTCTACACAATAGTCTTGCGCTTCTCTAAAGATAACTTAGCTAAAGAGTGGGCAATAACATTACAAGATCTAGGCATATACTTGATACTAACACACTCGAAGTTTTCCTTTAACTTTTGAATTTCTGAAACAACCTAATAGATCTCGGATCTGTTACCCTGCTTGTTATTAACTAAACTAACCACACTTTGAGAATCTGATTCCACGATTACAGCTTTCACTTTAGCTTCTCTCGCCACCAGCATACCCCATTCCATAGCTTATGCTAGCATAAGAAACATCTCCATGAAACTTGGAAATCTTGATTGCAGCTGCTGTAACATGCCCCGAATCATCTCTAATCACAGCCCCCAGCCATGCAAGGTTCTTTTCGGAGTTGATAGTTATATTAATATTGACTTTTACAAAGCCATCTTGAGGGGGACTCCATGCCTGAAGAGGTAGCCTTTGCTGCTTTTCACTGCAAGCCTCAAATGAAGAATGCATCCTCCTATAAGCTGCAATCATAGCTTCAGCTTTAGCTACCATAATCTGGGGGTTCTCCGCTTTTCCTTTGAATAGTAAATGATTTCTAGCATTCCTTTTTACCCAAAAAATTGTTACCAGCAGCTCCAGTTCAGCTTTGCTTCTCATCATTTTCATGGCATGCAGCAGACTTAAAATATCTTGACTATAAGTTGCATTAATATCATGATCAAAATAGATGAGCCTCCACACCTTCTTGGCCGATTTGCAGACTACTAGAGCATGAAATACATTTTACATCCCCATTTTACACACTTGGCAAGTGGGTTCCTGGATTATCTTTTTCTTCCACAAATTCTCAACTAAGGGGAAGAGGTTTTTAGCTACCCTCCAGGCAAAAATCTTGATCTTTTGAGGCAAAAAAAGAGACCAAATAATATTCCATTCATTTTTTGAAGCCACTGAGCTTGAAGGCATGGCTGGAAACTTTATTTGGAGAGCTGTTTGGTACCCACTTTTAACCGAGAATTGGCCATTCTTTCCATAATGCCAAATAAGCTCATCCTCCCTTGGTCTTCTAGGCAGAGGAATCTTAGTGATTAAATCAGCATCCATCTTGTTGAAATGCTCGTAAATTATCTTCTCATCCCAGTAGTTTGCCTCATTGATTAATTCAGAGACCATAGTATCAGATGGCAAAGTTGGCTTAACCATTGGCTTGAAAGTTAAAGGCTTTGGAATCCAATTGGCCTTGTGAATCTGAATTTTCTTACCATTACCAACTCTCCACCTAGAGCCCGAGCAAATAATTTACCTTTCCCACAGAATGCTTCTTCAAATATATGAAGGATTTGAGCCGAGCTTCGCATCCAAAAAATTGTTGGATTGGAAATACTTGGCTTGTAGGACCCTTGCCACCAACAAGTCTGGACATTGCTAAATCCTCCAACCTTGCTTTGGTAGAAGGGCTTGGTTGAAGCTTAAAAAATCACGAAATCTCATCCCTCTATTACACTTGGCCTGACTCATCTTCTCCCACTTCGCCCAATGAATATTCCTCCCCTCCTTCTTGGAGCCCCACCAGAACTTTGCCACCATTCTTTGAATATCGTCACAAACTCCCATCAAAATTTTAAATATGCTCATTGTGTAGGTTGGGATGGCTTGCACAGTAGCTTTGATTGAGACCTCCTTCCCTCCACAAGAAAAGAATTTATGCTGCCAGCTTGAAATCTTGTTGAAAATCTCAGCCTGCTGCAACAAGGAAGAAAAAGCCTCTGCACATGTAATAAAGAAATACAAAGAGAGGGGGCAACCTTGTCTTAAGCCCCTTTGGGTTTAATTAAGCCTTTAACTAAGCCATTTATTAAAATAGAGAAGGAGACCGAACTAATGCACCTCATGATCAAGCTAGTCATTGGTGTGAGAAGCCTAGGTGTTTCAAAGTTTGCTCAAGGAAATTCCATTCCAATCTGTCATAGGTTTTACTAACATTAAGCTTTAATGTAATTAAACCATTTTGCTTTCCTTTACAATGTCTTACCTTGTGCAAACATTCGTAGCCAACTATAATGTTGTCAGTGATCAACCTATTGGGGATGAAGGAATTTTGTGACGGAGAGATGATTTTGTGCAAAATTTGCTTAAATCTATTGGCTACTGACTTAGCTACAATTCTATAGATAACATTGCACAAACTAATAGACTTGAAGTTTGTTACTATCCTAGGCTTCCCGATTTTTGGTATCAAAGCAATGTAAGTGTGATTTAGAGGGTCTATGGTACCTTTTGAATTGAGAATATGCAGACAAGTGGTGAGCACTCCCTCTTTAACCGTATGCCAATGCTTTTGGTAAAACACTACTGGCAAACCATCCGGCCCCGAAGCCTTCGTTGGACACATTTAACTCAAGGCTTCCAAGACTTCCTCGGCTGTAAATAGTTCCTCCAAACTCTCATTCATGCTGGTAGAAACTCTCGGAGTCATTTCTTTCAAGGCTACTGCAATTTGTTCTTGTCTCGACTGGGTTGATGTAAAGAGGTTGGTGAAATAATTGCAAAATTCATGCTCTACTTCTTTTGGCTTCTCAATCCATCTCCTGAATTTATCTTCCATCTCTCAAATTCTATTTTTTCCTTCTAGCCGAAGCCTTGCCATGAACGAATTTTGTGTTTTCGTCCCCTTCTTTGAGCCAATCTGCTCTTGAGCGCTGTTTTTAGTAGATTTCTTCATCCATGAGGATATTTTAGGTTTGCTTCTCCACCTTCTGAATTTCCTCACTATTTTCATATTGCACCCTTCTTTGTTTTAACCCCCGAAGCTGATTTTTTAACTTCTCTAATTTTTTGTCCTGCTTTCTAAACTCCATTTTGCTCCACCCCATCAGTCTAACCATCGAATCTTTTGTTGCTTTGAAAGGATTGAACTGGATTTTCACTATTCCAATTGCTATACAAGCTCCATTCCTCCTTGATTATCTCTTTGCACACATCATACGGGCTCTACATATCCTCGTAATGGATTCGCAAGGAATGTTTACCACTAAGGTTCATGCCCCCACTTCTCTCTTGAACAACCATCAGCACGGGACAATGATCCGAAGTCCAAGTGTCAAGGTTTCTTGCTTTACAGTACACAAATCTATCACTCCAAGCTTTATTGCAAACAAATCTATCCAACCTTTCTTCCACAAATCCGTGCCCATATCTTCCATTATTCCAAGTAAAAGCGTACCCTTGATACCCTACATCCTTTAAGCCACAATCTCTAAAAACTTCTCTAAAATCATTGATTAAATTCATGTTCCTGTCATTGCCACTACTCTTCTCATCTGGATGTAAAATTTCATTAAAATCTCCACAACACAACCAAGGGCTAGAAGATAAACCCGCCAGCCACCTGAGGAGCATCCAAGTGTGTTTTTTCTGTCCTGTTTCCGGATGTCTGTACACTCCTATAACTCGCATTCGCTTTCCATTTAGCATTTGAGTTTCGGCACCAATATGGTGCTAGCTGTATGAATTGATTTGCACCCTAGTATCTGACTTCCAGAGCATTATTATCCCTCCTCCTCTTCCATTACAGTTCACCGCGAAGTAATTCTCAAAACTCAGCTTATTTGCAATCACATTCATTTGCATGGTAAATACCTTTGTTTCACACAAAAACACCAACTAAGCACCATGCAATTAAAGGATTTTCCTTAAGGCTTGAAATGTTTTGGGATTCCCTAAACCCTAAACATTCCAGCTAAGAATATTCATAGCTTCCGGTGGGGCTGACCACCAGCCTCCACCGATATCTCTATATTGTTTGCTTCTATGACTACCATTTCTTCCAGTACCAACGGTTCCCAACCCAGTTGGAGTCTTGCTGTTAAAGAGATATGCACCATATTTTTAGTCTCGAGCTTATTGGGCCTAGAGAGCTTTGTTTTTTTCCTTGGGCTTTGCCCAAATTTTTTCACCCTTGGCCTTTTTCGAGCTCGTAACTCAATTCCCCCCCCCCCCCCCCACTTAGATCTCAAGTTAATTTCTTCCATTTCCTCTTGTTGGGATACAGTCGATATACTTCTGGCCCATTGTCTATTTCAGCTTCCTCTTCATGACTTATTTGCATTTTTTCCCTCTCTTTTGTAATTCCATTTCCTGCTTGTGTGCCCATTTTTCTAGGGACTATTGTATTGCCAGTTTCCCCAGCCTGCTTGTTGCCGTCAATTTACTTTTTTTTTTCTAACTGTATCACTCCTCGCATTAATTGTTGCTCAGTTACTCCTCCTATTACATCCTTTTTAGCATGCTCCTTGGTTTGCCCCATTTCTTTCGCAATGGGTTCTGACCCGTTTGCCTCTATCGGGCTATCTTGGTTTTGCCTTTGCTGTTGCGGGGAGTTGTGATTTTCTGAACTTGCTGATTTTTCATCCGATTTACCAGCCCTATAGTTCCACCTTTCCTTGCTCCAATTCCTCTTTGTAAACCCCCCTACTGTAATCGCTTTCATCCAACTCTCATATGGTAGATCTTTTCTTTGTTGGTCTTGATACTTGCCACAATGCTTGTATTGATGTCCAATAATTCCACAGTAATAACCAATGTCCAATAGGCATTCATATACCACCGGCATTGGGATATCAGTTTCACCTTCTTGCTTTAGAAATAAAATCTTCTCTAGCGGCTGTATTATGTTAATTGAGACTCTTATTCTGGCAAATTCCCCAATCTTCCTGCCCAAGTCTTGGAGAAATTCTTTATCCATGTGGGACATTACGAATCTGCACCCAAAAGGATGTATGGGTAAAGGATTATTTTGCGACTTCCCCAATCCCCCTTGGCTCAGCGAGAACAATCAAAGCCCTGTTGAAGTGCCACGGTCCCCCTTTTAGCACTTTTTTTTTTGTCTGCTTCTTTATCAAATTTGAACATGAAGATGTTGTTCCCCAAGCTTTCTATCTTGACTTCTTTGAAAGTCCTCCACATCTGCTATAACGCAGCCTTAAGTCCATCTTTGTTTACTCCCTTTGTGAGCTTTTCGAAAGAAGACATAACACACCTTTTGTAACTGAGGGGTGTCTTAGATACTCAGCTTGGGGAGAGTTTGCAGATTATTCTACCTCCTTGTATTTCGGTTCATTTAGTTTCTTCATTGAGACCATCGTGTTAAGTATTGAAGCTTAGTGTGGATGGTTCCTCTCCAGGCAATCCTAGTTTGTCTCCTGTGGGTGGTGTCCTGTATGACCATCAGTCAGGGTTTTGACTACTTCTGACTATTTTATTGGGCACCAGTTGATTCTTTTTATAGAGCTGATGGTTGTTTACTAGGGCTTGGAGCTTACTATCTAGCTTGGTTATCCTGATCTTGAGGTGGAATATAATTTAGCGACTGTGGTTTTGTGGATTAACTCTCATTCCTTTATACAATTGGACTTTGCTTATCTTCTTGACCAAGTACGTGTATTATCTTTTAGTCCTTCAGTCTGTATAAGACATGTTTATCAAGAGCCTATTTCTGCTATTGGTTTCATGGCCGCGTGTTCTTATCAGACTCATCAGTGGTTTTTAGGTTATCAGAATCGTCTGATTAGTTTGACTAGCATTCTCCATTTGCATGCTCTTGAGACTCCGCATGGTGGGAGATAATTTTTTCTTTTTTGGATGCTTTTGCTTCTTTCTTTTATGGGCTTTTTTGCTTTTGCTTTTTTATGGCTCGTAGTGGAGGTTTTGGTTCTATCCTCCCCATTTTTTTCATCTTTTTATGATTCATACTACAAGTAGAGGTCCAATCCAATCCCCCACCTTTTTTATTGTTTTATTTAAAAAACAAAATTAAAAGCTTTTAGATGGATCCTAGACTTCCTATGTCACATAATATGCATGGGCTTGTATGTTTGCATGTTGATGCAAATATGACTTGTAAGGATTGTCCTTACTATGATTAGACTAAATGCTCATGCATACTCATAAACCTTTTGCCCGATGGTATGTCCAAGGTAGAAATTTTAGTCAAACTCAACAGTAATGATTTTAAAGGACTTGGGGAGATTCATTGTGAGATTGAGCTAGTAGAAGAATGCCTTAGTATAATGGGAATGAGGCAAATTCTATGCTCAATATCCATCCAAATCTCTAAAGTGCAAGATAAATGGGTCACTGTGTACATAAAAAAAAGTTATGGTATAAGAAATCCATTAAGAGAACCACCAAGAAGGAAGAATTATTTCTAATTGCCGAAGCACATGAATTTAAAGCAAATAAGAGAATCTTGAGTAATAAGTCATATTTTAAGAAGATTGAGATTCCATTTTAGGCTGATAATCTTTTGTTTATTTTATTTGGGACACGGTATGCACTTAGTTTTTTATTTATAGATCTTTCTGTTGGGAAAATATGCTCTTTAAAAGCATATGTATTTATTTAATTGTAATAAATAATTTTTCTGATTAATAAAATAAATGAGGTATTTTATTCAAATATCTTAATTGTATTAATATTTGTATTAAAGTCCATTTAATCATATTATATATATTTATGTGATCACCATGTGGATTCATAGAAGACATAAATACAAGTTATCTTATGATTAAATAAATTTAGTTCGCAGTTGATAAATAAAGTTGGGCACTTTATTTAGGTATAGACTGTAATAAATTCATTGAATGATTTGTCTTAATAATGTATGAATTTATTGATATAGTACGACTACATTGAACAGGATCACATATGAGATTTAATTAACTTTGTAATAACTATCAGACTTATTAAATCTCATAGGCATTGATTTTACTGTAATCTTAATCTTGAGTTAATTATGATTTCATGATTGTAATTGTTATTCCATTTGAGTTACTAATGGGCACGACACATCCTTGTGGTCAAGATTACCCGGTATCTTGGTGGGAGTAATTATGAGCATTAGAGTTATGGATTAACAATATAGAATTTGTACAATACATCTCTTGATAGGTTTTCGACACTCGATCATAGAATTCTCTGTCCAGAGTGTATCAACATATTTAGTATGTTGAAAATGATCATTAGAGAAAACCAGTAAGGATCAAAAATATAAGATGTTATTAAATTGATTGGACAATTGAGATATCAATTTAATTAACGATGTGGTACAAAGGATTGTGCAGTAAAGAAATCAATGTGGCTTGGGACGAATTATTATTCGAACATACAATTATGAAAGTCAGTTCCAATCTTTTAATGGAGTAGATTTGGAATTAAATAATTGGGCTAGTTTAATTACAGGCCTAATTAGTGTAGCCACTATTGTATGTTCCCAAATGATCCCCGAGTTAGCTCATTTAATTGACTGCTCTACTACTGAACTAATAAGTAAAATAACTAGCTATTTGGGTCAAAAGCCTAAATATATCATTTAGTGGGAGGCTCCATTTAATTAGCTTTTGTGTAAGGGACCTTATGTTATTTTACAAGGTGGGTCCCCTATTGAAAAAGAAAATAATGTTTGTTTTATTTTTTGATTATTTGGTGCCTAGGGTTTTCACTAAAGTGTGATATAAAAGGCTTATTTTCTCTAAAAAAAAAAAAAGAAGCCACTTTATACAGATCAGAGAAAAAGATTTTTCTCTCCACTGTTGAGAGAAAAATTTTCTCGTGCTAGTTGCTTTAGTAGTGATAAAGGTGCTCACACGTCTAGTGCATATCGAACCTGAGTCATAACCTGGAAGATCATTGGTGACAGTTCGTGATCTAGGAGGCTAAATCATTTCAGCGGAAAAAGCCAACTCGGATTTTCAAGGTACCATTTCTAGATTACGTATTCTTGTATATTATATGAGAGCGGTCCTTAAAAAGGTTTTATAAAAATTTAAGAACCTAATTTTTTCCCAACACTTTCATTCTTACGAGAACATGTGATGCGTAGTCTTCAGTTGCCCAATGCATAATTTTGAGTGAGAATTCTAGTTTATCTAAATTTTGAAGGAATTAATATTTTGCGCAAAAGACTAAATTAATGATGAATTTAATATAGGGGAATAGATGATGATTAGAATCTTCGACGATTTTTTGATTCCATTCTTTATATTGATCTATCATTCATTTTTGTTTATGTACTTAGTTATCTATTTATAAATCTTTTATGCTCATGAGAAAATGTGATGCCTTACACTTTTTTAATTAAAACGAAACGAAAATATTTATGACTAAATCACTCATCTATCTTGTCTTCGATTGCCAAATGCATAATTTTGAGTGGGAGTACTAATTTATCTGAATTCAAAGGAATTAATAACCAAAACTAATATTTTGTGTAAAAGACTAAATTAATTATCAATATAATATAGGAGAATGAATGATGATTAATGTAACACCATAATTCCACTAACAAGGTATTACAGTGAAATTGTAGTGAAAGTGTTTTTAATCATTTCTCATATCTAAAACTTTCAATGTAATAACTAACAATAACTGTTCTAAACCGTCAAAGGAATATAAATAAATTCTAAATAACATATTCTCAAATAAATATAATCACAAAGCAAAGCTAAATTATTTTTAAACTACCAACATAACATTAATTCCCAAAAGAAATTGAGCTCTTATTCTTCCTCCTAAGATCATGATCTCACATAGTCTAACTGTATTTACAAAAATGTGAAAATGAGGGGTCAGCCGTCAACTTAGTAAGTAAATTCATGCACAATACTAAAACTATTAAAATATAATTTAATAAAAATTCTTAGTTATGCATAATAATAAGAGAAATTACCTTTTTAAATCATCATTTAGCAAACATAAATCACAACATCATAAAGTCATTTAAATCCTTTAAACATAACAAAAGCATTTTAAACACATTGAACATAATTAGCTCATGCTACATAGTATCACCTGTAGACTTGGTGACCTAACCATATAACATCATGTAGGGTACTGTACCCCGCAAGAATCATTAACATTAACATCGTCTGTGCACAAAATCAGGCTAGCCTTCCATAACATACCATAACATCACTATAGATAATGAGCCAAAACATTAAAAATCATCCTTGAACTTTTAATTATTCGTAAGCTTCCATAATTTACATTTAAATAATTGATAATTATTTTAAAGAATTTGACTTAAAACAATTTAATAAAAACTTTCATTTTTTAAAACAAGTTTTTAATAAATGAAGTTTTGTTATAAATAATTTTAAAGAATGATTTTACTTAAACAAAATATTATAATAGATTAAAAAAATCAGTTTCATATACTTTTCATTCAACATAATACTTGTAATATGTATGAATCTACTTACCTCGATTCTCAACAATAAAAAGAATGGTAACCTCAACCACGAGCCCACTCTTGTCCTAAGACATCAGGGACATATTCTTATGAATATTATTGCTCATTATGACCTTGATATAAATCTAACATAATCAAGCCTAGTCATAATTATTAAACCATCAAAGCTAGTTTAAACCTAACCATCCTATACAAGCTGATTTTTACCAAGCTAATCAGATATCAGAAAATGTGAAAATTAGAAAAAAAATCATAAACATGTTTAGAATTTCATATAAAAACTCAAAAAAAAAAAGAACGAAGGTCAGAAACATATTGTAAAAAGAATTTTACATGTAAATGTTCACACTGTCCAACAGTAATAAAAACAGAGATAGCTGAATTAGAAAATTCATAAAATATTTACTGAAACTCATAAAAATTAGACCACTTGATTTTAAAACATTATAAAAATCAAGAAATAATATATCAAATTTCTAGAATTTTTAAAAAAGTGAAACTATTTTAAACGCATTTATATTAAGAGACCAGCAAACCTGTCCAGGAGGTTTCAGGTTCATGTTTTGTACTTCAAAAATTCATAACTTAATGGTAACTCAATGCAAATTAGTCAAATAAATTTTAAATCATAAATGATTCATAATTTTTTACGAACATAATTTTTATATGCCATTCTAAAGCCCTTTAATAGCCTAAACTAATTTCACCATAAGCAATCACAATTCTGGAAAGCAGTTTCTAGAACTGCAGCAGCCCAACAAAATGATTTTTAATAATTTTTATACTCAACTAAAAATTATGAAATTTGAACATGCAGTAATTAGACATAATTAAGATTAAACATAAAAATCAGCGTAGTTTCCAGAGATCATTTGGATAGACAAAACAATCACGAAATCAGACATGCTGCTGAAAATCGGAATTTTCCAGCACCACTGTTCCAATTTTGAAAATTCACAACAAATTGATTACTTGGAATCTCTTTGTACAAAATATATCATTGAAGACCTTAGGATGTCTAGTTTAATTTTATGAAACTTTCATGCAGAAATTGAATTAAAAATAAAGGAAAAAAGTAATAAAATCACATCATTCATGCCTCATAATGTCCAACTAGTCATTTATGATAAAGAGAACAATGCATGCATTCATTATTTAACACATAAGATTAGAGAACGTGTACTAGAGAAAGATAATTATCTCAAAACTTATTTTAAACGTGCATAAAAGAAAATCCTAGAATTTTTTACTTTTAATCGTTGGGAGATAGGAAGAGTTTAGGTTTTATAAAAATACTTCCTTTTATAAAAGTACATTATACGATTGTATGATAAAGATGATGTTTTTATTTAAAAAATAAATAAATTAATAATTAAAAGAATTATACTTTATCTCAAATACTGCTAATTAAAATCGATTAACACACGCAAACGACAAACAATTAAATAGGTAATCATAAACAACAAACAAGGAATGAGTGTTCCAATTAGAATCTTCGATGACCTTTTGTTCTATTCTTTATATTGATCTATCATTTATTTTTGTTTATGTTTGCAGCAAAATAAATATTAATTACACTAGTATTTATTATTATTTAATTGTCTCTATGTAGTTTTATTTTGAAATGGCATTTGCATATAAGAATATTGTGTTTGAGTTGAATAAGGTTAAAGAACTAAACGGTGACAACTATGATATATGGCACTGTAAGGTTTAGTATATCCTTTGAGAACAAGAGCTATAGTAGCTCTTAATAATGCCACGATTGAGCCTGAGCATGGTAATACAACTCAACAAGAACCTAGAGGCATATCATGCCTGGCAAAAGAAAAATAGCAATTGTTCACATCATATTGTTATGAAGCATGCAGGATGACCTTACATGTGAGTCTGAAATGTACGAATTGCTCAAGAAATAAGGTTCGTTCTAAAAGAGAAGTTTGGTCATACCTTTATCAATAAGCTTTGAAAGCTGGTGATTAAGTATGATTCCTATCAGAAGTGCCAAAACCATAAAATGGTGCAGCATCTAAGGGATATATATATCAAACATGATTCGAGAGCTCAAATATGTTGGACATAACTTGACTTTTGAGCAGTAAGTACAGGTTGTTATACGGTCTTTGTGTAATAGCCAAGAGCATATAAGAGTTAATATGATGCATAATAATATCAAAACTTTTGATGACATTCAGCATCATTTGGACTTAGAATCTAAGTGCTTTAAGGTAGTTAAAGTTTTTGGTGACTGAATCTAGCTCACATAAAACTTCGAGTTACAAGTGTAAAAGAAAGGCAAGAATTCCTAAAAAGGTAAAAGACCTGGTCCTAATCTAAAGAAACCAGTTGCTAAAAATCCCCAAGGGCAAGCAAGCTGATAAAAAGAGCAACAAGACCAAGATGAGTTTCTAAAATTATGGAAAACTAGGTCACTTTATTCATAAGTGCAATGAATTGGAAAAGGAATAAACTAGCTCTACTCTATTGAATTGTACTTATGTTACAAGTTTTGTTAAATGGCTGAATCTCTCGCTATGTGGACTATAGACTTAGGAGCAGCAGACAACTTTTGTAGAGTCTCATTGGATAAGTCAAGGGAAGAGATAGATATATGTGGTAAACAATTCTAGGGTTGAAGAAAAAGAGTAGATACTTGCAAATTGACTTTGCGTTGTGGCCAATTTCTTCTCCTTCACCATGCCCTATACACACCATAGATCCGATGAAACTTGGTTTCAATTTCCATTCTTTTTAGATTAGCTTATCATTTAAATTTTTATGGTGTTTGTATAGAGATTATTTTAGATTCAACTCTTATTGGTACTAAATATCTATTGGATAGTTTTATCCTTAATTTTAACGTAAGAAAATTAGTTAGACATATTTAAATAGAGAGCAATAAGGTAAATAAAACCAGCCATGGGAAAATTGAACTTCTGCTACTGCTCTTTTCTTCTTTGCGGAATGCTTTTCGCGTCTCCTTGATTCTCTCACAATCTTCGCCTTTTATGATAATGCCCATGACCATAAGTTATAACAAAATCTTGTGTGCTTTATTGGCTGAATCCAATTTGGATTCTAATTCCAATCCTTTTCCCATTCTAAAATCAAGCTTCATAATTAATGCCACTGTTACTTGTCAACACCATAAACAATAGGCAAACACTACCTTACAATCAATGTATGGTACATCCCTAACTCATAAACAGTGTATGAGTGGGACCCACTTACTATTCATGTGAGGGATGTACCATACATTGATTGTAAGGTAGTGGGATCCTAAACAATAAATTTGTTTCAACTTTTGAAAGCTTTGCACGTGCACACCAATTGGCAATTGGCCAGATTAAATCTTTTAATTATTCAATGTTCTTGAGGTGGACTAATTAAATCCTTTGATTTCTTCGGCTTGGATTCTATTAATTGTTAGCTATCTTTTGGTCTTCCAATTTAATCTTGATTGCTTTTTAATTTAAATTTTTTCATGTATTTTTTATCAATAATATCTAATTATTTCCTTGTTCAATAAAATAATTAAATTAATTGAAAATAACAAATAAAAATAACTAGCAAATACATAATAAATGGTAAAATATGTATAAATTACATGCTCATCAAATATCCCTAAACTTAGTTTTTCTAGTCTACGAATACAGCTAAAACTAAAAGATAAAAATAGTGAAACAATAAGTAAATCCTAAGTAAACCACTTTCGAAGGTAATTATGATTGCATTTAGTGTATACAACAAGCCTTTTAACCTTAGGTGGTCCTAGTGAACGAGTTATAGTCTTGTGAGGGTTTCTGCAATGATACCCACAAATATCTTTTTTTAGGTTTTATTCATTGGAAAATATTTATTAAAAAATTTTGTAACCATTTGTTCCCATGATGTAATGCTATTAGTAGACAATTTATTGAGCCATGAACGAGCTCTATCCTTTAAAGAAAATGGAAATAGTCTAAGTTTAACATCATCATCTGAAAAATTCTCATATCTAAATTTTTGACAAACAGCATGAAAATCATTCAAATAATTATATAGATCCTCATTTTCTAGGACATAGAATGTTGGGAGACAATTTAGCACACTAGGTTTTAGTTCAAAACTCCTAGCAGCTACATTTGGGAATCTTATATATGATGTGCTCAAATTAGCTAAATGACTGAAGTAGTCTTTAAATGACCTCTCTTGCAGTGCTTCTTGTTGTTGCAAATCCATTTCACTTTTATTTTTAACGTGTTTGTGTGTGCGCAGTATTTTTTCTAATTCAAGGTGTATAGGCTCAAGATTAGGTAATAATGACCTTTGACCATGCATGCAATAAATACAAAAAGAATGAGAACAAAATTAATAAAAATAAAGAAGAAAGAGAAATTATGGTACTAACCTTATTACGTTGTTACGACCTTTCTATAAAAAACACACGTTAAAAAAATACGTGAAATAAATGAACTAAAAATAAATTAATAAGATAAAAAAAAAATTACAAAGAAAAATAAATTGAAAATCAAATTACAGAATTTTAAAGAATAGAGAAAGAAAAGAAATTATTACCTCTAAATATAGATTCACTTTTTTTCTTTTTTTAATAAGAAAAAAATACAAGAAAACAAATAAAAGAAATTATTCACAGAAATAAATTCTACGAATTAAAATAACTTAACTCCCCGACAACGACGCCAAAAACTTATTGTACAAATTTTATTGAACTCGCAAGTGTACGAATCTATTGTAGAATATATTAATGGTGAAAGTATCGATCCCATGAGGAGGTTGATTCTAATTGTGTATACAATTAATATTTCTAAATGGATGTTTGGATTTATGGTGAAAGTAACTTAGATTATCCTAAAATTAAAATTGGAATGGCGAGAATAAATTGAAAAGAAATCTATTAAAATGACATACTTGGGTATCTAGATCCGTATCAACATGCACTATAAGTTAAATATTCTGTATTAGTGCCAATTAAATCATGAGAGGGGAATCCACACCTCATGAACCACACTCTAATCAATATGGTACTAAGGGCATATCGTGTCAAATAATAATAACTTTGTACTAGGGAGCAGGTGAAACTAAGGCGGTATCTAGACAAGATTATTATTATTTGTCAATGAGAAGTCAAAACATCAACAAAAACTAGAGGGGAAAAGAAAATAATTTTATCAAATAAAGCCCACGACACATGTTGAGACTTCACCTTCAACTCAAGCTTAAAAGAAAATTAGCGACTTATATTTGAACTAGGGGTAAAATAGAAATTTATTAAAATACGTAGAAAATACAAGATGGAGAAGGAATTACAAAAAATAGAGTCCAAAAATGGATTTAGAGATATCAAATTTAGGGTGGAGAGCCCCTTTTTTTTATAGATACATTGAGTAAATCATGACCATCGGATCAAAAACATTTCGGACACTCAAAATTGCGCCACGTCATCAGTCAACAGTACGCGGTTTGACCACGTGGTTCGAATAGTAACATAGTGTGACCCGGCTTGAACAGTAACACGGTTTGGTTGAAAATAATCCTGTGTAATGCATGTACCGTACGCGAGAATTTTAGTAACACTGATATGCTGCCACGTCATCGATCAATAGTGCACAAGAATTTTAGTCTAACAGGATCGTGACACCTCATCAGTCAATGCCACATAATCGGTCAATACCACGTCATCGATCCGTCTATGTGAATAGTATCGTAACAATAATGTTGATTGTATTGTGCATGTGAATAGTACCGTAATGTAAACAATGCCATTTTTCCTTTTATGCTCCTCCTAAGGTTTTCGATCGTCCTGAGTTCAAAAATGATGTCCATTTTGCCGTTTGATCTCTCGTTCATTGTGAAATGACTATGATGCCCCTAAAATACATTAAATACTTAATTATAATACAACACACATAATTAAATGACAAGAAGTTTAAATACATAAAAGTAAGGGTGTTAGTAAAACTTGAAGTGTAAAATGACGATTTTCTCCTTTATAAATATATATTTTCTAACACTCAACAATCATCTCCTGATAGCACTCTAAACGGAAATTGAAACTTACAAAGTGACCTGTAAGCTTCTTGTGAACAAAATTGATTCAAACACCAAGCCAAATATGGAAAATTAAGAGGCTGAAATACATGTGGGCATCAAATATAGTAATTTAGGCATCTATTAACATTAAATATTTCATGGAAGTATTAATAGATAAATTCGACTATGTAAAATTGTGTCGGTGTGTATGTATAACTCTCCAATTATGAAAAGGCGGAAGCCACAAATTTTCCATCATATTATTACTCAATCAAGTAGGTTAACCTCTAAACTCAAATAAAATCTAATTTGGGGGTTGGTGGGGGAGGTAGAAAAGAAAAGCATTACATCAAAATAAAATATATATTAATAACATTAAGCTACTATTTTATCTATAACTTAAAGAATTCTTCAGCTAATTTAAACTAGCCAATGTACTTCCAATTGTATGTGTAGTAACAATAGTTTCATCACATAGAGATAGGAGAAAAAAAGGAAAAAAAAAGATAACATTAAAAATAAGAAAACAAAGAAGAATATAAGAAATAACCAATAATACCAATATTTTCATACTTGTGCTGAAACAGAGAAGAGATAACAAATATTTTCAAGAAAGAAGAATATAAAAAAGATGTAAAATTGCAAGAATAAGTAGTTTTTTTTCAATCCCTTAAAATTCACCATGTAACAAGCTTGTTAATCATTTAATCTAACTTCACTTTTATGGAATGAGTAAAATGTACATACTTAATGGATTAAAATTAGTTTTGATGAATTGAATTCATCAAAATCAGCAAGCTAGCTAAAAATGCAAGGGAAGCCACAATAGACCAGTGTGAGGAGACAAAAATAGATCATAAAGTCATAGAAAACAATGGCATCCAGATCCAGCTGAACTGATCAACTAATGAAATGGATACCAAACAACTAACTTTGAAAAGATTATCTCAACCAACATCACCAATTCTAGGCCTGTAACCTGCCTACCTATTTAGAGCCTAATTGTAATTTTACCTCGTTAAAATTCAGCACAGAATCAAGAAAAAGGAAAAAACAAAAAATCTCATACTGTTGAGTAGGTAACTAACAAGCTCATGTTGGCCAAATTTCAATTGATGGAAGAAATTTTGCTTAGTCACTGTTTTGCAATCATGTACTAAACAAACTATTAAACATAACAATTTGACTCCTAATTTATCAACTCAATTGTATTCATTAGATTTGAAAATTTAGAATTAAGAAAAGCTTACTCACTCTGACGCCAACAAAAACTATCACGGGATATAAGATTTTATAGCAAGCTTAAAAAATGATAATTAATTTGGATAATCACATAATTAAGAAAAATAAAAAAGGTAAAAAATTACCAGTTCGACCACCAGTGTTGGTGACAAGAACGGTACTGTTAGATATCGATTGAACTTTCACTGCTTCAGTTTTACTGAAGCAACTCCTTCAGTATCTTGTTCTCGCAAGTAATGTTAGAAGCTAAATTGAAGAAGGAGAATAGCGAGCGTGGAAAGCGTGAGGGGAAAATTCTAGAAGGCCGTTGAGGAACGACATTGATCCTAAACAAGAATGTTAGAAGCTAAATTGAAAATTCCTACCAACACTAGTCAGTTTCCCATCTACGGGTAGGGTGAAACCCAAACCGACCCGAACACCCAAACGGCGCAATTCTCGTCCTCCTCCTACTCACTAAAGACATGTCATAAACAACCTTGGTCATTGGATCCGACAACGTCGTATAAGAATTCTGGATCTTGATGAAATCACGACTGTTACCCGACAAATCAAGATGATAAACCTTCGCCAAACTCCAATACGCCGTTTTAATCTTCGACAAATCAAGATGATAAACCTCGTACAAGTCCCTCCTGTCCTCGACGCCGTCACATGCATCTCCACTGAAACCGCATGGGGACTCCTCTTGTTCTTTCCCGAAGCAGCAGTGAAATTGAAGAGTAGTAGCGGAATAGTGACAACAACTTAACAAGTAGTGTGTTTAATTAGGTTAGATTTAGGATTCACTTTTTCATTTAATACTTTATAAATTATATAGTGTAATTGTTTACATATTAAGTAACGAATTATAAGCCGGCACGTGGCTAAGTAAAAAATAATAATTTGTTATAAAAAACAACTCTATCATAAAACTATCATTAATTCATGATAAAAAAAATAATCCTATTACAAACCCATCATTAATCCATGATGACAATAATAATTCTATCAAAAAACCATCATTAATCCATGATAGAAAATAATTTTATTACAAAGTCATCATTAATTCATGATAGATTAAAAATTATGTCACAAGTCTCATAATTTTATGATATACTCAAAATTTGTCATAAGTTGTCCGTTATCTATTAATAGATTTCTTGTTGCACATCCTTGTACTGCCTCACTAAGTGCTTGAACCATCTCCTCGAGCCCAGGAACATTTTCTGCTCTTACTGGAGTAGGGCACTCTAGAATTGCTGCAGTAGGGTGCTTTAGAGTTGTAACAGCAGCAGATTCCACAGCAATCCTTTCAACTATTCTTGCTATAATGGCTCCTTCATTCTTCAACCTTTTATCTTTTGCCTCAAATCTCATCCTAGAGGCCTCATAAATACCAGTGATTCAGTAAAGGAAAAAACAAAGCAGTTGTCTTTTGTTTCTTCAATGCGCACCCTCTAATTTCTTTCTCAATCACTTTCCCAACACCTATGGTTAAACCTTTGACTATGGCATGGAGCAATATAAGTCAATCTTGGGAAGCAATGGTGGTGTGTGTAGTTGGCATTAATCTAGATTTTAAAATTTAACCCAAACCTTGGCATTCCGTTTTAAATCAATCCTATATACCATTCTTCCCTTCTAATTCATCCAATTACTTCTTGGAACAGTCAAGGTCTTAAAAATTGCCCATTATTTTTTCTCAATTATATTCTTAGCAAATTTGAGTACTTCACACTCAATCATATGAGACAAATCATAAAAGCATTAATCATTCTACAGTCTAAAGGGGCTTGTACTTGCCTTACAAAAATAGTGTGTTGATCTCGCTGCCGCATGTTGGAATAAAATTCCTTTACAACCGAGATGACTGGTTCTTGAGGGTGTGAATAAAATTTTAGCTATCCTCGCCTTGCTAGACTAGACTATGGGTGCAAGTCATTACACTTGTGGGTTGCTCGGGAAATATAAAACCCTTTTACACCATAATCTTCCTTGGCTCTATAAATTCTTTAAATTTATCCTCAAATTCGTCGCTATGGAAACGTGAAGGATTCTTTAATTAAACAATTATCTTCTTGTACATTGTCAATGATAGAGCAGATTGAACGGGCTTGTGTGGAACCTAACAAAAAAGAAAATCGTGAAAGGGATTGCAAATAATGGCAAGAATTGTTGATGGGAAGAGAAAGAATTTGGGTGAGAATAAAAGACGCTACAGTAAATTCCTAATTTTTAGGTGGTGATAAGAGAGAAAAAAGAGGAAAGTAATTAATAGGATAAGTTTGGAAATAATATTTAAAATTTAAAACAAATCCAAATTTTAAAAAGGAAAGGATATTGGTCTTGGGAATTTAAGGATTGTACAATCCTTCCTTATCTATAACTCTGATTTACTAACGCCAGCTGACAAAATTAATCGCAACAGTAAAACAAATTTCCTTGGTTCTGCCTATGCAATGGTAAAAAATCATTAATACAGCATTTAATCTTGTGCTATAGCAACTGCAATAAAGTCCCTAGTGGATGAGAACCACTGTCCAACTGCCATGTTATATGTAATGTTGCAACAATTCGTGTCAGTTTTTTAGCATATATATATAGACATTGTAATAAAATAAAAGAAACTAAATAATCAATTCAAAAAGACAAAATCTTTAAAGAAAAGAATGCAAAATTAGACTTAATGAAAAATTAAAATAACTCCCCTAATTTTTTGGGTTTCCTCCCAATTGACGCTTGATTTCAGGTCCTTCAGCCTGGCCATCCTTGATTGCTCATGATGTTAGATCCCTCAGGAACAAGTCCTCCTTTGGGTGAGTCGCAACGGCTCCCATATAATGCTTCACTATGTGCCCATTAACCTTGAATTCTTGACCTGTTCTTTCATTTAAGAGTTTAACAGCCCCATGAGGATATACTTTGATGAGCTTGAAAAGAGCCTTAATCTTGAGTTGTAAAGCAGAACGTTATTGCTTGGGATGAGTTCCCTCTACTGGATTTTTTGGCCATGTCATTGTTTGGTCTTCTCCTTATAAATTCTTGTATTTTCATAGGAAAATGACATGAAATCCTTTAGCTCACAAAGTTGTAATTTCTATTGCTCTATTGCAACAGTCATGTCCATATTCAATTACTTGACTGCCTAATATGCTTTATGCTCTAATTCTAATAGTAAGTGACACGCTTTTCCATAAATAATTTTTTTGCAATGACATGCCAATTGGAATTTTATAGGTTGTTCTATATGCCTATAACGAGTCATTTAATCTAAGTGACCAATCCTTTCGATTGGGACTCACAACCTTCTCCAAAATCTTCTTTATATTCTTATTGGATACCTCTGCCTATCCACTTTTTTGTGGATGATATGTTGTAGCAACCTTATGCTTGATTTCATACTTAGCCAGTGCTGTAGCAAAGGTTCTATTACAAAAATATGTTCCTTCATCACTAATGATAGCTCTTGGAGTGCCAAATATTGAGAATATGTTTTTTTGAAGGAACTTCACTACTAACTTAGCAGCATTAGTAGGTTATGCTACAGCTTCCACCCACGTGGAGACATAGTCCACAACCACTAAAATGTATAAGCTGCTAAAGATGGTAGGATTGGTCCTATAAAATCTATCCCTCATACATAAAAAAAATTCCACTTCCAAAATGTTAGTGAGCAATATCTCATGTTTTTTAGAGATGTTTCCTGCCCTTTGACACCTGTCACGACATTTAACAAACTTGTAAGTATCTTTAAAAATAAAAGGCCAATAATAACCTGATTGAAGGACTTTTGCTGTTGTCTTAAGCCCTCCGAAGTGTCCTTCATATGGTACATGATGACAGGACTACAGGATGTTTGAAATTTCTTTATTCGGTACACATCTTCTGATCACATGGTTTGAACATATCTTGTACAAGTAAGGCTTATCCCACTAGTAAATCTTCACATCATGAAGAAACCTCTTTTCCGTTGGTAACTCAAATCTGGTGGTAATAGTCCACTCACCAAATAATTAGCAAAGTCTGCATACCATAAAAATTCTGATTGCTGTAGCATTTGAAAATGTTGTAGCATTAACAATTGCTCATTAGGAATTTTTTTGTGATATCTTGCTTTGTCAGAGTGCTTTCATCTGCTTCTAACCTTAAAAAATGATTTGCTAATTGATTCTCAGTGCCTTTTCTATCTTTGATCTCGAAGTCAAACTCTTGTAGCAATAGGATTCACCTAATCAACCTTGGTTTGGCATCCTTCTTCAAAATTAAGTACTTAATAGCCGCGTGATCTATACAACCAGTCACTTTAGTGCCAGCCAAATAAATTCTAAATTTTTCAAATGCAAAAACAACTGTCAACAACTTTTTTTCAGTGGTGGTATAGTTGAGTTGTTCATTAGCTAAGGTCTTATTGGCATAATAAATAGAGTGAAATTTATTGTCTTTTCTTTTCCTTAACACTGCTCTAACAGAATGGTCGTTGGCATCACACATCAAGTCAAAAGACATACTTCAATCTGGTGCTACAACAACTACTGCTGTAACAGGAGCTTTCTTCAATGCAACAAAAGCTTTTAAACATTCTTTATCAAAATTGAAAGGCTTGTCATGTTCAGCAACATAAAATGAAGTAGGTGGTAGAAGTTTATCAATCACCTCTATTTTTGTTGTATCCACCTATATTTCCTTTCTAAATACTCTATGGCCTACGACTATCCCTTCTTGTGCCATAAAATGACGTTTTTCCCAATTTAGCACCAAATTAGTCTTCTCACATCTCTTAAGCACATTTTTTAGGTTGTGCAAACAATCATCACACGATTCCCCAAAAACTAAAAAATTATCCATGAATACCTCAGGTGCTTACTCAACCATATCTGAAAAGATGGGCATTATACACCTCTGGAAAGTTGCTGGAGTATTGCACAAATTGAATGGCATCTTTCTAAAGACAAAAGTACCATAAGGACAAGTGAATGTTGTCTTCTCCTGATCCTCTGGTGCTATAGCAATCTGATATAGCTTGAGCATCCATCCAAGAAAAAATAGTATAGTCTATCTTGCATTTGATCTATGAAAGGTAATAGGAAGTGATCCTTCTTTATGGCTTTGTTTAGCTTCTTATAATTCATGCAAACTCTCCACTGTTCTTGTGGGTATGAGCTTATTTCTTTCATTGGCTACCACAGTCACTGCACCTTTCTTTAAAGCACATTGACCCATGAGCTATCTAATATTAGGTAAGTAATTCTAGCATCAAGCCATTTAATGATCTCTTTTTTCACAACTTTTTTCATTATAGGATTCAATCTTCCAATAGAATCTTGTGTATGCATATGGATGGGCTGCTTCCTTCGATATCTGCCATTGTCCATCCAATAGAGTTCTTGTATCTCCCCAATACATCCATTAAACTCTTCTCTTGATCTACATTCAAGGAAGATGAAATAAATACTAGGAGTGTATTATTGTCACCAAGATAAATATATTTTAAATGTGAAGATAAAAGTTTTAATTCTAAAATAAGAGGTGACTCAATAGAAAGAACATACGGTTTTACTTCCCTATTTAAGGGATCTAGAGATTCAAAATGTCTGTCATGTCTCACTAGTTGCTTCTCCCCTAACCATGCTATGTCAACTCTACTTTTAAATGTTACATCATTGATTTCCTCCTTACTACAGCAACTGTTTAACCTCTCTGTCATAGCAAAATCCACAATACTGATAAAATTACAATTTTCAATCTCATCTGAACTCTTTATTGCATCTAACAAATTAAATGTAACTTGCTGGTGATTCATCCACATAGTTAACTCCCCTTTTTGTACATCAATTAGAGTTTTTCTCGTGGTTAAGAAATGTCTTCCTAGAATGATTGGTACTTCTTTTTCTGCTTCAAAGTCCAACACTATGAAATGTACTGGAAAAATAAATTTATCTATTTTCACTAACACATCTTTAATCTTCCCTTCTGGATAAGCGTGATATTGGTCATTAAGTTGTAAAGTCACATTATTGGCATAACTTCTCCAACTCCCAATTGCTTGAATACTAATAATGGTATCAGACTGATGCTTACCCCCAAATCACAAAGTGTTTTACCACTATATTTAGTTCTAATTGAGCATGCAATTGTGAAGCTCCCTCGATCCTTCAACTTCTAAGGTATTTTATTCTGAAGTATATGGCGACATTCTTGTGTTAGAACAATTGTTTTAAACTCTCCAAACCCTTTTTTCCTTGCCAAAATATCTTTCAAGAACTTCACATAATTGGGCATTTATTTAAGAGCTTTAACAAAAAGAATATTAATAAATAGCTACTTTCAACACTTCCAAGAGCTTGCTGAATTGCTTGTCTTGCTTTTGTTTCTAAATATGGTGGGTATCTAAACTTCTGTGCTACAACAAATTATGCATAATGCTTTTCTTTTTCCATGTAATGAGCTGATGTGGTTGGCGCTGCAATATCTCCTTCCACATTTACTGGATCATTATCTTTTACAGATGTTGTAGCTTGGCTATTCACACTAGTGGGCTAGAAAGAGGGTTGTTGTGAGTATTCTTCAACATGAGTTTCTTCTTGAGTTGAAACAGGTTCCACTCTTCTTTTTAGTACACCAACGAGAATATTAACATCAATTCCAAACCTCAAATTAATCACTTTGCAATGTTTTTTTTCCTTCTCTTCTTAGATCCGTTATATTGTGAGGCAAACTACCCTGAGGTCTGTCACTCAATGTTGTAGCCAACTGTCCAATTTGATTCTCCAAGTTTCTTAAAGTCACACTTAGTTTTGGACAACCGCTTTATTCTTCACAATATAATCCTTAAGCAAAGCTTCAAGAGAGCTTCGTTGGTCATTGCTGGTGTTTCTTTACCCTTGATTTTGCTTATGAAATCCAGGTGGTGAAGCAGGTCTGTTTTGTCCACTTAATGCTACATTATTCTAATTTTGATTGCTCTATGAGAAGTTTGGGTGTTGTCTCCATCAAGGGTTGTAAGTGTTTGAATATGGATTTTTCTAGTTTTGTTTGTTAAAGTTACCTACATAATTAATCGAGGTTAGATTTTCAAGATAATTGTCAAATAAGTGCCTTTCTTTACAATAAACACATGATACTTCAACAACTTGGTTGATAGTTGCTGGAGCAGTGGTCATAGCCTTCACCATATTTGTTAATGAGATTACTTAGGCTAATAATATTGTCATCTACGTTATGGACTCTTGTTCTTCCTCTTGCTATAGTTTACCTGGTTGATAGCCATTGATAATTATTGTTGGTTATCCTCTCCAAAATTTCATAAGTTTCATTATAAGACTTAGATAACAAGGCCTCATTTTCTGAAGTGTCCACCATTAATATGATACTCAGATTGAGACCATTATACAAAGTTTCCAGCTGTATGCAGCAAGGAATACTATGACGAAGATATCTCCTGAGTAACTCCTTAAATCTTTCCTATGCATCATACAAACTCTCATCTTTAAGTTGATGGAAAGATGTTATCTTATTCATCAATTTTGCATTCTTGGTTACTTTAACAAAACTTTATCAGCCAAATCATTTCATGTGGTAATGGAATCTGGTGGTAAAGAATTCAACCATGCCCTTGCTCGATCTCTCAAAGAAAACGGGAAAAGTCTGAGTCTTAATGCTTCCTATGATGCTCCAACAATCGTGAGCGCATTTCTAACTTCCAAAAACAACTTAAGGTGGTGGTGAAGATCTTCAAATACCAACCTATTAAATTACCCCACTGTCTGTAACATCTGAAATATCACGGATTTTAGCTCAAAATTATCAACTGGCACTTCGAGTCTAGCTATTCTAGGATTTGTAGCTTGAGGAGTCAACATTATATAATCTCTAATGGCTCTATCTCTATCATTCACCATATGGATAACGTTGTTATTCCCTGGTTGCCTATAAGTAATATGTCCATTTGGCCTTTTCGACATCCTTCTGCAATAACTCACTGTATTTCTCCTTGGGGGTTCAAATTCCCCATATCTTGTAAATCATCCATTGTTACAACAGCTTTTGAATTTCTTTGCTCTTTCTTTAATCTCCTTGCAGTTCTTTTAATTTCTAGATCAAATTAAAATTCAACATACTTATATTTGTGAATGCAAAGGTAGTCTATCAACAAAATAAACCAATTAAAATAAAATAAAAAACTAGCATCGTTTAATATTAATTTCACAATTCACAATGAACAATCAATTCATAGCAACGACGCTAAAAATTTGATTTGTGAAATCTCTAATGATATATGTGTCAATATGCAAGTGTACATAATAAGTAATATACTAATGAGTATTTAGATCGTCTTCAAAGGGATTGATGTTATAAGACTTGCTACAGAATCTTAACAGTGCAGTTTTGTTTTTATTAAAAATAAAGAAACTAATAAACTAATTAAAATAAAAAATCCAACAAAGAAAATTCTCATGTCAAACACAAGGATTAAACCAATGAGAATGGAGTGATTGAGGGGATAAACTTACTTAATGGCATTGACTATTTTCTCAATTACAGTACAATTGCTACAGCATCTACAACAACATTGGGCAGAATTCTTCATGCATTCTCAATTGTCGCATGTTAGATATCTTATATTTAATGCAACCTAGCAGTGATCAATTGTTACGTCAACATTAAATGATCTAGGTTTCATTTACCCTACAAGGTGAATTCCTATGTCTAATTCATCACTAATTTTAGATCAAGCATAAACCTATTCAAATTGAGATTAACTCAACTTGAGAAACTCAATCTAAACCAAGTATTATCTTAATAAGATCCATTAAGTCAGACATTTTTTAGGCTCTTTCTTAGATAGTATCCCTAAGCGGGTGGTTATCTAAAATAGAGAATAAAATAAATACAATTAAGACAAAATGTTATAACAAACACAGAGCAACGTGCATATATGAGTTAGGCATCTATTAAGATTGTTTATCACTCAACCACAATTAAATTTAGTTCATGATTTGTGAAAGAAAAATAAATAAAAGAATTTTAGCCTTCAAATACATCCCGATAATGAAATAGAAAACAAGAAAATAAGAAGGACTAAATTTTATTTATGTGGTTTCTCCTCTGTCAGTCTTTAATCTCTCTCTTGAATTCTATTTTCTTGATGTTTCTTTACAGTTTTTCTCTTTGGGTGACTGCTCCCTTTTCTCTTTGTTATGTACTCCTTTTACATCTTAAAATTAGGACAACCGGAAGTCTACAGGATTGCTACAACAATAGTATCTTCTAGTTTTGAAAACTCCAGATCGCAATCTTCTAAGCACCTCACACGAAATCTTCTCTGTCACTGCTCCAGGATTGCTACAGTAATGGCTAACGCATCTTCTGTAGAAAAGCTCTTTCCTTATCTTGCCAAGTTTATTGCAATAGTATTCCTTTGTTGGAATTTGAGCTTCCGGTCACCTACAATTATACATATGATCTAAGCACACAAATTATTCTAAATCAAATAAAATTTATTAAAAATAAAATTGTTAATTAGGTTTCATAAATTTGTTAATCCTGTTGGAAGACTATCTCAATAATCTTTACTAAAAATTATCTTCAAACATCATTTAGATTTTGATCAGTAGCAACAATAGTAGATGTTGATTTTATTGGTTGTTAATGGTGGAGGCCATATAAGACTAAAGGGTACAATGGCCCTTGTAGAATTTGAAAAAATTTTAGGGTCTTTAAATAAAATATGAAAAGTTAGTGTAAACTATACATACTGGCCTTTGTACAATTAATGTATAAAGTTTATATATTAGATAATATTGTAATATAACTATTAAGCCTACAAATGATAGCATCAAAATAATAAGAAACAAATTAGCCAAGCCCACGAAGTCATAAACAATAACATCAAAAAATTTAAAAAAAAGAAAAAATAAATCAACCAAGCCAAGAACATCAGCCAATCGAAGAACGTCAATCACATATCCCTATAAATTACAAGCGTTTCAATCGAAACCCTTCAATTTTTGACAATTTCACTGTAGCAAATATGAGAACCCCATTTAAAATTAATCAATATTTCACAAAGGAAAAATGCAAAGAATTTAGAAGTCAATACCAATTCTCCAAACTTTGAAAATTTACAAGTGTCACTTACTAATTCACTAAATTCTAGAATTTCACCTTTAAAATCTCCAAGAATTAAGACAAATCAAATTGATACTCAATTTGTTTTAGCGTGATTTGTGACTACGTCCTCAAATATGTGTTATAATGTTAATCAACGAGATGAAATTCCCAAATCATGCATAATAGTTAGTCTATACCAAACAAGACTTTCAGAGTATCCGAAATGTAGACTAGAAAAGTATCTCGTCATTTTTAATTTTCATGGATCGATTTTTTTTCTTCCTGGTTGGATATTCACTTATAAAAGATGCATATTTTTGTTTACCATGTTATCTCTTAAATACACCAACTGCACAACCCAAACACACTACTTATACTATTAACAGATTTAATAATTGAAGAAAGCTTAAAGATGGAAAATATTGTGCCTTCCTTAATCATATAGGAAAGGATCCCAATTCAACTTACTAAAAGGCTAAAACATCGTGTGAGGATTTGAAGAGACAACCTCAACATCCACCACAGGTATTTAATCCTTGCTCTTCTAAAGAAATTAAATAATATACTGCGATGAAAAACTACGGTTGAAGCAATTAGATACTTAGCTTTTGAAGGTTGTTCTAGAGCAAAAAATCATTAAATCATGGAAAAATGTTTTAGTTACTCAGAACATTTACTTCCAATAATGAAAAGATTGCAGAAGTTATCCTTGATAAAACTCCAAAATATGCCTTCTATACATTACCAGATATTCAAAAAGAAATTTTACATGTCTTTTGAATGAAAGTGAAAAAGGCAATTCATGAAGAATAAAAGATGCAAGGTGTTGTTTAATTGTAAACGAATCACGCAATGAATCAAAGAAAGAATAGATAGTTGTTGTTTTGAGATTTGTTAACAGAGATGAATTTGTGCAAGAACCTTTTTTGGGACTTGTTCATGTCTTTAACACTTCTGCAATGACATTGAAAGATAGCATATACTCTATATTGTCTCATAATAATTTAAGTATTAAAAATGTCCAAGGGTAAGGATATAATGGTACAAGTAACATGCGAGGTGAGTGGAAGGGTTTACAAGCTTTAATTTTGAAAGATTGTTCATATGCTAACTACATTCATTTTTTGGCTCATCGACTACAATTGGCTTTAGTTGTAGTATCTTAGGAGGTCGTTCTTATTCATCATTTCTTTATTAAACTAACTTCTATTGTGAATATTGTTCGTGCTTCTTGTAAGTGTAATGATGAACTCAAACATGCTCAAGCTACTAACATTGAGTATATGATTTTTATGTAATATCTTACCTTATTTTTATTATTGATGATTTGGTTGGATAGTAATTTATTATTTCTAATAACATAAAAATTGGAAGTTTATGTTTGGCCCCGTAGAATTTCCCTCTAAGCTCCACCCCTGCTGGTTGGTGGTAGATTTGTTAGTCCCGATAGAAGTAATCCTAAAAGAATTGTTGTTAAGCTGGAAATCACTTATATTGAAGAGTCACCGAGACCAAGAATTTTTTAAGAACTCTCAATGTCTAAAATTCATAATTGTGGATGAAATGAAATATGTATGATGGGGCTTATTTATAAACTATTGATGCTTGTTCATCAAACCTTCTCATACGTACATAACTCTTAAGTTATAAGGGAAGTTATGTCTCCTTACGATTAGTCATCTCGAAAGTAATTATTATCTAATTAAACTCTATTAGCTTACTTTAAGAGACACGTCGCTTATCAATAAATATGTCCATTAAATGTTATACTAATAACATTCATTAGCTCCCACTTGGACATTCTTATTAATTAGACATATATAAAACTTCCTTTATTACTTGTCCAATAATAACTTATTAAATTTCCTTGGATCCAATTCATCGTTATTATTCTAAACAAAGTAATTTTAAGATCATAAGCAATCATTAAGATGTACCTATATTCTTAATTGATTTCTAATATCCATTTGCCAACTTCCACAAAAAATTATTTAACTTAACTAAATTGGCACATTTTTTAATTTAATTTCTTAGGCGTCCAGGAAATCTTAAACTAGAATTTCCTTGTATATGTGGAACACTAAGGTGAGTTTTAATCCCATTGCATCTACATGCTTGCTTAAACAGTTCAAATTTAACCCTTTGGTCATAAGTTTAGCCACCATCACTTATATAGTCAACCTTTATTTCTCCCTCTATCTTATATATAGTGATAACTGTTAACATGAATATGTTAATAATATTGATTTTGATGATAATAACCTTTAAATAATTTTTGATAAAAATATTGGAGTTATTTCTTAACAAATGAAAGTCATAAAAACTATTCCATTCATACTTATAAAAGTTGGATTTTTTATTGGAAAATGATTCTTTGCAAAATCTGATTTAAAATGTGTTTCTGGAAATAAACGGTGAACCGGTTATTTATAAACGGTTAACCGATTACGACCAAAGAGCAAAAGTTTGCCTAAGCTCTAACCGATTAGTGAAAAACGGAAATGGAAAGCTTACTGAAAACTAACGGTGAACCGTTTACTACAAACGGTAAACCGATAACATCCAGAGAGTCATTTCACACAAGTCCTTAGCCGTTTACTTAAAACGGATAACTGTTGTTCTTTTAGCAAGTTACTGGAAACTAACGATGAACCGTTTATTACAAACGGTTAACCGATAACATCCAGAGAGTCACTTCATGTAAAGCCTTAGCCGTTTACTTGAAACGGATAACGGGTATTCATCTTGCTGGTCTTTGGACGCTAACGGCGAGAGGGTAACCCAAACGGCAAATCGTTTATTTAAAATCTGGCCTAACGGTAACTTTGACCAGCACAAACGGTTAACCGTTAATGGCTAACGGTAAACCGTTTTCGGGCAGATAGCAAATAACGGCTAGTTTTTTAGCTCTACTTATAAATAAACTCATTTAAATTCAAAGAAGACTGATCACAACACAACCATTGAGCTTATACTCGAGTTTGCAATCTTTATAAGTGCTAAAAACATAGTTTCACTCCATCTATTCACACTTTGATCTTTGATTTGTAATCTTAAATATAGTGTGAGAGAAAAACAGTTTGTAATCTTTCATTTTAAGGGATTGTAAGTGTTGGGATACACTTGGGTTAAGAGATTGGGAATAATCTCTTGTTGTAAAGGTTATTGACACCTTGGAAGTCAAGTGTAAGCAATTGAAGCCTTAGAGGCTTGCTTAATGAAATCCTCAAGCCCGGAAAAGCTTGGAGGCATTGACGTAGGCGAGGCTGGCCGAACTACGTAAAAATCTCCGTGTTTGATTCTCTCTTCCCTTATCCTTTTAATTTGTGATCGATTTAATTATTATTGTTTTAATTTCATTTTTGGATTTGCATGATAATTTGTTTTTAGTCGAATAATTTATATAATCCCAATTCACCCCCCTCTTGGGTTGCCTAGTTAGAATTTCATTTGGTATCAGAGCTTGGTGCTCTCATTTAAACTTAATCGTCTAGAGCTAAAGATCAATGGCAACTCAAAGTGATTCTATATTTAGGAAAGGACAATCCACCACTAGACCACCTTTCTTTGATGGTAATGATTACTCTGATTGGAAAATTAGGATGAGAATTTACTTGCAAGCCTCAGATTATGAAATTTAGGAAATTGTTAGTGATGGTCCTTTTATGCCCTTGACTAAAAATGAAGTTGGAGAAGATATTCCAAAACCTTCACGAGATTGGAACGAACTTGAAAAGAGGAAAGCCTCTCTAAACTCCAAAGCTATAAATGCCTTGTTTTATGCACTAGATAAGAAAGAGTTTCATAGAGTGTCTAGTTGTGAAAGTGCTAATGAGATTTGGCACAAACTTGAGGTTGTCTATGAAGGCACAAATCAAGTGAAAGAATCTAAAATAAGTAGGTACACTCGGCAATATGAATTGTTTCAAATGGAACAAAATGAAAATGTGTACTATATGTATACTAGATTCACGGACATAGTGAACACTCTAGGAGCTCTAGGGAAGACTTTTTCAAATAGCGAAAAAGTCAAGAAAATTATTAGGTCACTACCTAAGGAATAGAGACCTAAAAGGACTATCATTGAGGAAGCGAAAGATTTAAATACTTTGCCTCTTGATGATTTAATTGGTTCTCTTATTCCATATGAAGAAGATTTGGTAGCAGAAAAAGGGCATGAGGAGAAGAAGAAAAACATTGCTCTCAAAGCTTCAAAACATGAGAGTGATGGGGAAAGTGAATCGGATGATGAAGAGCTAGCCATGCTAGCAAGGAGGTTCAGAAAATTCTTCAAGAAAACCGGAGAGCGAAGAAATTTCAGAAACTTCAAGAATTATAGGGAGAAGAAGGAGACAATCACATGCTATGAATGCAAGAAGCCTGGCCATATTAGATCGAAGTGTCCACTTAACAACAAACACAAGAAGAAAGCCATGATTGCAACTTGGAATGATAGCGAGGAAGATTCAAGTGATGAGGAATGATCGCAAGAAGTCTCAAACCTAGCACTTATGTCAATAGGAGATGATGATGATCTCAATGAGGTAAGTGATCCTACCTATGATGAATTGTATGATGCCTTTAAAGATTTGCATAATGAGTTGATGAAGATTGGTAAAAAGAATGCATGTCTTAAAAAGGAAATGGCAAAGCTTAAGAATGAAAATGAATCTTTAAATAAAAAAATTGTATGCCTAGAAGTAGGAAACAAGACTTTGCATGATGAAATTGCATTATCTAATGAGAAGCCTAGCATTGTACATGAGCACTTAGAATCACACATAGATGAGTTGAAAAATGAAAATGAAATGCTCAAGAAAAAGAGCAATGACTTAAATGAGATTGTCTTGAAATTTACAAATGGGCAAAAGATGTTGGATAATTTGCTAAACTCAAAAAAATGTATATTTGACAAAAGTGGCATTGGTTATAAACCAAATTTGAAACAAAAATTTTACAAAAGTTATTTTGTAAGAAATACATCTATTAACAATAAAATTGCATGTCATTATTGTAATCAAGATGGTCATATAAAAATAGATGTGCAGTGAAGAAAAATGCATATTATGGTATGAAATGTGTTTGGGTTCCAAAAGGAACCATTGCTAACTCTCAAGGACCCAAAAAGGTTTGGGTACCTAAAACTTGAGATTTTCTCTGCAGGGCTTGAAGAAGAAGAAAAATAAGTGGTACTTGGTCAGCGGTTGTTCAAGACACATGACAGGGAATTTTCTTGGTTCTCAAGCTTCACCAAAATTGAAAATGGTGGAGATGTATCGTTTGGAAACAATTCAAAAGGAAAAATCCTTAGAATTGGAAATGTTGGTAAAGTATCTTCAACTCTAATTGAGAATGTATGTTTGGTTGAGAACTTGAAACACAATTTAATAAGCATTAGTTAATTATGTGACAAAGGTTATAAAGTTATCTTTGATAAATCAAGTTGTGTTATTGAGAATGCATGTGATGGGAAAACTTTGTTTATGGAAAATATGTGGAAATGTTTATCCCATTGACATAGAATGTGCATCTACACTCGATAAATGTTTTTCCGCATTACATGATGATAGTTGGCTATGGCATAGAGGATTAGGACATGCAAGCATGGATTTAATTTCAAAAATTGTGAAAAATGATTTAGTTAAAGGTCTTCCAAAAATCAGCTTTCAAAAAGATAGAATTTGTGAAGCATGTCAATTTGGAAAACAAATCAAAACTTCCTTCAAAAATAAGAATCATATCTCTACTTCAAAACCACTTCAATTACTTCATATAGATTTGTTTGGACTTTCTAGGTATGTTAGTTTAAGTGGCAAATATTATACATTTGTAATTGTGGATGATTTTTCTAGATACACATGGGTATTGTTCTTAGCTAATAAGGATAATGCCATTGATGCATTTCAAATTTTCCATAAAAAGGTTCAAAATGAAAAAGGTTATTCTATTACTTGCATTAGAAGTGATCATGGTGGAGAATTTGAAAATCATGCATTTGAAAATTTTTGTAATGATTTTGGTATTGAACATCAATTTTCATCATCTAGGACTCCACAACAAAATGGAGTAGTAGAAAAAAAGAATAGGTCTATTCAAGAAATGGCTAGGACCATGTTGAATGAAAACTCTTTGCCTAAGTATTTTTGAGCCGAAGCCGTCAACACCGCTTGTTATGTTTTAAATCGGGTGTTGATTAGACCTAATCCTAATAAAATTCCATATGAGCTTTGGAAAAATAGAAAACCCAACATTGGCTATTTCAAAGTTTTTGTATGCAAATGTTTTGTGTTGAACACAAAAGATAATCTTGGTAAATTTGATTCAAAATCTGATGTTGGTATTTTTCTTGGTTATTCAAATTCAAACAAAGCTTATAGAGTGTATAACAAGAGAACTTTAGTTGTGGAGGAATCTATGCATGTTACTTTTGATGAGTCTAACTCTTCCTCTATGAAGAAAGCCATTGTTGATGATAATGCAGAAGAAGAACAACAAGAAGAAGCGTCAAATGTCAACCAAGAAGACGCACCACATGGAATCCAAGAGGAACATCTTGAAGAACCAAATGTGGAGCAAAATGAAGGTACTTCTCAAACACTCCCTAAGGAGTGGAGGTATGTTTCCTCTCACCCTAAGGATGTAATTTTAGGAGATCTCTGACAAAGGGTTACTACTAGATCATCTCTTAGGAACACATGTGAGCATGCTGTATTTATTTCTCAAATTGAACCAAAATCTTTTGCGGATGCTGAAAATGATGAATCTTGGATTATGGCAATTCAAGAGGAGTTGAATCAATTTGAGAGAAACAATGTGTAGGAGTTAGTTCCTTGTCCGGAACATCAATCCATTATAGGCAGTAAATAGGTATTTAGAAATAAAATGGATGAATTTGGTGTGGTTGTAAGAAATAAAGCTAGACTAGTGGCTCAATGTTACAACCAAGGAGAAGGAATTGATTTTGATGAAACTTTTGCACCTGTAGCAAGGCTAGAATCCATTATGATGTTGTTGGCATATGCATGTCATAAAGATTTTATTCTATATCAAATGGATGTCAAAAGTGCTTTTTTAAATTGATATATTATGGAGGAAGTTTATGTGAAACAACCTCCTAGTTTTGAAAATGAAAAATTTCCCAATCATGTGTATAAGTTATCCAAAGCTTTACATGGTTTAAAATAAGCTCCTAGAGCATGGTATGATAGGCTTAAAAATTTCTTGTTGGATAACAATTTTTCGATGGGAAAAGCGGACACAACTCTTTTTGTTAAGAACAAGAACCAAGACATACTTATTGTTCAAATTTATGTTGATGATATTATTTTTGTTCTACTAATGAGCTGTTGTGTAAAGAATTTTCATCATGTATGAGTCAAGAGTTTGAGATGAGTATGATGGGAGAGTTGAAGTACTTCCTTGGTCTTCAAATCAAACAAAACGAGGAAGGCATCTTCGTTTACCAAGCCAAGTACATGGAAGATCTACTCAAAAGGTTTGGCTATGAAAATGGAACGGCAAAAAGCACTCCTATGAGCACTACCATCAAGCTTGACAAAGATGAAAAGAGAAAAGAAGTGGATATCAAACTGTATCGAGGTATGGTCGGATCTTTACTTTATTTGACTACAAGTAGACCTGATATCATGTTTAGTGTATGTTTGTGTGCAAGATTTCAATCATGTCCCAAGGAATCCCATTTGCTTGCTGTAAAAAGAATTTTTAGTTATTTGATTGGAACCATAGATGTTGGCCTTTGGTATCTTAGGGGAACTCATATAGATTTAACATGTTATTCGGATGCAGACTTTGCCGGTCATAAAGTGGATAGGAAAAGCACTAGTTGAACTTGCTTTGTTCTAGGACACTCACTTGTTTCATGGTTTAGTAAGAAACAAAACTCTGTTGCTCTTTGAACTACCGAGGCTGAATATATAGCCGCCGGAAGTTGTTGTGCACAAGCACTTTGGATGAAACAAACACTTAAAGATTATGGCATTCATCTTGAACAAATTCCTATTAAGTGTGATAATACTAGTGCTATAAATCTTTCAAAGAATCCTATTCAACACTCTAGAACTAAGCATATGGAAATTAGACATCATTTCTTGAGAGATCATGTTCAAAAGGGAGATATTGCATTAGAGTTTATTTCTATAGAAAAACAACTTGCCGATATTTTCACTAAACCTTTTTGTGAAGAACAATTTTTAAAAATTCAGCATGAACTTGCGATGATGAAATTTTCACATTAATGTCTCTATTCATGCTATTGAGTGTGCTGAATTGATTGACTTATAATTGTGATTTAATGGTTATGAAATACTAGAGCTTGATTGTCAAATGACAAATTTATTTTGATATTTCTTGATTGTATGAATAAATTAATTGAAAACTTGTTCATGAATCATGCATTAAAATGACTCATTAAATATTCTCAGATCAATTAAATGATCTGGGAATTTATTATTTGCTGGCCAAATATTAAATCAAATGTGCGACAATTTAGATAAAATAAACGGATAACCGTTTCTAATAAACGGATAACCGTTTCCAATAAACGGTGAACCGTTTTGCTCCAGAAACTAAAATTTGTGTCTGTCCTCTTACCCCTTCACCGTTTTCTACAAACGGTGAACCGTTTTTTTGGCAGTAAGTCATCTAACTGTTACCCCTTAACCGTTAAGCTCTTAGGCTTTCACCATTTCCCAGTCTCAAGCCTCTGTTCGTTACCCTTTAACCGTTTATTATAAACGGTTAACTATTTTCGCGTTTTAAAACTGTTCAAAAGCTTTCTCTTCTTCCTCTCCAGCTTACCCTTTCACCGTTATCTCCATTGTTGCGCAGCCAAAGCTCCCTTCTTCCTCAAATCTTCATTTTCCTTGCTTTTTGTGCCAAATCAAACCGATTAAATCATTTCCTACACCTTTTAAAACAATTTCACCGATTCAAAACCTAAAATCAAAGCCCCAATCAAAAAATCCCAAAATTAAAGCAATTGAAGCCTTGGAGGTTTGCTTAGTGAAATCCTCAAGCCCGGAAAAGCTTGAAGGCATGGACGTAGGCGAGGTTGGTCGAACCACGTAAAAATCTTCGTGTTTGATTCTCTCTTCCCTTATCCTTTTAATTTTTGATCGATTAATTATTATTCTTTTAATTTTATCTTTAGATTTGCATGATAAATTGTTTTTAGTCGAATAATTTATATAATCTCAATTCACCCCCCTTTTGGTTGCCTAATTAGAATTTCAATAACTAACATCATTGTGCTTTCTTTTGGAACTATTTGCTCTGCTTTTTATTAAAGAGATAGCAGACATATTATCACAAAACAAATTGATTGGCAAATTTAGTAAATCAAATTTCAATTCTTCAATGAAACATCCAATCCATGTGGCATTTGTTATTGCCATATTGCATGCTATATATTCGTCTTAAGAATGGCAATGGGCACCGCTTGCAATGAGATTGCTATTACCAAATCTGCACCCACTCAAAATTTAAATTACCAAAGCCACCCACAACCCACTGTGGGTTTTTATATTTTTTAAGAAAATTCACCCGCTGCGTATTTTGACAAATACCAAACCCGCAATGGTACCCAATGGATTTTTTGCGGGTTTCTTCTTTTAAAATCACAAATGTTCAATATGTAAATTTATAGCAATAACCTAAAATTCCACATAACATATTCAATTCTAAATTTAATCAATCGAAATAGAAAATTAAAATTCCAACATAAATCCATCACAAATTCTCACATTTAAGTATAAAATACATAAATCAATTAAAAAAAAGCCACAAACTAGCTCCAAAAGAAGATCTTCATTTCATTCACCACCATTAGTACCCATCCAACACGATTCCTACAATAACGATTACTATTAATATTTTCTAAAGAATAATACTTTTTAAATACTAATCCAAAGAAAAAAATTATAACAATTAAATAATCTATGCATTAAGTTAAAGAAAATTCAATCAAGATTATAATAAGTATATTTTTTATTTAAATATTTTTCAATTAAAATTAAATTAAAAAATGGTGCGGTTTGGTAGATACCTATACAAGTATCCATTAGATATTTGACTAATACCAAATCCGCCTGTAACCTAGTGCAAGTTTGAATTCAATTTATAATACCAAACTCGCCCACAACCCACTGTTGGGAAAATATGCTCTTTAAAAGCATATATATTTATTTCATTGTAATAAATAATTTTTCTGATTAATAAAATAAATGAGGATTTTATTCAAATATCTTAATTGCATTAATATTTGTGTTAAAGTCCATTTAATCATATTATATGTATTTATTTGATCACCATGTGGAATCACAGAAGACATAAATACAAGTTATCTTATTATTAAATAAATTTAGTTCGCAGTTGATAAATAAAGTTCGGCACTTTATTTAGGTATAGACTGTAATAAATTCATTGAATGATTTGCCTTAATCATGTATGAATTTATTGATGTAGTACGACTACAATGAACAGGATCACATATGAGATTTAATTAACTTTGTTATAACTGTCAGATTTATTAAATCTCATAGACGTTGATTTTACTGTAATCTTAATCTTGAGGTAATTATGATTTCATGATTATAATTTTATTCCATTTGAGTTACCAATGGGCACGATACATCCTTATGGTCAAGATTACCATGTATCTTAGTGGGAGTAATTATGAGTATTGGAGTTATAGATTAACAATATAAAATTTGTACAATACATCTCTTGATAGGTTTTCGGCATTTGATCATAGAATTCTCTAGCTAGAGTCTGTTAAAATATTTAGTTTTTGAAAATGATCATTAGAGAAAACTAGTAAGGATTAAGGAATAGGATGTTATTAAATTAATTGAACAGTTAACATATCAATTTAATTAACGATGTGGTACAAAAGATTGTGTAGTAAAGAAATCAATGTGGCATGGGACGAATTATTATTCGAGCATACAGTTATGGAAGTCAGTTCCAATCTTTTGGTGGAGTAGATTTAGAATTAAATAATTGGGCTAGTTTAATTACAGGCCTAATTATTATAGCCACTATTGTATGTTCTCAAATGATCCCCGGGTTAGCTCATTTAATTGACTGCACCACTACTGGACTAATAAGTAAGATAACTAGCTATTTGGGTTAAAGACCTAAATATATCATTTAATGGGAGGTTCCATTTAATTAGCTTTTGTGTAAGGGGCCTTATGTTATTTTACAAGGTGGTTCCATATTGAAAAAGTAAATAACGTGAGTTTTGTTTTTTATAATTTGGAGCTTAGGGTTTTCACTAAAGGGAGATATATAAGGCTTATTTTCTCTATAAAAAAAAGAAACCACTTTATACAGATCAAAGAAAAAGATTTTTCTCTCTATTGTTGAGCGAAAAATTTTCTCGTGCTAGTTGCTTTGGTAGTGATAAAGGTGCCCACACGTCAAGTGCCGATCAAACTTGAGTCATAACCTGGAAGATCATTGGTGACAGTTCGTGATCTAACAATCGTAGTGGTGACGGATCGTGATCTAGGAGCCTAAATCACTTCAACGGAAAAAGTCAAATCAGATTTCAAGGTACGTTTTCTAGATTACAAATTCTTATATATTATATGAGAGCGATCCTTAAAAGGTTTTATAAAAATTTAAAAACCTAATTTTTCCCCAAAAATTGGTATTAGAACCATCTCATATTAATATATAAGAATTTCGTATGAAATTAATCTTGATATTTACATATTAGAGTGGCACAATTTATTCAGATGTATATTATTTGTTTAATATATGAATAAAGCATGCTTATGGTTTGTCTTAATTCATAGTTAGATTTTCTAATGTATTTTTTGTTTGGATCTGTAACAAGAATGGTGGTTTTTTATCACCATGTTTCCCTCTTGATTTATTTTACTATTATAGAATTTTTGTAAGCCAAAATTGGCTTAGGAAATTTGTAAATTAATCTCGGATTTTCAAGATCGGAGTGATAGAAGCCGGAAATTTTGACCGCGGCCAGCAGATGCAGCACACGCTGTAACTTTGCCAGCAGCGTGAGCAAGGGCTTCTACCGGGCAGCAGTGGTTGGTTCGAAGTCAGAGGTCGGCTGGCGTCTGAACAGTGGGGTTTTATGGTTTTTATCATGGAGGTCCTTATGGCTCCATAATTTTTATTTGTTGTTTTTGGATTTAATGAATCCTAGTTTTAGGCCCAATTTCAATTGGGCTTAATGGATTAAAAATACATAGACAAAATTAAATACATTAAATTTATTTTTAGTCCAAAATTTTTATTTTAATAAAAAATTATTTATGTATTTATTTCCTTTCAAAATTAAAATTGGACCAATTATAAATTTAAAAAGCTCAATTTCCCCTAGTTCATTAACAAAAACAAGCTTATGGAAGATGGACATTGGCAAAAAGCCCAATGAAAATTAGGCTTAGGGTTAATGTATTTTTCATTATTAGGAAAGCCATAAATTAAGATTATTTAATTATTTTTTTATATGTTATGTTTTTTGGATGTTCACATGCCATGATAACATGTCACATAGAATAGGTAGTGCCACTCTATGCATAATGATACATGTCATTCGTTAATAATGAATCTCATTGTATTGTTTGTAATTTGTCTATGCTTAATAATATTGGAATTCACTAGATAATATTATAGGAAGCATACAATTAACAATATGTATGTTTTAAAAAGGAAAAACCAATTTTAAAATATTGAGTGGGAGAGGAAAAATTTAAGATTATTTTCCCACAGGCTCCATTGTTAGTTCAATAATAAAATTATATATATACCTCGACTTCATGATACAGTGATACTCCCTTCGGAGGGTATATATATTAGATATTTTATTTGATGAACTTCTTTAAAGATAAAATTGAAATATTTTTTAATTGATTGTTCACTCCAACGGTGACTATTGATATGAAAAATATCTAAATTGAAACAATGGTTATACATTCAACTAAAATTTGTTATTAACCTTCCCAACGAAGCTCTGTTAACAAATTTAGGTCCAAAAGGATAACAAGAATTATTTATCATGTCCCTACATGAAAGTAAATAATTCAATGGATAATTGGGTCTAGTAAGTGTAGACATGACTTCCACAATGGATAGCTTGTCAAAGCGGTACTAGATTATCGTTACAAATAAATTAAAATACATTTATGGTTTTTTGCATTTTTGTTATTTATTATTAATATTATTTCAAATTATTTATGCATGGATGTTTTATTTTTCAAAAATATCTTCCCTGAGCCCACTTACTATTATTCTGAGTTAAAACAAACTCACTGGAGAGAACTATATATATTGAAAAAGAAATTTATTCATTGTCCTGACTGCTGAAAATTATAAATATGTCTTAACCCAGCCATGCCCTCCAGTTCCAGTGGCTGATGCTCATAGAAATCAGAGGAGGCTTTATGAGAAATGGCAAAAGGCCAATGAAATGGCAAAGTGCTACATTTTAACCTCGATTTCTAATATTTTGCAAACCAAACATCAGAACTTGGAGACTGCCACTGAAATAATGGATAGTCTCCAACAGATGTTCGAGCAGAGTACTCGCTCCGCGAGACAAGCAGAGCTAAAAGGAATTATGAACAGTAAAATAGGGAAGGGCACAAAAGTTCGTGATCATGTCCTCAAAATGATAGACTATTTGAATGACACTGAGATTCAGAGAGCACAAATCGTTGATAACTCAAAGATTGACATGGTGCTAGAATCTCTGCCAGAAACATTCAAGGAGTTTAAGTTCAATTATAACATGAACAAAAGAAACATGACCTTAACTGAATGGATGAACGAACTCCATTCTGCTGAAGAGATCTGTCGTGCTGAGAAATCTCTGGGAAGCATAAATATTACTGAAAAAAGTTCAACTTCTGGACCTAAGCCGAAAGACAAAGGTAAGAAGAAAGTTGGGAAAAGGAAACCGTCTACCAAGCAAGTTGGCAAGCCGAAAGGCAAATGCTTTAAGTGTAGACAGAAAGATCACTAGAAAAAGGATTGCCCTAAGATTGTGAAATCAGGTATGAGAAATCTTTTTGTAATTGATGCATGTTTAGTTCAGAATCCTATTGACAATTGGGTGTTGGATTCAGGAGCAACTAATCATATTTGTAATTCACTTTATTGGTTTCAGGAAACCAGGAAAATAAGTAAAGGAAGCGTCAAGCTGTAGTTAGGGACAGGACAGTTCGTGTCAGCAGTGAAGACTGGATCTGTTTTATTATCTTTTAATAATGAGACTTTAGTTTTTAATAATTGTCTTTATGTTTCAAACATTAAGAGTAATTTAATTTTAGTAGCTTGTTTGTCAAAGCAAGGGTACATTGTAAATTTTGGATCCTCTATTTCTATTTTTCATGATAAGAGACTTATTTGTTCTGGTACATTGGAAGATAATTTATATCATTTAATTCCAATGATCCATTCTATGCATGACACAGTGATCAATAATGATGATCATACACATTTATCTAAGAAAAGAAATATTTCTTCCAACCAATGTTACATCTGGCATTTACGCTTGGGTCGTATAAGCCAAAATAGGATACAAAGAATGATCAAAGATGGGCTCTTAGGTCCATTAAAAAATGAATCATTGCCACTCTGTGAATCATGTTTAGAAGGAAAAATGACCAAAAGGCCATTCTCCGCCAAAGGAGTACATGCAACAGTACAACTTGAATTGGTACATACAGATGTATATGGATCATCAATGTACAAGCTCGAGGAGGTTATGAGTATTTCATCACTTTCACTGATGATTACTCGAGATACGATTATGTTTATATGATGCGTCACAAGTCTGAAGCTCTTGAGAAATTCAAAGAGTATAGGACTGAGACAAAAAATTAATTAGATAAGAACATAAAGAAACTTCGATCTGATCAAGGTGGTGAATTTCTCTCAGAAGACTAGTATCTGATTGAAAATGAGATTATATCTCAGTTGACTGCTTCGGGAACACCACAACAAAATGGGGTAGCTGAAAAAAGAAATAGAACACTTTTGGACATGGTGAGATCTATACTTAGTTATTCGTCATTACCAATCTCTTTTTTGGGACTAGCACTGGAAACTGCAATTTACATCTTGAACTTAGTTCCATCTAAATCAGTGCTTAAAACCCCAATAGAATTATGGTTAGGTCGCAAACCAAGTTTACGACATGTCTGTGTTTGGGGATCACCAGCACATGTGCTGAAACCAAAGGTAGACAAAATGGATTCACGTTCTGAGGTTTGTATGTTTGTGGGGTATCCCAAAGGAACAAGGGGAGGTTTGTTTTATAGTCCTCAAGATAGAAAAGTGATCGTGAGAACACGTTTCACTTCCCTCGAGGAAGACTATATGAATAACTTCAAACTTAAGAGTAAGGTAATACTTGAAGAACTGTCAGGTGATCAGGTTGATGCTCAGCTTTCAATGGCTGTTACAAAATAAGAAGAACAGCAACAACCAACAAATCAACACAGATCCCTAAACAACCATCACTTTTAGAACCTCATCGTAGTTGAAGGGTAACTAGGTTACCTGTGAAATACATGCTTTTGGGAGAATCCTATACGGCTATCTCAGATGAACATGTACAAGATCCCGCTAGTTACAACGAAACTCTAATAGATAGAGATATTTAATTTTAGAAAAAGACCATGAATCAAAAAATGGAATCTATATATTCCAATAAAGTCTAGGAACTTGTAGAGGCACCAAATGGGGTAAAACCTATAAGGTGCAAGTGGATCTACAAGAGAAAAAGAGGAGTAGAAAGAAGGGTGGAAATATTTAAAGCAAGATTAGTAGCCAAAGGGTTTACTCAAAAAGAGGGAATCGATTATGAGGAAACCTTTTCTCCGATTGCTATGCTTAAATCCATCAAGATTCTGCTCTCCATTACTGCAATGCTAAATTATGAAATTTGGCAAATGGATGTCAAGACTGCCTTTTTTAACGGGCATCTTGAAGAAAACATCTACATGCAGCAACCTGATGGATTTATACAAAAAGGCCAAGAACACATGGTATGTAAGTTGCATACATCCATTTATGGATTGAAACAAGCATCCCGGTCATGGAACATCAGATTTGATCAAGCGATTAAATCATTTGAATTCAACATTGATGAACCATGTGTGTATAAGAAAATTCAAGAAAAATCTGAATCATTCCTAATTCTTTATGTAGACGATATTCTCCTAATTGGAAACAATATAGGAGTATTGACTACAATAAAGAGTTGGTTAGTAAAACAATTTGATATGAAAGACCTAGGAGAGGCAAGTTATATTCTTGGTATCAAGTTACTACGAGACCGAAAGAATAAAACTTTAGCCTTGTCTCAAGCGGTCTATATCGATAAGATATTGGCTAGATTTAGCATGGAAAATTCCAAGACTGGCTTATTACCATTCAGACATGGAATTACATTCTCTAAGGATCAATCACCTAAAACATCTGAAGAGATAGAGAGAATGAGACGAGTTCCCTATGCAGAAGCTGTGGGAAGTCTTATGTATGCCATGCTTTGCACTAGGCCAGACATCTGTTTTACGGTAGGGATAGTTAGTAGATATCAATCTAATCCTGAACCTAAACACTGGACTGCGGTCAAGCATATAATGAAGTATCTGAAAAGAACTAAAAATTATATGCTTGCGTATTCTGGTGATGAACTCATTCTAGTGGGTTACACTGATTTTGACTTTATGTCAGATAAGGATTCCAGAAAATCAACTTCTGGCTATGTGTTTACATTGGGAAGTGGAGCTATTAGTTGGAGGAGTGTGAAACAATCTTGTATCGCAGACTCCACAACTGAAGCTGAATATGTGGCTGCATCCGAAGCTGCAAAAGAAGTTGTATGGCTCCGCAAGTTCCTATAAGATCTTGAGGTGGTGCCAGCTGTAACTACACCCCTGAAACTATTTTGCGATAATAGTGGTGCGATAGGTCAATCTAAGGAACCAAGGAACCACAAGAAACAAAAACATATTGAGAGGAAGTATCATCTTATAAGGGATATAGTGCAAAGAGGTGATGTGGAGGTTACTCAGATTGTATCACAGCAAAACTTGACAGATCCTTTTACTAAGGCTATACCTGGGAAACCTTTTAACTTGCACTTAGAATCCATGGGCATGCATGAGATACCAAATATGCTTTGAGAGCTAGTGGGAGATTGTTGAGAAATATGCTCTTTAAAAGCATATGTGTTTATTTAATTGTAATAAATAATTTTTCTGATTAATAAAATAAATGAGATATTTTATTCAAATATTTTAATTGCATTAATATTTGTATTAAAGTCCATTTAATCATATTATATATATTTATGTGATCACCATGTGGATTCACAGAAGACATTAATACAAGTTATCTTATGATTAAATAAATTTAGTTCGCAGTTGATAAATAAAGTTGGGCATTTTATTTAGGTATAGACTATAATAAATTCATTGAATGATTTGTCTTAATCATGTATGAATTTATTGATGTAGTACGACTACATTGAGCAGGATCACATATGAGATTTAATTAATTTTGTAATAACTATCAGGCTTATGAAATCTCATAGGCATTGATTTTATTGTAATCTTAATCTTAAGTTAATTATGATTTCATGATTGTAATTGTTATTCCGTTTGAGTTACCAATGGGCACGACACATCCTTGTGGTCAAGATTACTCGGTATCTTGGTGGGAGTAATTATGAGTATTGGAGTTATAGATTAACAATATAGAATTTGTACAACACATCTCTTGATAGGTTTTCAGCACTTGATCATAGAATTCTCTGACCAGAGAATGTCAACATATTTAATATGTTGAAAATGATCATTAGAGAATACCAAGAAGGATCAAGGAATAAGATGTTATTAAATTGATTGGACAGTTGAGATATCAATTTAATTAATGATGTGGTACAAAGGACTGTACAGTAAAGAAATCAATGTGGCTTGGGACAAATTATTATTTGAGCATACTATTATGGAAGTCAATTCCAATCTTTTAGTGCAGTAGATTTGGAATTAAATAATTGGCCTAGTTTAATTATAGGTCTAATTATTGTAGCCACTATTGTATGTTTCCAAATGATCCCCGGGTTAGCTCATTTAATTGACTGCACCATTACTGGACTAATAAGTAAGATAACTAGTTATTTGGGTCAAAAGCCTAAATATATCATTTAGTGGGAGGCTCCATTTAATTAGCTTTTGTATAAGGGACCTTATGTTATTTTATAAGGTGTGTCTCCTATTGAAAAAGTAAATAACGTGAGTTTTGTTTTTGATTATTTGGAGCTTAGGGTTTTCACTAAAGGGAGATAGATAAGGCTTATTTTCTCTAAAGAAAAAAAGAAGCCACTTTATACATATCAGAGAAAAAGATTTTTCTCTCTATTGTTGAGAGAAAAATTTTCTCGTGCTAGTTGTTTTGGTAGTGATAAAGGCGCCCACACGTCAAGTGCAGATCGAACTTGAGTCATAACCTGGAAGATCATTGATGACAGTTCGTGATCTAACAATCGTGGTGGTGACGGATCGTGATCTAGGAGCCTAAATCACTTCAACGGAAAAAGCCAAATCAGATTTTCAAGGTACGATTTCTAGATTACAAATTCTTATATATTATATGAGAGCGGTCCTTAAAATATTTTATAAAAATTTAAAAACCTAATTTTTCCCCAACACCCACAAACTACTTGCAACGAGTGAGTTTAGGTAGGTTTGAGGGTTTGTGGATAGCATTGCCATCCCTAATTCGGCCTCTATTTTTTACGAAGAAATTGTTGTGCCACCGAAAAGGAAAACATGACTACTTGTTGATTTGTGATCATCTTGATTTCCAACAAAATTTACATTAGAAAAACCTTTTACCACTAGATCACCTTTACCAAAACATAATTTCATTGTTTTTATGCCTTTTAAATATCTGAATATCCTTTTGACAACTCTTTAATGTTCTTTGCCTAGGTTAGATTGAAATCGACGAACCATTCTGATGGTGTTACAAATATTAAGTCTAGTTGATGTTATTGCATACATTAAGCTGCCTACTACTTGTGCATATGTAATTTTATCCATATTTTCCTCTTTCTATTTATTTTTAGGACACATAGTTCTATCCATACATTGTCCTTTATTTATAGGTGTGGATAATGTCTTGTAATTCTCCATATTAAACCTCTTAAGCACCTTTTCAATAAACTTAGATTGATCTAAAGATAACCATCTAGAGGATTGATCTCTTGTAATTGTAATTCCTAAGACATAAGATACTTCTCTCATATCTTTTATCTCAAACTTTGATCCCAAACATGATTTCGTTTTGTTGGTCAGTTCCAACCAATAAATTATCCACATAGAATGATAAAATTGCAATTTTACTCCCACTTTTCCAAACATTTACACAATGATCAAGCTTATTTATTTCATAGCTAATTTCTAGTATTGTTTAGTGAAAAGTGAAATACCATTGGTGAGATGATTGTTTGAGACTGTAAAGAGAATTTTTTTTAGTTGATAGACTTTATTTTCTTGATTATTTTCAATAAAACATTCTGCATGTTCTATATAAATGCTTTCTTTAAGCTCACCAAATACGAATGTAGTTTTAACATTGATTTGGAATAATTCAAGGTCTAATTTAGCAATTACAGGCATAAGAATTCTTATAGATACCAGTTTAGCCATTGGGGACTATATATCTATATAGTCTATCCCCAGTTTTTGTGTATCACCCTTAGTTAGAAGCCTAGCCTTATAATTTTCTAATGTTCCATCAGATTTGAGCTATTTCCTAAGAAACCGTTTATATCCTATAGCCTTTCTTCCTTGTGGGAGTCTGTTAATTCGTAAACTTCATTTCTGTTAATTTAATTTATTTTTTCTTTTATAGCTTTCAACCATTCATATGAATCTGATTAATTCATAGCCTCATATAATGATTCTTTTATGTTATAAACATAATAATCTTTAAGCTTGGAAGTAGGTTCTTTTACTTTCTTCCTCCTATTAAGCATAGGATGTGTAGAGAATTCATTATGTTTAAACGATTATAGAGAATCTTGATCTACAAGTTTTATTCCTTGATCAACATTCAAAGATGATTTATTTTTTCTAAAGGATTTACTTGTTTTACTACTTCAACAAAAATAGCATCTCTTCTTTCTATCAAGCCTTTTTTATTATGATAAAATCTATATCCTGAAATGTTGTCTAGTTGTCCAATAAATTTATGCTCATAAGTTTGATTTTCAAGTTTATTTCTTAAAGGTTTAGGCTTTAAGATATAAGCTTTGCAGCCCTACATCTTCAGATTAGATAAATTAGGTGTCCTACCACTCCAATATTCATACGAAACCAATTCTTTGGACTTTTGGTGACTATTTAAAATACAAATTGTTGTACTAAGAGCCTCTTCCCATAAAGTTAATAGTAAATCAAAATGACACATTATAGATCTTGTCATTTCCATTAATATCCTATTTCTTCTTTCAGCAATGCCATTTTGTTGAGGTATGTGAGACATTGTATTTAGATTTTTTTGCCATATTCTTTACAAAAAATTTTGAAAAAGATTCGAAGTATATTCCCCACCTTGATCACTATTTAAAGATTTAATTTTTCTATCCAATTGAGTGTCTACTTCTTTTTTATATTCTTTGAATTTTTCTAATGCCTCGGATTTATGTTGAATAAAATAGACATACCCATATCTAGAGTAATCATCAATGAAGATAATAAATATTATATTCCTTTATATGTTTTTACTTTTAACGGTCCATAAATTTTCGTATGAATTACTTTAAATAATTCAGATGAATGCCAAAATTTAGTGAACGGTTTTTTATATAACTTGTAAGGTTGACATAATTTGAAATCTATATCTTGCATATTAAGTATTATACATTTTTTTATGCTTTCTTTTCATTTTATCTTTATTTATATGTCCTAATCTAAGATGCCAAACATATGAATCAATTTTATTAAACTTAGACTCAAGCACATAAGAAGAGTTAATTATTTTATTACCATCATCAATTGCAATACAATACATGCTATCTATCTTATCACCTCTTACATAAACTCAATTTTTTCCAACAGTCACCCTTTCAGACTTGAACCCAACCTCAAATCCTTTTTTAACTAACTCATATACCGACATAAGATTATGCATAACACTTGGCGCATACAATAATACATCACTTTTTACTATATTAGATTAGTCATTATATTTTTTGTAACTCCCAACACCCAACACATCACTTTATGTATTATTTCCCATAACTAACCAAAGTGCTTTAGTCGGTATCTCTTTGAATGTGAAGCAGTTATCTTTAGATTTTACCACATGACAAGTAGTTCCAGAGTCTATCCACCAATGATCCGAACTAGGCTCCATTATCAAAGCTTCTAAGATAGTAAGAGTAAGCTCTTTCATTCCTCGGCCAAATTGTTCAATCCTTTTGATTTGTGTGTGGTCTTTCTAGAAATGTCCAACTTGGCCACATTTAAAACATTCATTTTTATTATTTTTCTGTGGCCGGTTAGCTTTCTTATTTTTCTTCTTTCCTTTCTCTTGGTTCTTGAACCTCTTAAAAGGTTTAGAAGAATCCTCCATCATCATCAAATTTGAGTGTTTTCAGCGATTCTTTCTTTCTTGTTCCGATGCTGAAATTGGTGCTAAAGTGTTTATAGTCAAAACTTGACTTGAACAATTTCAAGATGTAACAACTGAATCCCATGATGGCGGTAAGCTATTAACAACTATGGAAACTTGAATTTTATCACTGATTGTGTTACCTAAAAATGATAATTCTTTAGCTAGCTAATAGTGCCCAATTATTGATATGGTTAACTGCATCATTTCTCTCTTCCATGTACATCCCATTAAAGTTTTGAAGCAATAATTGTTCATGATTTTCAGATTTAGCACCATGTTTAGCTTCTAAGACTTCCATCATTTCTTTTGCAGTCTTATGATCTTCAACTAAAGGAATAAGTTCATCTTGCATGTGGTTTAAAATTGTTGCTTTTTTAATTGTATTATCTTCCTCCCATTTGTTTTGACGATTAGTGAAATCATCATTTGATTCATCATCATTTATTTTTTATTTGGAATGCACTAGTAATGACATAATATGTTTTATCTTGGATTAAAATGCAGGGCACTCTCCCTTTCCAAATAGTATAATTATACCCATTTAATTTTTCTATTTTATTAGTATCAGTAGATCTTGTGCTAAACATTGTGTTTAAATAATTTGTAACTTAAAATAAAAAATCTGACCTTAATATATACTTTAGTGCTATGAAAATATTCGTCAAATAGATTGATTATAAGTGTTAATGATTTCTAGGAGCACTCACAGACTTGAAAAAATTATTCTTCGGGTATCCAACTATTCCTGTCATATACGTTGTCTTCTTCACAATAATCGGTATTGTTGAAAAATACTTCTTCGATTGCGAATTCGCCTTAGATGTATCCCTTTTGGAATAATTCTTCTAACACGTCTCATTCGAGGTCTTGGACATATTGGATTACTTCCAAAATAAATTCTATTTTGGCTCTTAAACTCAAAATAGAATACTAACCTTACTTTGATGCCACTGTTGGTCCTTGTAGAAGTAAGTTATATCTCTTTATGATTAGTCATCTCCCTATAAAAAGTAGTATCATTTAATTAAACTCTATTAGTTTACTTTAAGAGACATGTTCCTTATTAATAATTATATCCAACGTTACATTAATAATGTACATCAAAATTCATTTAAAAGAGCTAGTTTGTAGCCCTTGAATTGTGTAATTATTTACAAATTTGAAAAAAATAAAATAAAACTTACATGCTAAAAGTTTTGAACTTTTTGGCATAGTGAGTGCATAATGTTAATAATTAAATAAACACATCCCACCATAAAAAAGCTGAAGTCACAAATCGACAAAAGCACATAAAAGATTGTAAATATCATTTTAGAAAGAAAATACTGCACAAAATGTTGTGGTATTTTTTAACCCTTTTTTAAGTTTTAAGTGGATTTTTTATAATTTTTGGATACTATGCATCTGGATTGGTTGTGGTATTTTGTTTGTGTTGAAAATGAAGCTCAAATCTTATCTCAGAGGAATGTATGACATGTCGTCTATCCATCAGCAAAGGTAGATGACTTGTCGGACATTTGAGTTCAGAGCGGATGATTGAAGAAAACGGCATGTCGGCTGGATTCATTAGTAGCGCACGTGATGCATCACATGCTTTACTAATTCAAACGGCAGCCGAGCTTGCGTTTTGGTTCAACTGAGTTTTGTGTGCTTGTGGCACCTGTCCCTAGCAAATTCAAGAAGCTGGTTTTACCGTTGGTTCACGCGGGAAGCTTGCTGGAAATCTGGGTTTGCTGGAAACCCAGGAGCGGGGTGATGGCTTCTTGGGGTTTCTTCTGATTGGTCAGAAGTTTGTATAAAAAGGCCAAAAGGTCAAGTGTTAGGGTGTTGGTTCATTCACGTTGTAATCTCCAGAATTGCTTTCTTGGTCTCTAAAATCAGTAAAGGATTTGCTCTGTTTTCCACAGTGGATGTAGGCAAGAAATTGCTGAACCACTTAAGCTCTTTGCCGTGATCTTGTGATATGTGTCTTTTTTTGGTTACTTGGTCTGTTGTTAGCACTTGACTGAGATTCTTAGGGTAGCTTAGGTTGTTGATTAAATTCAGTGCATGATTAAGGATACTTAGAGTGGGTCTTGGGGGGTTCCAAATTAGTCTTTGGTTGATTTGGTTCCAACAAATTGGTATCAGAGCCTATCTCTAGGGTTCTTGGTTCTTGTAATGGGGTCAACCAAACTTGAAGTGGAGAAGTTCACTGGCGACAATGATTTCCACATATGGAGACTCAAAATGAGAGCCTTGCTGGTGCATCAAAGATTGGATGTTGCACTCGATGATGAGTCATCATCCAAGAAGCCAATGAAGGGGACTGAAGAAGAATTATCAGAGGTGCTTGATAGGGCACACAGTGCAATCATTCTGAGTCTTGGGGATGGTGTGCTCAGAGAGGTGGGTGGAGAAAAAACAGCAGCAGGTTTATGGAAAAAGCTTGAAGACTTATACACCAAGAAGTCAATGGCTAAAAGATTAGCCACCAAGAAGAAGCTTTATACCTTGCAAATGGAAGAAGGATCATCAATTACTGACCACATTGATGCCTTCAACAAGATCATCTTGGATCTTGAAGACATAAATGTGAAGATTGATGATGAAGACAAAGCCATGATCCTGCTCTGCTCCTTGCCGAGTTCCTATGAGAATCTGGTGGATACATTGATGTATGGAAGACAGACTCTCGCTATGGGAGATGTGAAGGAAGCTCTGAGTTCTAAAGCAGCCTTCAAAAAAGAAACAAGAGATGGAGAAGGTCTGACAGCAAGAGGGAGAACTGAGAAAAGGGAGACAAATAAGAACAAAAAGAAGAGATCAAAATCCAGGTAGAAGAACTTGAAATGTTTCCACTGCCATAAGGAAGGCCATTTCAAGAAAGACTGCCCAGAATATAAAAACAAGAAAAACAATGTAAATGAGAAGAGTGGAGATGCTACTGTTGCATCAGAATTTGAAGAATCTGATGGCTATGACTCAGCTGGAGTTCTAATAGCAACTGATGCCCAAACAAAAGGTAATTGGGTCTTAGATTCTGGTTGTTCCTTCCACATGTGCCCAAACAAAAATTTATTTACAAACTATGAGACTTGTGATGGTGGCATAGTAGTAATGGGTAATGATTCAAGTTGTAGAGTGGTTGGCAGAGGCTCCTTTAGGCTGAAAATGTTTGATGGCATGATTAGGGAATTAAGGGATGTCAGACATGTGCCTGATCTCAAAAGAAATCTTATTTCTCTAGGAATGCTGGATAAAATAGGATGCCTAGTTAAACTTGAGTCTGGTACCTTAAAGGTTTTGAAAGGGTCAATGGTGGTGATGAAAGGGAACATGAGCAATGGTCTGTATGTGTTACAGGGATCTGCTGTCACAGGGGATGTTGCTATGTCAAACCAGAAACTAAACAAAACAATGCTGTGGCATACGAGGTTAGGCCACATGAGTGAAAGGGGGCTAGTTGAACTATCCAAATAGGGAGTTTTAGGAGTAGATAAGATAGAGCCTTTGAAGTTCTGTGAAGATTGTGTCCTAGGGAAATCTTCAAGGGTGAAATTCAGTACTGGAATCCATAATTCAAAAGGGACTCTAGACTACATTCATGCTGATCTGTGGGGACCTGCACAGACAGCTTCTCTAGGTGGAGCTAGGTACTTCTTGTCTTTGATTGATGATTTCTCAAGAATGGTCTGGATATATAGCTTGAGGAGCAAAGATGGAGTGTTTGAGCAGTTTAAGAACTGGAAGACACTAGTTGAAACACAGACAAATAGAAAGGTGAAAAGGCTGAGAACAGATAACGGATTAGAGTTCTGTAATAAGGACTTTGATGATTTCTGCACAAAACATGGCATGGTTAGACACAAAACAGTAAGACACACACCACAGCAGAATGGGTTAGCTGAAAGAATGAACAGGACCCTAATTGATAAAGTTAGATGTATGCTGATCCACTCTAAGCTACCTACGAGTCTGTGGGCTGAAGCTCTAAAGACTGCTTGCTACATAGTAAACAGGAGTCCCTCTTCTGGAATTAATTTCAGAACCCCATATGAGCTCTGGTCTGGCAAACCAGCAGACTATTCTCATCTGAGAGTATTTGGCTGTCCAGCCTATGCACCTGGAATTGATCTGTCTGAACAAGAAGATGAATCAGAAGGTGATGATAACCTCAGAAACTATCAGCTGGTAAGAGATAGGAAGAAAAGAGAGACAAGGCCACCTAAGAGGTATGCATATGCAGACTTAATTGCATTTGCACTATCAGCAGCACAAGGAATAGAAGAAGATGAACCAAAGACTTACACTGAGGCTGTCAGTAGTAAGGATTCAAGAAAGTGGATTGCAGCCATGGATGAAGAAATGAGCTCACTGATCATGAACCACACATGGGATCTGATTCCAAAACCAGAAAAGAAGAAAGTAGTTGGCTGCAAGTGGATCTATAAGATCAAAGAAGGCATACCAGGAGTTGAACCACTTAGATACAAAGCCAGGCTGGTTGCCAAAGGCTTTACACAAAAGGAGGGGATTGACTTCAATGAAGTCTTCTCACCAGTGGTAAGACACTCTTCCTTGAGGATCTTGTTAGCACTTGTTGCAGTAAAAGACATGCACCTGGAACAGATGGATGTCAAGACTGCATTCCTTCATGGTGAATTGGAAGAAATGATTGTAATGGCACAACCAAGAGGCTATGAGGATCCAACCAAGGCTGATTATGTGTGTCACTTAAGAAAGTCTCTTTATGGATTAAAACAATCCCCGAGACAATGGTACTTGAGGTTTGACAGATTCATGGCTGAGAACTGTTTTCAGAGGAGCTCTTATGATTGCTGTGTGTACCACAAAGATTTGATAGATGGAGACAAAATCTATCTATTGCTATATGTGGATGACATGCTCATAGCATGTAAACACATGGATCAAATAGATGAGCTGAAGAAGCAGTTAAAGAATACTTTTGAGATGAAAGATCTTGGAGCAGCCAAGAAGATCCTTGGAGTAGAGCTGCTAAGAGATGGCAAGAACAGAATACTAAAGCTGTCACAGCACACATATATAAAGAAAGTACTTGAGAGATTTGAAATGGTGGACTCAAAACCAGTTCAAACTCCATTGTCAGCTCATTTCAGGTTGTCATGCAATCAGTGTCCAAGGACTGAAGATGAAAAGGCTGAGATGATCACCACTCCATACTCAAGTGCTGTGGGATGCTTAATGTATGCTATGGTCCTAACAAGGCCAGATATCTCTCATGCAGTAAGTGTAGTTTCCAGATATATGGGTAACCCTGGAAAGGAGCACTGGAGAGCTGTTAAGTGGATCTTAAGATACCTCAATGGAACTGCAGACTATGGCCTAATCTATGGATTAACATGAGGTACAGATGTTAGTGTTGAAGGCTTTGTGGATGTTGACTATGTAGGGGATCTAGACAAAAGGAGGACTTTGACAGGCTATTTGTTCACTTTCAGTGGCTGCACCATAAATTGGAAAGCTTCATTGCAAAGTGTGGTTGCTCTGTCAACAACAGAATCAGAGTATACTGCAGCTGCAAAGGCCTTTAAGGAGGCAATATGGCTCAGAGGAATGGTTACAGAATTGGGTTTTGAACAAAGGAAAGTGGCTGTTCACTGTGACGGTCAAAGTGTAATTTGCCTAAGCAAGAATCAAGTGCATCACGAGAAGACAAAGCATATTGACATTAAACTGCACTTTGTCAGGCTGGAGGTGTCTAAGGGTGTAGTGAAGCTGATAAAGATACACACTGATGATAATCTAGCTGATATGCTAATAAAGGCTGTACCAGTAGCCAAGCTTGAGTTCTGCATGAACTCAGCTGGAATCTGCAGGCTGCAAAACTCCAGAGAAACAGTGGAAGGCAGAAGCAGAAGGATGACTGATTTGAGTTCAAGGTGGAGAGTGTTGAAAATGAAGCTCAAATCTTATCTCAGAGGAATGTATGACATGTCGTCTATCCATCAGCAAAGGTAGATGACTTGTCGGGCAGTTGAGTTCAGAGCAGATGATTGAAGAAAACAGCATGTCGGCTGGATTCATTAGTAGCGCACGTGATGCATCACATGCTTTACTAATTCAAACGGCAGCCGAGCTTGCGTTTTGGTTCAACTGAGTTTTGTGTGCTTGTGACACCTGTCCCTAGCAAATTCAAGAAGCCGGTTTTACCGTTGGTTCACGCGAGAAACTTGCTGGAAATCTGGGTTTGCTGGAAACCCAGGAGCGGGGTGATGGCTTCTTGGGGTTTCTTCTGATTGGTCAGAAGTTTGTATAAAAATATACAACAACGAACACAAAATATGAGTATCTCAGTAACAGTGAACATATAACATTAAACATGAAACGTAGAACGAGAAACATGAAACATAGAACGTAAACATGAAATGGGGGCAAGAAAGAAAAATTTTGGGGTATTTAAAAATTAATATATGAAACATAAAACATAAAATATGAAACTTCAAACATTAAATATGAGACATATTTAAAAAAAATAAATTAAACTTTTGTCCTTATCTTAACACATATTTTACTTTATTTTTTAAATTATTTTTAATAAAAATTATTTTTTCTATTTTTAATTTACTTATCCTTTTTTATTTACTATTATTATTTTTTAAATTTATTTATTTTTTATATTTCATATTTTAATTTATTTACAATATATATATATATATATATATATATATATATATATATATATATATATATATATATATATATATTAATGGCAGCAACCGGCTGAAAAACCGGTTGCTGCCAGTCACAAAAATTGTTTGGCTGTCAGATGGCAGCCAAACAACTAGGGGGTCAACAAATTGACCCCCTCTACCATGCAGGGACTTTGAGTCCCTGCATGGTAGCCGTGTCCAGAGTCAATTACAAACGCCATGCTTCTTCATGATGAATATTTGACAAATAGCGACACTATATGGGCCCTAGGTAGGTACCTTGGATGGAGTATTATTCTAAGATATTGACTGCCGGGGTCCCGTGAGCTCATAAGCCTAACATATGTAAGTCAATTTCTACTTACTTTTAATTTAAATTAAAGTTCGAACTAATAAGTATGTAGGAGATTTTTTGCATATGGGCTTAGATATTCTTAACTAAACTTTTCGTGAATAGTAAAAATAAAAAATGAGTGTGTGTTATGAGAAAAATAAAAAGTATTTAAAAAATTGGATTTTAATGTTAAACTCACTTGTGATTATCACCTACAAAAATATTTATCCAACATCTACTGTTGTAATTTAGTTAATTTAAAAAAAGAACCAGGAAAAAGAGGTCGATATGTTCAGAATTAATGATTTAATTAAAAAAATTGTTTGGTCTTTCTCTGTTGTTACAATTATTTTGCTAATTGAATTTCTCTAGCCGAGTGATTAATATATGGCTCTGATTTTAGTTGAGTTTGGAGTTAAGTCTAAGAAGTGTAATAATGGTGATGATGATGATAATTTTTTTAGAGTGGAGCCATTGGCACGCCAAATTCCTCTAAAAACATTTATTGTATATATTGACAATTGTAATCTTAGTTGAAATTATACAAGCGGACAAGATAAACCTAATAAAACCTAAAAGATCTGATGGCTTGAAAAAGGCAATCAATTCTATCTTTATCCTTTGTTTATTGACAAAGCATATATTGATTGAATCTGCATTCAACTTTTTGCAAGTATTTTAAAAAGATACAATTACTAGTTATTGGGTAGAAATATAAAACCAATAATAAATCTTGATCGTGTATCACTACATATACATGTGACAAAAAATTATGAAACATTAAGTAGAGGTCAACTCAGCACTACTAAATCTAAATCTCATTTTATTATTGGGACGTGAGTCTCAAAAATTATCCAATAAACTTATAAACCACCGAAATACCACATTAAAAGACGATCTTGTAGAGTAACAAGGTTCCCGTAATTGTGTATCAAGTTCTTCTTCGTTAACAGTTCTTGTTGTTGTTTCCTTGCAATTTGGGCAGTTTATTATATGGTATTTACATTCCAGCTTACAAGACAAGCTTCAAGCTTATTAAATCTATTTTTACACCATCATTAAGCAAATATTTTTAATAAGAAATTAAACAAACATTTTAATGAAATTAAACGATAAGAGCAAGGAATCAACAAATTCAGCACCCAGTTCATGGGATGAAAATTCAGTGGTTTTTTTCTTGTTTTTTCTGTCTTTTTAATTGAGCATGAATCTTTGAGCATCAAGAATAACAATTGCTCAATTTATGTTTTTTTGGGAAAAAATTACTCATTTTACTTGAATGAGAGAACAGCAGAGAAAAAATTATCTATTTATTTATTTGTCTAAGACAGTTTGTGAGAATCACGCTGATATTGGGATCTAAAATACAATGAGATCTCTTGAGGATTATTTTTACAATTAAAATTTAAGAGTGCCAATTGGTATTTATATTATTTGGGAAATTATCATTCGTATACCCTTAGTTTACTCCATTATCAAAAATACTACAACACTTTGAGGGTGTATCAATCGTCCACCTTAAGTTGACAAAATATATCAGCTGACCACCAAACCGTTAGTTGCCGTTTAAGTTTGATGATGTCAGAAGGGTAATTTGGTCTTTTCATATGATACGAGTTATAATTTAAGGGTATACAAGTGATAAAAAGAGAATTTAAGGGTATACAAGTGATAATTTTCAAGGGTAAAATCATCAATTCACTGTAACTCCGTTAACTTTCAAACGGCAACTAACGGTTTGGTGGTCGATTGATACATTTTGTCAACTAAGGGTGGACGATTGATATACCTTCAAAGTGTTGTAATATTTTTGATAACAGAACAAATATATGGTATATGAATAATAATTTCCCATATTATTTTGAATTTATGATATATTTAAGATGACATTGAAGAGGTCCCGATGATTTTACTTATCTTTTAACAGAAACATAGGCCCATGGGCCGCACAGTAAAACCCTGGCCCTTATGTTCTCTGCTAGGCCAGACATTCTGCTTTCTATCCCTGAAGGTTCACAATAATTTCCACAAAATGCTATGACAAGAATAGTGTAAAAGATATGATTTTTTAAATGCCTTTCACCTGGAGTCCACTTGTTCCTTCCTTATTGGCCCTCGTGCAAGGCGACACGCGCTTAGGAATCCAATTGCAGTTGCTGGCTTATGTGGACGAATGAGAAATTACTTCGTCCATTAATTCGATTACCTTGTTTTGCTTTGCATGAAAATCTTTGGGTAAAGAGCATTTTCTTGAACTTCTAATTTCTCTTATTCTTTAAGCTTTCATAAGCATGGCTCAATTTCTATCATCGACTTATTTCATTTAGGCATAATATTAGTTTAGCGTAACAATATATAGATATATATTTTAAATATTTTTAACAAAGATAGTCTACTCACAGCTGACATTGAGAGAAAATTAGGAATTCATTTATCCGCCGCATTAATTTTTGTAGAGAGAGTTTGTTACTACTCCGACTATGCACTTTAATTTTTTTTAAATATTTTTCAACATTGATATTATTAAAAATGGCCATAAATTAAACCAATCATATAAAAATAAACAAATATTCAATATATGCACTTTCAATAATATCAAAATATGTCAAATTCAACTTCCACCATCAACTAAACCAATCATTTAAAAATCAATCTATGGCAATGGAAATATGTCATGACCTAACCCAAATTTGTTAAGATATTATCTATTTTGCGCCTTAATAAAACCCAGACGGTTTTGTTCCCGAAGCAACCATACACTCCAAAATGTGTCTTGCTAATTAAGGTATGAATCACCCCTTATAAACTCAGTATTTCTCCCGTGCTTTGTCAATGTGGGATTTATTTAGGGTGTTACATACGCCCCATTAGGGACTCAACGTCCTCACTGAAGTTTACCCTACCATCGCTCAAGAGAATGCGCAAAGCTGCTCTGATACCACAAATGTAACACCCCAATTCCACTAACAAGGCACTACGGTAGAATTAAAGGGGAACTGCATTTCATCATTCCCATATCTAAAACTCTCAAAGTAATAACCAATAATAAATGTTCTAAACCTCCAAAAGAATATAAATAAACTCATTAAAGTGAAATGCATTTCATCATTCTCATTAACAAAACTTTATTTATTTAAAACTTGTTTGATAAATTGTCTTAAAAATGAAAACTTTTATTAAATTGTTTTAATTCAAGTACTTTGAAATAATTATCAAATATTTAAATGTAATTTACGGAAGCTTACAAATGATTAAGAGTTCAAGGATGATTTTATATGTTTTGGTTCATTGTTTGTAGTGATTTTATGTTATATTATGGAAGGCTAGCCGGATTTTGTGCACCTATGATGTTAATGTTAATGTTAATGATTCCCGCAGGATAAAGTTCCTGAATGATATTATATTGCCGAGTCACCGGGTCTACAGGTGATACTATATCACATGAACTAATTACATTTTATGTGTTTAAAATGCTTTTGTTATGTTTAAAGGATTTAAATGGCTTTATGATGATGTGATTTATTTTTGCTAAATGATGATTTACAAAGGTAATTTCTCTTATTATTATGTATATTTAGTGTTATTAAATTATATTTTAATGGCTTTTTTTAATAGTATTGTACATGAATTTACTTATCGAGTTGACGGCTTACCCCTCGTTACAACATTTTTACAGATAGAGTTAGATGATGTGAGCTCATGGTCTTAGAAGGAATAATAAGAGGTTTGTTTCTTTGAAGATTAATGTTATGTTGATAATCTAAGAACAATTTGGCTTCCTATAGAGTGATATTTATTGGAGGATATGTTATTTTAGAATTTATTTATATTCTTTTGGAGGTTTAGAACATTTATTATTAACTATTACTTTGAAAGTTTTATATATAAGAATGATGAAATGTAGTTTCACTTCAATTCTACTGTAGTGCCTTGTTAGTGGAATTGAGGTGTTACAAAATAAATACGTAAGATAAATGATTATCCACAATATGGAATTTTCTATGAGGAAACCTTTGATCCTCATGATCTAGGGAACCTCGACATGTGATTATGTCCAGGTGTAGATGAAATAATTCACTTTGAAAATAATGTAAGTTTACAATGATATGAATACTTACAAAGCATCGCACTCCTAAGCACCTCCCATCTAAATCCTATTGTTTGAGCCCTTACAGTCCTCACAAACTTTCCTCTATGTGAATTAAGTGTTAAAATCTCTTCATGAAATAAGGGTTAAAAAGAAAAATGGGTGTAGAAATATTGTCTCAAATTAACAAGACCAAGTTTGAAAAAAAAAATAATCTATGAGCTTGACTAAGCTAAAAAATGAGAGAAGAAAATTGAGGCTTATTTGACTCTTGGTGTTTAAAAATAAAACTAGTAAGCAATCACCTAAAATTCCAATATAACTAAAGCCTCTAACCCTTAAAAATATTTCTCTAAAATCTAAGCTTTAAAAAATAAATTTTGAGAATAAAAATATTAAAGTCACTCACTAAAATCTTCCCCAAAGTAAGTTGGCCAAAATAAGTGTCATTAATTTGAGCTCAAAAGCATAGCCCTCTTTTTTTGCTTTTGATTCCTAGAAGTGACTCATCTCATAGGGCTGGTTGTGATAAACTTATTCCATTGGATCATCTAGAATAAAAAAGGTTCAAAGTTCAGGCGATGTGGCGGCTTTAGGAGGGTATGATTGTGGTCAAAATAGGCAAATCTAATGATAGAAAATGCTTGGTCAAAGTAGATCAACAATGGATGATTTGGTCAAAATCTTATGATGTGGTAGAATTAACACTTAGATCAAGAGTGATCAACGGTTCAAAAGGTGCAGGTCAAGGTATTAGGTCAGGTCAACCAATGGAGGAAGGTACGGATCCATTTCTGGGTCCGTCAAATCGAATGGGGGCTGCAATCTGCTGCTTCATGTATACAGTAAGTTTGCTGCAGGAACCAATAATTGCTTCAGTCAAACTAATGGTCAACGATATGCTCAATAATTCCCTGTACATCAACACCATAGAAACCTAACCTCTACCACTATCCATTTTCAAATCTATCTCTAATTTAATCCTAATTATCACGTGTCCTAAGGTTTTCAACGCTCTGAAATCTAAAAATTACATCCGTTCATCTATCCAAAAACTCAAAAATACTTAAATGATTATTTTGCTCTAAACATATCATTGATGATTTTTTATACAAGCTTTTGACAAATCTTAATATATGGGGCGTTTCATAAATAATCGTCTAAAAAATAATAATCCAAATAGTAATGACACTTTAGGGAAAATCTAGAGAAAAAAGTAGATCACTAATGATACACCAACAAATAGTGGTTTTTGTACTGATAAATGCACTAATCCTAAGTCGAACTAGCTATCTGCAAGCCATTAATACTATCAATTACTGCAAACTGGAGGTAAAGGTGTTTGAACCTCTATAGAGTAAGCAAAAAATCCAGTCTCATCATCGAATCCTCGTTAGAAGCAACATCTCGATCCAACAGTGGTAAACCTAGATGACCAAGCAAAAAATCCAGTCTCATCATCGAATCCTCGTTAGAAGCAACATCTCGATCCAACAGTGGTAAACCTAGATGACCATCACCACTTGGACAATTACCCTTAGCAGTCAAAACATCATAATCATCAACAGGTAAATAAAGATAAATCTAAGATGCCAAGTCAACCTAGGAGTCTTGGCCAATAGGATTGTTGTGCAAAATTTTATTGTACTTGCAAGTACACGAGTCTATTGTAGAATATATTTTATGGTAATGAGTATCGATCCTACAAGCAGGTAGATTTAATTATACGTAGGGTTAATTTTCTAAGTATAAATGTGAGTTGGTTGAAGTGAATTTTTTTTATTTTTTTATCTTAAGATTAAAAATAAAATGGCGGGAATTAATTAAAAATAAAAACAATGCAAATGAAACGCTTGAGTCTCTAGATTCACACTCAACATTGACCATGGGCTTAATATTTCCTCTTTAGTTCCAATTAATTCATGGGCTTATATCCTAAAATTGAAATTTAAATGGTGAGAATAAATTGGATAGAAATCTATTAAAATGACGTACTTAGTTATCTGGATCCGTATCAACATGCGTCATGGGCTAAATATTCCTTATTAATACCAATTAAATCACGAGAGGGGAATCCACACCTCATGAACCACACTCTAATCAATATGATGCTAAGAGCTTATCGTGCCAAATAATAATAATCTTGTACTAGAGAGTCGGTGTAACTAAGGCGGTATCTAGACAAGATTATTATTATTTATCGATGAGAAGTCAAAGCATCCACAAAAACTAGAGGGGAAGAGAAAATAAATTTACTAAGTAAAAACACATGTTAAGACTTCACCTTCAATCCAAGCTTGAAAGAAAATTATCTACTCATAATTGAACTAGGGGCAAAGTGGGAATTTATTAAAATACGTAGAAAATATAAGATGGAGAAGGAATTACAGAAAATGGATCCCAAAAATGAATTCAGAGATATCAAATTAGGAGGGGGGGAGCCCCTTTTTATAGATACATTGAGTAAATCGTGGTCATTGGATTAAAAATTGTTTGGACGCTCAGGATTGCGCCACATCATCAGTCAATAGTATGCGGTTTAATTACGTCGATGAACAGTAACACGGTTTGACCCGAGTTGAACAGTGATGCGGTTTGGTTGAAAATAATCATGTGTGATGCATGTACCGTACGCGAAATTTTTGGTCCACTGATATGCTGCCACGTCACCATCAACAGTACATAAGAATTTTAGTCCAACAAGATCGTGACACCTCATCAGTCAATGCCACATCATCGATCTTTCTATATGAATAGTGTTGTGAACAGTAATGTAGACAGTACCGTTACACGTGAATAGTATCGTACATGTAAACAGTGTCATTTTTCCTTTTATACTCCTCCTAAGGTTTTCGACCATCCTGAGTTCAAAAGTGATATCCGTTTTGCCATCTGATCTCTCGTTTATTGTGAAATAACCATGATGCCCCTAAAATATATAAATATTTAATTAAAATAAAACACACATAATTAAATTACAAGAACCTTAAATATATAAAAGTAAGGGTTGTTAGTAAGACGTGAAATGTAAAATGACGATTTTCTCCTTTATAAATATACATTTCTAACGCTCAACACACCCTCCAATCAGCTTATTACTAGTCCCTAGCAAATAAAGCAAAAATAAAATTCACATCCAAAATGTTTTTTTAAATATTATTGTTTATTCAATCAGACTAATGATGACAATCAAATAAAAATATAAGCATTATCTCAAGTCTAAAGAAACATCACACCTACATCAACCATCCACATGAATCAGTCCCGTAGACTTTGTCATAGCTACCTTTAAGAATGACATGTCAAACCCCAAAATCTCACTGGAAGTAGTGACACTTTCACAAAGGAATTAGACCCAATAAAAATAGTCACTTCAATGAATGATAATTGAGAGAAAATAATCAAGAAGTGATATCATATGCTCTCACCAAGATGAAAGAAATATGCCCTTAACTTAGAAATAATACGATCTCAAGTCAAATAAAAATGGCAGTCAACCCAATTTATTTATTTATTTTTTTCTTTCATGCATCACTACATCTTTTTAACCCATATAACTAGCTTCTACTTCAGACAATAGTTCCCTAAAATCAAGAAGAACTTTTATTAGGACGAAACGTACGTTAGAGACATGGCTAACAAAGAAGGAAAATAAGGAAAACAAAGTATATGTTTAAGAAAAATGCAAAAGAATTTTTTTTTGGAAGTTGCAAGGTGGATTTCACCTATTATTGTTATTTTTTTCTTCTTTTTTTTGAAATAACAATTTGTTTTTTTGCTTTTGTTGGGTATAACTTCACTATACAAAATATTTATTTACATTTTTCTCAAACATAAATAGGTGATGAAACTTATAAAATATTAGATAATACTCCAAATCGGAGTAGGTCAAGATGATAAGTTTGACAAAGAATTTTTTTTTAATTTTTTAAAGGCTCAAAAGGGTTAACTATAGATATTTGATAAAAAGGATGGTTAGAAAGGTTTAAACAGATCAAAGATGACATTTCCATCACCTTTTGAGGTTCTAAATAATCTTCCATATCTACTAGTTAGATGGGTCTCCATATATAGCAACATACATTTTTTTCTTCTTTTTTTTAATTTTACAAATTTTTTTAAGGGTTAACTCAAAACAAATCTAGAGATCGTGTATACAATAATAAACTGCTAAGCTGTATAAAGAATGGGCAAAATGGTTACTCTCCAAGAAAAATGATAGGCTCAAAAACTCACTTGATACTTTTTATGACATGTTCATTTCTTTAAGCAACTCATATTTATCTCCGACATCAACATATAGAGTAGCAAACATAGTGGAACATCACTTAAGACCAAAGATAATACAATTACTAAAATTTGAAATTAATCATGTCATCTAATGTTAAAACAAATCACAATTTTTTTTACAACATTCTACCCCCCAACCTATTCTAAACATGAAAGGAAAATATGCATGCAGAAATGTGAAAATGATGCAGAAAAATTAATTAGAAAAGTTATAATTAAAATGATAGAAAAAGAATTTTTTTTTATTTTTAACTAAGAAGATGTGTTTCTAGAGGTACTACACTTTACATTCAGTTATCTTCAACTCAAATATTTGAAAATGTATATTTATAAAGGAGAAATTAAAAAGAAGAAGAAAAATGAACATCAAAACTTAATAAAGAAAAAGAAAATATTTGAATTTTTTTGAATTGTTTTTGAATTTTTTTTCAAACGATGAAGATGCGTTTGTAGAGTCATTACACTCCATATTCAATCATCTTCAACAAAAAAAGTTAGCAACAATTAGTTTCTACAACAAAAAATTAGTAAAAACTTAACCAAGATTCCACAATTGTTGACTATTCCCTCCCCCCAACTAGAACAAAACATTATCTTCAATATTTTAAAGGAAAAAAGTAAAGTTTAGAAAACATCACCTGGGTGGTATAACACAGAAGAAATATTTACAGGCGGAGAGTTAAATCTAATTTGTACTTCTTACTGTGGCTATTGTTACCATCATTATTTGGATGCTCTAACACAAAGGTCCAGGGGTCTGGCTTCGGTCTATAAGCTTGTAACAGATCAAGTAACTCATTAGCAGTGTGAGTACAAATAAAAAGTTTTTTTCGCATTGGAAGGAATGAAATAATTTTTTATTGCATGGTTAAGAAACGCGATGAAGGCATAATAAAAGTTATTGACATTTAACAAATCGATGGGTTTCTGGTGAATGTGCAGATGGGCCCAAGATGCTAGTGTGATAAGTGCCTCTAGCGTTGCAAGATCTCCTAGAAGGAAAATAAAAGCATCAGCATGATTAAGCATTTCAGTTATTTATTCTTGCATACCTGAGACGACTAACTCTTCTCCAGTTGAGGAGTCAGTCAAATTGCCCAAAGGTTTCAAGGCTCCTGGGATGATGCCTAACACTTGGTTGCCTCTAATAAAAGTAGCTTCTGAGACCAATTTTGATAACCCTCGGTTATCTCCTCCATACATCAAGTGCAATTTTCTCTCTGCTATACTTCGACCAAGATCTATGGCTACCTCAACGAACTGTTTATGTTTGCCATAGTTAAATCCAAAAAACACACAAATGTTCTTGAATTGGCTATTAGGAGTAGCTGCCATTGGAATACTTCTCAAAAACTATTTGTGAGTGCTTGACAAAAAAAATCACATTTAAGAGTCTTGGTGACAGTGGGTCACAGTTATGTATGAGGTAGCATGTCAGTGTCAAATAACGTGTAAATACATGGCTCGCGAGTAAAAAAGAAAATAGTAAAAAGGAAAAAGTAAATAATAATAAAATGAAATTATTAAAGAAAATAATGCAAATGATAAAACAATTGTGAAATAAAATAACAGTGAAGTAAAAAGGATATGTACAAGTACTTGCGACTGTGGCTCACATCTCCTTCTAATTTTACATCCAGAAACAGCTTGAACGCCCTCTATGAGTCGAGGATAGGCTTTCCATCCAATTTCTTATAAACTGGCAAACTAGGTCGTTTATAGTCAGATTCCCGAGACTATGTTGTGCATGTTCTTTATGGAATAATGGCCATAACTGGAGAATCACTCCTTGCATATATACATAGGGATGCGTTTTAAAAGACAAAAAAATATCATCCAATGACTCCTTATTCAAGTCATCTCTAATGAATTGAATCTTATCTTCCCTATTATCAGACACCATTCCTAAAGAACATGGTTTTTTATCACAACTCATTCTGGTACACTTATGACAAGCAACAGAAATTGTTCGAGCTCGTCATTTTCTTGCATAATTTCTTTTACCATAATCAGGCATGTATGCAATAAATTTTGGAGATAGCTCACCTGTCAATCCTACTTTTGCCTCAATTAACCAACGGATGTCTGCAGGTATGTTATTCCTCATGAAGAATTACATGCGTTCGGACCGAACTTTATGGATTGTAAGGAGGGCATTCTGAGGGAGTGAAGGGAATCGCTTGTAAAACTTTGTTAGAATCTTGCTTCTGTCCATACCTTCGCCTCAAAATATCAGTTATTATGGGAAAACTAAAGTAACCGACTTGATTGTCACGGAGTACCGTTATCCGCCACTTCACCGGGGTAGCAAACTAAAGCACACAAATAGAAAAATAAATTAAAACACACAAAGAAAATTAAAATCGTCCTCTTTTTGAATTTACCTCAAGCTCCAACTGGATGTCGTAAAGTTCTAACAGTTGTAATTTTCTTTATGAGCTGGCTTGCTGCATGTAAAAGTTGAATTTCTTGATGGCCCAATATGCACGATGCTCGAGTTCCACAGGTAGGTGGCAAGCTTTTCCATACACTAGCTTGTAGGGTGACATCCCAATTGGGGTCTTGAAAGTCGTTCTATATGCCCATGATGCATCATCAAGTTTTAATGACCAATCTTTTCTGTCTGGCCTCACCGTCTTTTCTAATATGTGCTTTATTTCTCGATTGGAGATCTTAACTTGGCCACTGATTTGCGGATGATATGGGGTCGCCACTTTGTGAGTGATGGAATACTTTGTCAAAAGAGCTTTGAATGCTTTATTACAAAAGTGGGTGTTGAGTGTTAGAAAATGCATATTTATAAAGGAGAAAATCATCATTTTATATTTCAACTCTTACTAACAACCCTTACTTTTATGTGTTTAAGTTTCTTGTACTTTAATTATGTGTATTTTATTTTAATTAAGTATTTTATGTATTTTAGGGGTATCATAGTCATTTCACAATAAACGAGAGATCAAATGGCAAAACGGACATCGTTTTTGAACTCAGGATGGTCGAAAACCTTAGAAGGAGTATAAAAGGAAAAATGATATTGTTCACATATATGTTACTATTCACATGTACGGATACTGTTGGCGTTACTGTGCAAATAATGGCTGTTGACTGTACTGTGCAAATAGTGGCTATTGACTGTATTGTGCAAACAGTGGCTGATGACGTGGCGAAATCCTAAGCGTCCAAACTATTTTTAATCCGATGGCCATAATTTACTCGACGTAACTATAAAAAGAGGGCCTCCCTCCTCTAATTGGGCACCTCTGAATCCATTTTTAGGGTTCATTTTCTGTAATTCTCTCTCTATCTTGTACTTTCTACATATTTTAATAAATTCTCATTTTGCCCCTAGTTCAACTATGAGTGGCTAATTTTCTTTCAAGCTTGGGTTGAAGGTGAAGTCTCAATATGTGTCATGGGCTTGATTTGGTAAATTTATTTTCTCTTCCCCTCTAGTTTTTGTGGATGTTTTGACTTCTCGTCGACAGATAATTCTAATCTTGCCTAGTACTGCCTTGGTTTCACCGGCACCCTAGTATAAGATTATTATTATTTGGCACGATAAGCCCTTAGCACCATATTAATTAGGGCATGGTTCATGAGGTGTGGATTCCCCCCTCATGATTTAATTGGTATTAATAAGGAATATTTAGCCCATGATGCATATTAATACGGATCCAGATACCCAAGTACGTCATTTAATAGATTTACACTTTAATTTATTCCTGCCATTTTATTTCCAATTTCAGAATTTAATCTTGCCATTTTAATTTAAGTTTTAGCATATTTCAAATTATTTCCACCATAAATCCAACCACCCATTTACATAATTAATTCTATAAATAATTAAAATCCACCTCCTCGTGGGATCGACACTCGCACCATTAATCTATACTACAACAGATTCGTGCGCTTGCGAGTTCAATAAAATTTGCACAACAAGTTTTTGGCGCCGTTGCCGGGGAGGTAAGTAATTTTAATTCATAGAATTAATTTTTGTGAATATTTCCATTTAATTTTCTTTTGTATTTAAAAAAAAAGTGAATCTACACTTAGAGGTTAGTATTTCTTTTCTTTTTCTCTACTTTAAATTCTGCAATTTAATTTTCAAGTTAATTTTTATTTCTTCTTTGTCATTTTTATTTATCTTATTAATTTATTTTTAGTTAGTTTATTTCATGTATTTGTTCTTGTGTTTTTATAGTAAGTTTGTAATAGCGCAACAAGGTTAGTATCGTAATTTCTTCTTCTTCTTTATTTTTATTTGTTTTGCTCTTATTTTTATTTTTATTTTATTTGTTTTGTTTTCCATTTATTCTTGTATTTCTTGCATGCATGGTCGTAGGTCATTATTACCCAATCTTGAACCTATAGACCTTGAATTAGAGAAAACACTTAGCACACACAAAAACATTAAAAACAAAATAGATTTACAAGCACACAGGAGAGGCCATTTAAGGACTACTTTAGTCCCTTAGCTAATTTGAGCACATCATGCATACGGTACCCAAATGCAGCTGCTAGGAGTTTTGAATTAAAACCTAGTGTGCTAAATTGTCTCCCCACGTTCTATGGCCTAGAAAATGAGGACCCATACAATCATTTGAATGATTTTCATGCAATTTGTCAAACATTTAAATATGAGAATTTTTTTGATGATGATGTAAAACTTAGATTATTCCCATTTTCTTTGAAGGATAGAGCTCGTTCATGGCTTAATACATTACCTGCTAATAGTATTGCATCATGGGAACAAATGGTTACAAAATTTTTAAATAAATATTTCCCAGTTAATAAAACAAATGCTATTTGCAGGGAAATCTCGGAGTTTACCCAGAGAGATGACGAGCAGTTTTTCGAAACATGGGAGCGATTCAATGGGCTACTCTTGAAGTGTCCACATCATGGGTACGAGAAATGGCACCAATGCCAATACTTCTTGGAAGGATTATTGCCGAATGTTCAAGAATGGCTAATGGCAACAAGTGGAGGAGAGCTAATGTCAAAAAGTGCATCAGAGATTTGGGAATTCTTCCAGCGACAAGCAGATAATTCCCAACAACGGAGTCGGTCACTTAGGAATACTAGAAGGATTAAGGGAGTGAATGAGGTTCGCATTGGCGAATCCAATTTGGAAATCAAAGAAGTCAAAGCAATAATTGAAGGTCTCTCTCGACAAATAGCATTGTTATCGACTGCTAAATCAACAGAGCCACATGACCATGAGTCATATTCAGAACAAGCCAATGCCATAGGAGTAATGAGAAAACCATCGAATTATAACCCATACTCCAACACATACAACCTTGGATAGAGAGACCACCCCAATTTTTCATGGTCTCAAGGATTCCAACAAAATGGACCAGTAGCTCCAGCTCCACCAATGCAACCAATTGCTCAAAATCCTCAAGCCTCTCAGCCACCATTCAGACCATTTAATTAGAATCAGAATTACTCTCAACCTAGACCATGGGAGGATGCATTCCAGAATTTCAAGAATGTCACTCACTCCACGATTGAGCAACAAAACCGCACCATTGATGGATTACGAAATGAGTTGAGAGCGGGCTTCAACTCACAAGCTCAATCAGTTTCAAGCCTTGAGAAGATGGTGGGACAACTTGCTTCTTCAGTTCAGACCTTGGCAATGACTGTTGAGAAAGGTAAATTTCCAAGTCAACCAGTGCCTAACCCTAAAGGAGTGCATGAAGCAAGTAGCAGTTCACCACAGCAGCATGGAGAGGTCAAAGCTGTCATGACCTTGCGAAAAGGAAAAGAAGTCGACAACAAAGTGGAGATGCCAGTAACGAAGACAATTAAATTGTACCTGTGAACGTTGAGGACTCATCACCGGAGGAAAAAGAAGACACCAACCCACGGAGAATATGTTCCAAAAGCTCCATTTCCTCAGAGGTTAGCGAAAGGAAAGAAAGGAAAATCTACAGGTGAGATTCTCAAAATTTTCAAACAGGTAAGTGTTAACATCCCATTACTTGATGCTATAAAGCAAGTTCCATCTTATGCCAAGTTTCTTAAAGATCTGTGTACTAAAAAGAGAAATATGCATGTTCAAAAGAAGACATTTTTAACAGAAAACGTTAGTTCTATACTCCAACATAAAATTCCTCTAAAATGCAAAGATCCAGGTTCCCCTACTATCTCATGTAGCATAGGGAACCACACAATTGAGAATGCTTTGTTGGATTTAGGAGCTAGTGTAAATTTGTTGCCTTATTCTGTTTTCATGAAACTTGGACTTGGAGAATTACATCCAACTCCAGTGGTGTTACAACTCGCAGATCGGTCCACAAAAATACCTCGTGGTATTGTGGAGGACGTGCTTATCGAGGTAGACAAGTTTTATTTTCCTGTTGATTTCATTGTAATTGACACTCAACCAATACAGGAGTCAAGAAAGCACATCCCCATTATTCTAGGCTGACCTTTCTTGGCAACTGCGGATGCTCATATTCAATGCAGAACTGGAAATATGCAATTGTCTTTTGGCAACATGACTATGGAGTTGAACATCTTCAACATTGCCAAACAACCTCACAACACAGATGATGGAATTGTTGATGTGGATTTAATTGAAGCATTAGTTGATAACTCTTGTGTTGCAAACCTTAGTGATGATCCTTTACAAACATGTTTAACTCACTTTGGTTTGAATTTTGATATTGACAAATCGGTCGATGAGGTCAACGCCCTACTTGACTCAGCACCATCTATGGACACTAATAAATGGAAGCCAAGAGTTGAACAACTAGCGCCATCAGAGAAGAAACTCATTCCATCATCATAATCACCACCGAAACTCGAGCTCAAACCATTGCCCAACACTTTGGAATATGCATTTTTGGGGGAAGAAAGTACTCTGCCGGTAATCATCTCATCATCCCTCAATGACGAACAAAAAGGTAAGTTGTTGGATGTTTTAAAAGAGCATAAAGGAGCATTAGGATGGACCATAGCAGACATAAAAGGTATAAATCCAGTAGACTGCATGCATTACATTCACCTTGATGAAAATGCTAAATCTACTAGGGAAATGCAACGTCGATTGAATCCTAATATGAAAGAAGTTGTTAGAACAGAAGTCCTTAAGCTATTAGACGCAGGTATCATTTACCCAATTTCTGATAGTTCATGGGTCAGTCCTATTCAAGTTGTCCCCAAAAAGTCAGGAGTCACTGTAGTTGCAAATGCAGATAATGAATTGATACCCACTAGAGTAACTACAGGATGGCGCGTATGCATTGATTATAGAAAATTGAATTCTGTCACACGTAAAGACCATTTTCATTTACCATTCATCGATCAAATGCTTGATAGGTTAGCAGGTCACAAATTTTATTGCTTTCTAGATGGCTACTCAGGATATAATCAGATTCCCATAGCACCAAAAGATCAAGAGAAGACCACTTTCACTTGCCCTTTTGGCACTTTTGCATATAGGAGAATGCCATTTGGATTATGTAATGCACCTGCTACATTTCAACGATGTATGTTAAACATTTTTTCTGATATGGTTGAACGATTCCTTGAGGTCTTTATGGATGACTTTTCTGTCTTTGGTGATTCATTTGATCAATGTTTACGTCATCTAACACTAGTTCTGCAGAGATGTATCGAAAAGAACTTGGTCTTAAATTGGGAAAAGTACCATTTTATGGTAACACAAGGTATTGTTCTCGGTCACATCATTTCAAGCAAAGGTATTGAGGTTGACAAAGCCAAGGTGGATCTCATTTCTAATCTTCTTCCACCCAAAACAGTCAGAGAAGTAAGATCTTTCCTTTGGCATGCTGGTTTTTATAGACATTTTATTAAAGATTTTAGCAAACTTTCTAGACCCTTATGCAATTTACTTGCTAAGGATGCACCTTTTATCTTTAATGAATCATGTCTTGTGGCTTTTGAAAAATTAAAGCAATTGTTGACAACATCACCCATCATTCAGCCCCCAAAATGGAGTTTACCATTTGAGCTCATGTGTGATGCATCTGATTATGCAGTAGGAGCAGTATTAGGACAAAGAGTTGATCGAATTCCCCATGTTATTTATTATGCTAGTATGACATTGAATGATGCACAGTTGAACTATTCAACTACTGAAAAGAAATGCTAGCAGTAGTGTTTGCATTGGAAAAATTTCGATCTTATCTCATTGGTTGTAAAATAATTGTGTTCACAGATTATACTGCTCTGAAATATCTTCTCACGAAGAAAGATGCAAAAGCTAGACTAATTCGTTGGGTGTTACTTTTGCAGGAATTTGACTTGGAATTCAAAGATAAGAAAGGCACAGAAAATGTTGTGGCGGACCATCTCTCTCGTCTTCATTTTGACACAATTACAGAGCCACTAACATTGAATGAGTCCTTTCCAGATGAACAATTAATGAGTGTGGAAGTTTTACCTTGGTATGCTGATATAGTTAATTATCTTGTTACAGGCAAACTTCTAGAGCATTGGACTAAGCAAGACAAGGCCAAATTCTTTGCAGAAATAAAGAATTTCTTTTGGAATGACCCATATTTGTTCAAATATTGTGTAGACCAAATTGTCAGACGATGTGTCCCAGAAAATGAAATTCAGAATATCCTTTCATTCTGCCATGAACAAGCTTGTGGAGGCCATTTCAGTTCTAAGAAAACAGCGACTAAAGTTTTACAATGTGGTTTCTATTGGCCTACTATATTTCGAGATGCTTACACGTTCTGTTCTTCATGTGATAGGTGTCAACGAATGGGGAGCATTACGCGAAGGAACATGATGCCACTAAATCCAATTTTAGTGGTTGAGATTTTTGACGTATGGGGTATCGACTTCATGGGACCCTTTCCCCCTTCTTTTGGTCATCAATTCATACTAGTTGCTGTTGACTATGTATCAAAATGGGTAGAAGCGATTCCATGCAGAACTAATGATCACAAAGTGGTGATAGGGTTTTTGAAAAGCAACATTGTTTCGCGCTTTGGATTCCCTCGAGCGATAATCAGTGATGGTGGTGCCCACTTTTGTAATAAAGCATTCAAAGCTCTTTTGACAAAGTATTCAATCACTCATAAAGTGACGACCCCGTATCATCCGCAAACCAGTGGCCAAGTGGAGATCTCCAATCGAGAAATAAAGCACATATTAGAAAAGACGGTGAGGCCGGACAGAAAAGATTGGTCATTAAGACTTGATGACGCATTATGGGCATATAGAACGGCTTTCAAGACCCCGATTGGAATGTCACCCTATAGGCTAGTGTATGGAAAAGCTTGCCACCAACCTGTGGAACTCGAGCATCGTGCATATTGAGCTATCAAGAAATTCAATTTTGACATGCATCAAGCCAGCTCAGAAAGAAGATTACAATTGGCAGAACTTGAAGAAATTCATAATGACACGTACGAAAATGCCAAAATTTACAAGCAACGAATGAAAGTCTTCCATGATAAGCATATTATGAGAAAAGCTTTCACTCCAGGTCAGAAAGTGCTTTTATTCAACTCTCGCTTGCACCTATTCCCAGGTAAGTTACGCTCTCGATGGTCTGGTCCATTTATTGTTCATACTGTTTTTCCACATTGGGCAATTGAAATTAAGGACCAAAAAAATGGTGTCACGTTTAATGTTAATGGTTAAAGATTAAAGCCATATCTAGAATACCAACCACATGGAGAAGACACCGAAATAAATTTGAGTGACCCACCAGATTTGAATTGATTTTTTTTTGTCTTTTCGGTGGTTTGATTTTTCTTTCTTTCTTTATTTTTATTCTTTTACTAATTGAATTTATTTTTGCATAAGTGTGTTTCTTTTGTCATTAACTTTTCTTTTATCATTGTTAATAATGAGTGCCACATGAAGATCGTTCCTCTTGAACATGCTTAAACCACTTCAACGTATCAAAGCTCATCTCAAAAGCCAAATTCAATCTTGTAAAACACAACGCATTTGGGCTCTACAACCACCAAAGTTAGTAGCCTATGTTGAGGATTTAGAAAGCCAACTCAGAAATATTGAGCGAGGTGTTTACAACATCCAGTTGGAGCTTGAGGTAAATTCAATAAGAGGACGATTTTAATTTTCCTTGTGTGTTTTAATTTGTTTTTCTGTTTGTGTGCTTTAGTTTGTTACCCCGGTGAAATGGCGGATAACGGTACTCCGTGACAATCAAGTCGGTTACTTCAGTTTCCCATAATAACTGATATTCTGAGGTGAAAGAATGGACAGAACCGAGATTCTAGCGAAGCTTCACAAGAGATTCCCTTCACTCCCTCAGAATGCCCTCCTTACGATCTACAAAGCTCGGTCCGAACGCATACGATTGCTCATGAGGAATAACATACCTGCTGACATTCGTTGGTTAATTGAAGCGAAAGTACGATTGGCAGGTGAGTTACCTCCAAAATTTATTGCATACATGCCTGGTTGTGGGAAAGGAAACTATGCAAGAAAATGACGAGCTCGAAGAATTTCTGTTGCTTGTCATAAGTGTGCCAGAATGAATTGCAATAAAAACCGATGTTCTTTAGGAATGGTGTCTGATAACAGGGAAGATAAAATTCAATTCATTAGGGATGGCTTGAATAAGGAGTCATTGGATGATATCCTTTTGTCTCTTGAAACGCATCCCAGTGGATATGTGCAAGGAGCGATTCTCCAGTTATGGCCATTATTCCAGAAAGAACATGCACGATATAGTCTCGGGAATCTGACTATAAAAGACCCTGTTTGCCAGTTTATAAGAAAATTAGATGGGAAGCCTATCCTTGACCCATAGAGGGCGTTCAAGCCGTTTTTGGACGTAAAACCAGAGGAAGATGTGAGCCACAGTCGCAACTACCTGTAAAATATCCTTTTACTTTATTTTTATTTTATTTCATTTCACTATTGTTTTATCATTTGCATTATTGTCTTTAATAATTTTATTACTGTTTGCTTTTTCACTATCAAGCCATGTGCTTTACGCGTTATTTGACACTGACATGCCACCTCATACACAGTTGTGATCCATTGTCACCAAGATTCTTAAATATGACTTTTTGTTAAGCACTCACAAATTGTTTTTGAGAAATATTCCAATGGCAGCTACTCCCAATAGACAATTCAAGAACATTTGTGTACTTTCTGGATTTACTTATGGCAAACATAAAGAGTTCGTTGATGTAGCCATAGATCTTGGTCGAAACAAAACAGAGAGAAAATTACAATTAGTGTATGGAGGAGGTAACCGAGGGTTATCAAAATTGGTCTCAGAAGCTGCTTTTGTCAGAGGAAGCCAAGTGTTAGGCATCATCCCTAGAGTCCTAAAACCTTTGGGCAGTGTGTCTGACTCCACGACTGGAGAAGAATTAGTCGTCTCCGGTATGCAAGAACGGATAACTGAAATGCTCGATCATGCTGATGCTTTTATTTTCCTTCCTGGAGATCTTGCAACACTAGAGGCACTTATCACACTAGCATCTTGGGCCCATCTGCACATTCACTAGAAACCCATCGGTTTGTTAAATGTCAATAATTTTTATGATGGCTTTTTCGCATTTCTTAACCATGCAATAAAAAACTACTTTATTCCTTCCAATACGAAAAAACTTTTTATTTGTCCTCACACTGCTAATGAGCTACTTGATATGTTACAAGCTTATAAACCGGAGCCAGACCCCTGGAGCTTTGTGTTGGAGCGTTCAAATGATGATGGTAACAGTAGCAGCAGTAAGAAGTACAAATGAGATTTAACTCTCCGCCTGTAAATATTTTCTTTTGTGTTGCACCACCCAGGTCATGTCTTCTAAACTCTACTTCTTTCCTTTAAAATATTGAGGACAATGTTTCCTTCTGGTTGGGGGGAGGGAATAGTCGATAATTGTGGAATATTGGTTAAGTTTTTACTAATTTTTTTTGTTGTAGAAACTAACTGTTGCTAACTTTTTGTGTTGAAGAAGGCTGAATATGGAGTATAGTGACTCTAGAAACGCATCTTCATTGTTAAAAAAAACAAAAAAACAAAAAAGAAAAGATTAAAAAAAATCAGATATTTTCTTTTTCTTTATTATGTTTTGATGTTCATTTTTCTTTTTCTTTTAATTTCTCCTTTATAAATATACATTTTCTAAAAAAATTTTGAGTCAAAGATGGCTGAATATAGAGTGTAGTGCCTCTAGAAACGCATCTTCTTAAATTAAAAAAAAAAATTCATTTTCTATCATTTTCTAATTAGTTTTTCTCATCATTTTTCTGCATGCATATTTTCTTTTCACGTTTAGAATAGGTTGAGGGGTAGACTGTTGTTAAAAAAAAATTGTGATTTGTTTTGACATTGGATGATATGATGATTTCAAATTTTAGTATTTGTATTATCTTTAGTCTGAAGTGATGTTACACTATGTTTGCTACTCTACATGTTGATGTCGGAGACAAAATTGAGTTGCTTGAAGAAATGAACATGTCATAATAAATACCAAGTGAGTTTTTGAGCCTATTATTTTTCTTGGAGAGTAACCCTTTTGCCCATTCTTTATATAGCTTAGCAGTTTATTATTGTACACGATCTCTAGATTGCTTTTGAGTTAACCCTTAAAAAAAAAACGTGTGTTACTACATTTGGAAGCCCATTTAATTAGTAGATATGGAAGATTATTTAGAGTCCTAAAAGATGATGGAAAGGCCCTCTTTGATCCGTTTGAGCCTTTGTAGCCATCCCTTTTATGAATATCCATAGTTAGCCCTTTTGAGCCTTTAAAAAAAAAAACTTTTCTTTGTCAACTTATCATTTTAACCCACTCCGATTTGGAGTATTACCCAATGTCTTACAAGATCCATCACCTATTTATGTTTGAGAAAAATGTAAATAACTATTTTGTATAGTGAAGTTATGCCTAGTCCAAAAAAAAAGAAAAAAAATTGTTGCTTCAAAAAAAAAAAATTGTTGTTTCAAAGCAAAAAAAATAATAATAATAGGTGAAATCCACCTTGCAACTTTCAAAAAAAAAAATTCTATGCATTTTTCTCAAACATACATTTTGTCTTCCTTATTTCCCTTCTTTGTTAGCTATGTCCCTAGCCTACATTACGTCCTAATAAAAGTCCTTCTTGATTTTAGGGAACTATAGTCTGAAGTAGAAACTAGTTATATGGGCTAAAAAGATGTAGTGATGCATAAAAAAAATAATAATAATTAATAAATAAATTGGGTTGACTAGCATTTTTATTTGACTTGAGATCCTATTATTTCTAAGCTAAGGGCATATTTATTTTTGGTGAGAGCATGAGAGATCACTTCTTTATTATTTTCTCTCAATTACCATTCATTGGAGTAACTATTTTTTGGGTTTAATTTCTTTGTGAGAGTGTCACTACATCCAGTGAGATTTTGGGGTTTGACATGTCATTCTTGAAGGTAACTACGATAGTCTACTAGGCTAATTCATGTCGATGGTTGATGTGGGTGTGATGTTTCTTTAGACTTGAGATAATGCTTATACTTTCATTTGATTGTTATCATTAATCTGATTGAATAAAAAGAGGTTTAAAAAAAATCATTTTTGAATTTTTGTTTTCGCTTTATTTGCTAGGGACTAGCAATAAGCTGGTTGGGGGTGTGTTGAGTGTTAGAAAATGCATATTTATAAAGGAGAAAATCATCATTTTATATTTCAACTCTTACTAACAACCCTTACTTTTATGTGTTTAAGTTTCTTGTACTTTAATTATGTGTATTTTATTTTAATTAAGTATTTTATGTATTTTAGAGGTATCATAGTCATTTCACAATAAACGAGAGATCAAATGGCAAAACGGACATCGTTTTTGAACTCAGGATGGTCGAAAACCTTAGGAGGAGTATAAAAGGAAAAATGATATTGTTCACATATACGGTACTATTCACATGTACGGATACTGTTGGTGTTACTGTGCAAATAGTGGCTGTTGACTGTACTGTGCAAATAGTGGCTATTGACGGGGCGAAATCCTGAGCGTCCAAACTGTTTTTAATCCGATGGCCATGATTTACTCGATGTAACTATAAAAAGGGGGCCTCTCTCCCCTAATTGGGCACCTCTGAATCCATTTTTAGGGTTCATTTTCTGTAATTCTCTCTCTATCTTGTACTTTCTACGTATTTTAATAAATTTTCATTTTGCCCCTAGTTCAATTATGAGTGGCTAATTTTCTTTCAAGCTTGGGTTGAAGGTGAAGTCTCAACATGTGTCATGGGCTTGATTTGGTAAATTTATTTTCTCTTCCCCTCTAGTTTTTGTGGATGTTTTGACTTCTCGTCGACAGATAATACTTATCTTGTCTAGTACTGCCCTGGTTTCACCGGCACCCTAGTATAAGATTATTATTATTTGGCACGATAAGCCCTTAGTACCATATTTATTAGAACATGGTTCATGAGGTGTGGATTCCCCCCTCATGATTTAATTGGTATTAATAAGGAATATTTAGCCCATGAAGCATATTGATACGGATCCAGATACCCAAGTACGTCATTTAATAGATTTACACTTTAATTTATTCCTGCCATTTTATTTCCAATTTCAGAATTTAATCTTGCCATTTTAATTTAAGTTTTAGCATATTTCAAATTATTTCCAGCATAAATCCAACCACCCATTTACAAAATTAATTCTATAAATAATTAAAATCCACCTCCTCGTGGGATCGACACTCGCACCATTAATCTATACTACAACAGATTCGTGCGCTTGTGAGATTCAATAAAATTTGCACAACAGTGGGCACCACCATCACTGATTATTGCTCGAGGGAATCCAAAACACGAAACAATGTTGCTTTTCAAAAATTCTATCACCACTTTGTGATCATTGGTTTTGCATGGAATTGCTTCTACCCATTTCGATACATAGTCAACAGAAACTAATATGTATTGATGACAAAAAGAAGAGGGAAAAGGTCCATGAAGTCGATACCCCATATATAAAAAATCTCAACCACTAAAATTAGATTTAGTTGCATCATATTCCATCGCGTAATGCTCCCTATTTGTTGACACTTATCGCATGAAGAACAGAAAGTGTAAGTGTCTCGAAATATAGTTGGCCAATAGAAACCACATTGTAAAACTTTAGTCGTTGTTTTCTTGGCACTAAAATGGCATTCACAAGCTTGTTCATGACAGAATGAAAGGATATTCTACTGGGACACATCGTCTAACAATTTGATTTGCACAATACTTGAACAAATAAGGTCATCCCAAAAGAAATTCTTTCTTTCTGTAAAAAAAAATGGTCTTGTCTTGCTTGGTCCAATGCTCTGGAAGTTTACCTGTAACAAGATAATTAACTATATCTGTATACCAAGGTAATACTTACACACTCATTAATTGTTCATCTATAAATGACTCATTTAATGGTTATAGTTCTGTAATTATGTCAAAATGGAGACGAGAGAGATGATCCGCCACAACATTCTCTGTGCCTTTCTTATCTTTGAATTCCAAGTCAAATTCATGCAAAAGTAACACCCAACGAATTAGTCTAGCTTTTGCATCTTTTTTTGTGAGAAGATATTTAAGAGCAGCATGATCCGTGAAAATAATCATTTTACAACCAATGAGATAGGAAAAATTTTCCAATGCAAACACTAGTACTAGCATTTCTTTTTCAGTAGTTGAATAGTTCAACTGTGCATCATTTAATGTCATACTAGCATAGTAAATAACATAGGAAATTCGATCAACTCTTTGTCTTAAAACTGCTCCTACTGCATAATCAGATGTATCACATATTAGCTCAAATAGTAAGCTCTAGTCTGGGGGCTGAATGATGGGTGATGATGTCAACAACTACTTTAATTTTTCAAATTCCACAAGAAATAAATCATCAAAGACAAAAGGTACATCTTTAGCAAGTAGATTGCATAAGGGTCTAGAAACTTTACTAAAATCTTTAATGAAACGTCTATAGAAACTAGCGTGCTCAAGGAAAAATCTTACTTCTCTGACTGTTTTGGGTGGAGGAAGATTAGAAATGAGATCCACCTTAGCTTTGTCAACCTCAATACCTTTGTTCGAAATGATGTGACCGAGAATTCTATCTTGTTTTACCATAAAATGACATTTCTCCTAATTTAAGAATAAGTTATTCTCGATACATTTTTGCAAAACTAGTGTTAGATGATGTAAGCATTGATCAAACGAGTCATAAAAAATAGAAAAATCATCCATAAAGACTTCAAGGAATCCTTCAACAATATCAGAAAAAATGCTTAACATGCATCGTTGAAATGTAGCAGGTGCATTATATAATCCAAATGGCATTCTCCTATATTCAAAAGTGCCAAAATGCAAGTGAAAGTGGTCTTCTCTTGATCTTTTAGTGCTATAGGAATTTGATTATATCCTGAGTAGCCATCTAGAAAGCAATAAAATTCATGGCCTGCTAATCTATCAAGCATTTGATTGATAAATGGTAAAGAAAAATGGTCTTTATGTGTGATAGAATTCCATTTTCTATAATCAATGCATACACACCATCCTGTAGTTACTCTAGTTGGTATTAATTCATTATCAGCATTGGTAACTACTGTAACTCTTGACTTTTTGGGGATAACTTGAATAGGACTGACCCATGAACTATCAGAAATTAGGTAAATGATACATGCATCTAATAGCTTAAGGACTTCAGTTTTAGCAGCTTATTTTATATTAGGATTTAGCCAACGTTGCATTTCTCTAGTAGGTTTAGCATTTTCATTAAGATGAATGTAATGCATGCAGTCTACTAGGTTTATACCTTTGATGTCTATTATGGTCCATCCTAATACTCCTTTGTGCTCTTTTAAAATATCCAACAACTTACTTTTTTGTTCGTCATTGAGGGATACTGAGATGATTACTAGTAGAGTGCTTTCTTCTCCCAAAAATGCATTTTCCAATGTATTGGGCAATGGTTTGAGCTTGAGTTTTGGTGGTGATTCTGATGATGGGATGAGTTTCTTCTCCGATGGTGCTAGTTGTTCAACTCTTGACTTCTATTTATTAGTGCCCATGGATGGTGCTGAATCAAGTAAGATGTTGACCTCATCAACCGATCTGTCAATATCAAAATCCAAACGAAAATGAGTTAAATATGTTTGTAAAGGATTATAACTAAGGTTTGAAAGAAAAGTATGATCAACTATTTCTTCAATTAAATCCACATAAACAATTCCATCATTTGCTTTGTAAGGTTGTTTAGTAATGTTGAAAATGTTTAGCTCTATAGTCATGTTGCCGAAGGACAGCTGCATATTTCTAGTCTTGTATTGAATGTGAGCATCTGCAGTTGTCAAGAAAGGTTAGCTTAGAATAATTGGGATGTGCTTCCTTAAATCCTGTATTGGTTGAGTGTCAATTACAATGAAATCAACAAGAAAATAAAACTTGTCTACCTGGATAAGCACGTCCTCCACAATACCTCGAGGTATTTTTGTGGACCGATCTGCAAGCTGTAACACCATTGGAGTTGGGTGTAATTCTCCCAGACCAAGTTTCACGAATACTGAATAAGGCAACAAATTTACACTAGCTCCTAAATCCAACAAAATATTCTCAATTGTGTGGTTCCCTATACTACATGAGATAGTGGGGGAGCTTGGGTCTTTGCATTTTCAAGTAATTTTATGTTGGAGTATAGAACTAACGTTTTCTGTTAAAAATGCATTCTTTTGAACATGCATTTTCTTTTTTTTAGTATAAAGATCTTTAAAAAACTTGGCATAAGATGAAACTTGTTTAATAGTATCAAGTAAAGGGAAGTTAATGCTTACCTGTTTGAAGATTTCAAGAATCTCACCTGTGGATTTTTCCTTTTTTCCTTTAGCCAACCTATGATGAAATAGAGCTTTCGGAACATATTCTTGTGGGTTGGTTTCTTCTTTCTCTTTTGATGGTGAGTCCTCAACATTCACAGGTGCAATTTGATTTTCTTTTGTCACCGGCATCTCTACTTTGTTGTCAACTTTTTTTAGTTTTCGTAAGGTCATGACTGCTTTGACCTCTCCATGCTGCTGTGGTGAACTGGTACTTGCTTCATGCACTCCTTTAGGATTAGGCATTGGTTGATTTGGAAACTTGCCTTTCTCAACAGTCATTGCCAAGGTCTGAATTGAAGAAGCAAGTTGTCCCACCATCTTCTTAAGGCTTGAAACTGATTGGGTTTGTGAGTTGAAGCCTGCTCTCAACTCATTTCGTAGTCCATCAATGGTGCGGTTCTGTTGCTCAATCGTGGAGTGAGTAACATTCTTGAAATTCTGGAATGCATCCTCTCAAGGTCTGGATTGAGAGTAGTTCTGGTTCTGATTGTATGGTCTAAATGGTGGTTGAGCGGCTTGAGGAACTTGAGGAGTTTGTTGCATTGATGGAGTTGGAGCTGCTGGTTCATTCTGTTGGAATCTTTGAGACCATGAAAAATTGGGGTGGTCTCTCCATCTAGGGTTATATGTGTTGGAGTATGGGTTGTAATTCGATGGTTTTCTCATTACACCTATGGCATTGGCTTAATCTGAGTATGAGGCATGGTCATGTGGCTCTGTTGATTTAGCAATCGATAATGATGCTATTTGTCGAGCGAGACCTTCAACCATTTCCTTGACTTCTTTGATTCTTGAAGTTGACTCGCCAATGTGAACCTTATTTACTCCCTTAATTCTCCTAGTATTCTTGAGTGATCGACTCCATTATTAGGAATTATCCGCTTGTCGCTGGAAGAATTCCCAAATCTCTGATGCACTTTTTGACATTAGCTCTCCTCCACTTGTTGCCATTAGTCATTCTTGCACATTCGGCAATAATTCCTCCAAAAAGTATTGGCATTGGTGCCATTTCTCGTACCCATGATGTGGACACTTTAAAAGGAGCCCATTGAATTGCTCCTATGTTTTGAAAAACTGCTCGTCCTCTCTCTGGGTAAACTCCGATATTTCCTTGCGAATAACATTGGTTTTATGCACTAGAAAATTTTTATTCACAAATTTTATTACCATTTGTTCCCATGATGTAATGCTATTAGCAGGCAAAGTATTTAACCATGAATGAGCTCTATGAAATACTAACTAGGCAACCCAAGAGAGGGGGTGAATTGGAATTCTAAAAATTATTCAACCAAAACCAAAATATCATGCAAATCTAAAACGAATTAAAAACAATAATAATTAAATCAATCACAATTTAAAAGAATAAGGGAAGAGAGAATCAAGCACGAAGATTTTTATGTGGTTCGGCCAACCTCGCCTACGTCCACGCCTCCAAGCTTTTCGGGCTTGAGGATTTCACTAAGCAAGCCTCCAAGGCTTCAATCGCTTACACTTGACTTCCAAGGTGTCAATAACCTTTACAACAAGAGATTATCCCTAATCTCTTAACCTAAGTGTATCCCAACACTTATAATCACTCAAAAAGAAAGATTACAAACTATTTTTCTCTCACACTATGTCTAAGATTACAAATCAATGCTCAAAGTGTGAATAGATGAAGTAAGAATATGTTTAAAGCTCTTATGAAGATTGTAAACTCGAGTATAAGCTCAATGGTTGTGTTGTGATCAGTCTTCTTTGAATTGAATGAGTTTATTTATATTTAGAGCTGAAAAACTAGCCGTTACTGACTGTCGGCCCGAAAATGATTCACCGTTAGCCGGTAACGCTTAACCTTTTGCACTGGTTAAAGTTACCGTTGGGCCAGATTTGAAATAAACAGTTTGCCATTTAGGGTTACCCTTTCGCCGTTAACGTCCAAAGACTTGCAAAATTAACACCCGTTATCCGTTTATAGTAAACGGTTAAGGAGTTGCATGAAGTAACTCCCTGGATGTTATCGGTTTGTAATAAACGATTCGCTGTTAGTTTCTACTAACCTATAAAATGAACAACAATTATCCATTTTAAGTAAACGGCTAAGGCTTTGCATGAAGTGACTCTCTAAATGTTATTGGTTAACCGTTTGTAATAAACGGTTCGCCGTTAGTTTCCAGTGACCTGCAAAATGAACATCAGTTACCCGTTTTCAGAAAACGGTTAAGGACTTGTATGAAGTCACTTCTCTAAACATTATCGGTTAACCGTTGCATGATTCATGAAACACCGTTAGTTTCCAGTGACCTGCAAAATGAACATCAGTTACCCGTTTTCAGAAAACGGTTAAGGACTTGTATGAAGTCACTTCTCTAAACATTATCGGTTAACCGTTTGTAGTAAACGGTTCGCCGTTAGTTTCCAGCAGCCTTTTCATTTTTCCATTTTTCACTAACGGTTACAGCTTAGGCAGATTGTTGCTCTCTGGTCTTAATCGGTTAACTGTTTCAAAATTATCGATTCACCGTTTAATTCCAGAAACACATTTTAAATCAGATTTTGCAAAGAATCTTTTTCCTATTTGAAAATCCATGTTTTATAAGTATGAATGGAGTGGTTTTTATGACTTTCATTTATTAAGAAATAACTCTAACATTTTTATCAAAAATCCTTTAAAGTTTGTTATCATCAAAATCAAAATGATTAACATATTCATGTTAACAATCTCCCCCTTTTTGATCATGACAAACTTTATTCAATATTTGGCTCCCCTTAATATATGGGCAAATTAAGAAATGTTCAATAAAAGGATTTTTTCTCAAGAGAGCATTTTAAATGCATTTTAAATCTCCCCAATTATAAAACATTTTCAAATGCATTCTAAAACTCTGAAATTATCTTCAAATGCATTCTAAAACTCTGAAATTATCTTCAAATGCATTCTAAAACTCTTAAATTATCTTCAAATGCATTCTAAAACTCTCAAATTATCTCCCCCTTCATCATCAAAAAGAGAAAGAGAAAAGAAAGAATGCAAGTCCGGTTTTTGGCGAGCAAAAATTTGGGCAGAGTTTCCCCTTAAAAATGAGCAAAATCATTTATACACATGAGAGAAAAAAAACTTCCAAAAAGTCTTAACAACAACTCCATCACCAACCCAACAACACCATGAGCAAACCAACACTTCAAAATTCAATAATTCACAAGTTTTATCAAGCAATATCAAGCCATCCAACATCAAGAACAACATAAAAACATGTCATCAAAATCCATAAATGGCATATAGAATTAGCAGTAAAAATATACATGTCAACATGCAAACAAACAAAATATGAACTGTATATGCGAAAACATAACTCAGAAACTACTGAGGCGGTGGAGGAGGAGAAGATGAGCTCCCCGGATCTTAGCCAAAGTAGCCGAGAATGATGAGCTGTGCATGGATAATCTCAAGCTGATGATTAATGCTCTACGCTGGAAGATCTCAAAGTCAAAACGCAGTTGCTGGTGGTCACGAGAAAGAGTGTCCAACCGATCATGAATCAACTACTGCATACCGTCTGAAACGAGTGGCTGAGCTGAAGCTGAAGGTGGCATAGAGGCAGCTGGCTGCTCAAGAACAGCAGATGGCTGCTCAGGCGCAACTGATGACTCCGGAACAGCTGATGGCTCAGTTGCAGGTGGCGGCTCAGAAGAGGAGGGAATGTTAGCATCCATCGCGCGCTCCTTAAAGTCAGAGTCAGCTGGAGCCCGAGGAACAAATCGGCGACGTGGAGGAGGAGGATGAGCTCCTAATCTAAAGTCGAGGAGCTGATCGGGAGGATAGACATCATTAAGCATCTGATCGTCCTCCAGAGCTATCAAGGTATCCCAGTTTTTAGAGTTGCTGGTTTTTATCCACTTTCCATTCCTCCAAGAAAAACCGATACTAGTCATCACCTCAAGACCAATCTTTTTAGTCTCCATATGTCCAGTATCACGAAGAGGCACCCTAAAGTGTCGCAGTATCTTAGTAATAATACTGCCATAAGGAAGCAAACGGTGATTAACCGTGGGAGTACTCAACATGTGCTGCACAATAATATACGCGAGGTTTATTAGACGATTTGAGAGTAGGCTGTCCAGTATGCCCACGTCCAACCTCATGACCCTTCGTAGGAGTCACAATGTGTTGTAGTATAGAATGAAGAATACGGACTTGGAGAGGCAAAAGCTGAGACCGAAATGGAAGCATACAAATCTCTTCAGTCAAGTCTCGATGGCGACATATATGACGGACGCCATCAGTATGACTAAAGTGGTCAAAGGAAAGGATTTTCCTAGAGGTATATATGTCATGCCCCTCACTTGAGATACCAAGAAACTCAGCTAGTTCTCCATCATAAAATTCAATTTGCACACCACTAACTTGAGTAACTATCCTATTTTGGCTACTATGGGAAATATCCATGTTTGAGTAAAAGACTCCCACCAAGTTAGGATAGACTCGCTCATCAAAGTTAATAGCAGACTCCCAAGGCCTAAGCATATCCCGAACACTTCTACCACAAACTACTAAATGTCGGAAATCATTAATGTTAACAAAAAAGGAGTCAAGTACCTTTCACCCATCGAAGCGATCCTCGAACCGCTTCGCCAAGGGAGGAGTAGGGAAGTGAATTCTTGCAAATTCAGTGACTTCCCGTGGTTGTATGGGATTCGTTGAAGGCACGGATTTTCGCTGGACATTTCTCCGAGAAGATTCAGCCATAGAGAAGCACGGTGGAGTGAACAAAGCGGGAGAGAGGGAAATGAATCGGAGATTTGATGAGAAATGAGTAAAGGATGTGAGTGTTATGCTCAATTTGGTGGGAAAAGGGGACAAAACGGATCAAAAACAAAGAATCCCAACTCGCGGCAGTTAGGGTTTGAATTTAGGAATTTTTGATTCGAAGTTTTGAATCGGTGAAATTGTTCTAAAAGTGAAAAGAAAAGATTTTGATGGTTTGATTTGACACGAAAAGCAAGAAAAATGAGGATTTGAGGACGAAGAAAGCTTCGGCTGCGCAACACGGTGAAAGGGTAAGCTAGAGAGGGAGAAGAGAAAGGCTTTGAACAGTTTTAAAACGTGAAAACGGTTAACCGTTTATTTTAAACGGTTAAAGGGTAGCGCACAGAGGCTTAAGACTGGGTAACGGTGAAAGCCTAAGAGCTTAACAGTTAAGGGGTAACAGTTCGATAACTCTCTGTCAACAAATAGTTCACCGATTGTAGCAAACGGTGAAAGGGTAGGAGGACAGACACAAATTCTAGTTTTTAGAGCAAAATGGTTCACTGTTTATGGGAAACGATTATCCGTTTATTTTATCTAAATTTTCGCACATTTGATTTAATATTTGGCCAGCAAATAATAAATTCCCAGATCATTTAATTGATCTGAAAATATTTTATGAGCCATTTTAATGCATGATTCATGAACATGTTTTCAACCAATTTATTCATACAATCAAGAAATAATAAGGCAAATTCATCATTTGAAAATCAGGCTCAAGCATTTCATAACCATTAGATGAAAATTATAAGTCAATCAATTCAGCACACTCAATAGCATGAATAGAGACATTAATGCGAAAATTTTATCATCCCAAGTTCATGCTGAATTTTTAAAAATTGTTCTTTGCAAAGAGATTTAGTGAAAATATCGGCAAGTTGTTTTTCCGTAGAAATAAACTCTAATGCAATATCTCCCTTTTGAACATGATCTCTCAAGAAATGATGTCCAATTTCTATATGCTTGGTTCTAGAGTGTTAAATGGGATTCTTTGAAAGATTTATAGTACTAATATTGTCATACTTAATAGGATTTTGTTCAAGGTTAATCCCATAATCTCTAAGTGTTTGTTTCATCCAAAGTGCTTGTGCACAACAACTTCTGAGGGCTATATATTCAGCCTCGGTAGTTGAAAGAGTAACATAATTTTATTTCTTACTAAACCATGAAACAAGTGAGTGTCCTAGAATAAAGCAAGTTCCACAAGTGCTTTTCCTATCCACTTTATAACCAGCAAAGTCTGTATCCGAATAACATGTTAATTTTATATGAGTTCCCCTAGGATAACAAAGGCCAACATCTATGGTTCCAATCAAATAACAAAAAATTCTTTTAACAGCAAGCAAATGGGATTCCTTGGGACATGATTGAAATCTTGCACACAAACATACACTAAACATGACATCGAGTCTACTTGCAGTCAAATAAAGTAAAGATCTGATCATACCTCGATACATTTTGATATCCACTTCTTTACCCTTTTCATCTTTGTCAAGCTTAATGGTAGTGCTCATAGGAGTGCTTTTTGCCGTTCCATTTTCATAGCCAAACCTTTCGAGTAGATCTCTCATGTATTTGGCTTGGTTTATGAAAATGCCTTCCTTGTTTTGTTTGATTTGAAGTCCAATGAAGTACTTCAACTCTCCCATCATACTCATCTCAAACACTTGGCTCATATATGATGAAAATTCTTTACACAACAACTCATTAGCAGAACCAAAGATAATATTATCAATATAAATTTGAACAATAAGAATGTTTTGGTTCTTATGCTTAACAAAGAGAGTTGTGTCTGCTTTTCCCATCAAAAAATCGTTATCCAACAAGAAATTTTTAAGTCTACCATACCAAGCTCTAGGAGCTTGTTTTAAACCATACAAAACTTTGGATAACTTATATACATGATCAGGAAATTTTTCATTTTCAAAACTAGGAGGTTGTTTCACATAAACTTCCTCCATAATATATTCATTTAAGAAAGCACTTTTGACATCCATTTGATATAGAATAAAATCTTTATGACATGCATATGCTTACAACATCCTAATGGATTCTAGCCTTGCTGCAGGTGCAAAAGTTTCATCAAAATCAATTCCTTCTTCTTGTTATAACCTTGAGCTACTAGTCTAACTTTATTTCTTTCAACCACACCGGATTCATCCATTTTATTTCTAAATACCCATTTAGTGCCTATAATGCATTTTTAGCATCCGCAAAAGATTTTGGTTCAATTTGAGAAATAAATACAGCATGCTTACATGTGTTCCTAAGAGATGATCTAGTAGTAACCTCTCGTTAGGGATCTCCTAAAATTACATCCTTAGGGTGAGAGGAAACATACCTCCACTCCTTAGGGAGTGTCTGAGAAGTACCTTCATTTTGCTCCACATTTAGTTCTTCATGATGTTCCTCTTGGATTCCATGTGGTGCGCCTTCTTGGTTGAAATTTGATGCTTTTTCTTGTTATTCTTCTTCTGCATTATCATCAACAATGGCTTTCTCCATAGAGGAGGGGTTAGACTCATCAACAGTAACATGCATAGATTCCTCCACAACTGAAGTTCTCTTGTTATACACTCTATAAGCTTTGCTTGAATTTGAATAACCAAGAAAAAGACCAACATCAGATTTTGAATCAAATTTACCAAGATTATCTTTTGTGTTCAACACAAAGCATTTGCATCCAAAAACTTTGAAATAACCAATGTTGGGTTTTCTATTTTTCCAAACCTCATATGGAGTTTTATTAAGATTAGGTCTAATCAACACTCGATTTAAAACATAATAAGCAGTGTTGACGGTTTCGATCCAAAAATACTTAGGCAAAGAATTTTCATTCAACATGGTCCTAGCCATTTCTTTAATAGACCTATTCTTTCTCTTTACTACTCTACTTTTTTGTGGAGTCCTAGGTGATGAAAATTGATGCTTAATGCCAAGGTTATTACAAAAAATTTCAAATGCATGATTTTCAAATTCTCCACCATGATCACTTCTAATGCAAGTAATCATGGTAACCTTTTTCATTTTAAACCTTTTTACAGAAAATTCGAAATGCATCAATGGCATCATCCTTATTAGCTAAGAACAATACCCATGTGTATCTAGAATAATCATCCACAATTACAATTGCATAATATTTTCCACTTAAACTAACATATTTAGAAGGTCCAAACAAATCTATATGAAGTAATTGAAGCGGTTTTGACGTAGAGATATGATTCTTGTTTTTGAAGGAAGTCTTGATTTGTTTTCTAAATTGGCATGCTTCACAAATTCTATCTTTTTAAAACTAATTTTTGGAAGACCTTTGACTAAATCATTTTTCACGATTTTTGAAATCAAATCCATGCTTGCATGTCCTAATCTTCTATGCAATAGCTAACTATCATCATGTAATATGGAAAAACATTTATGCACATTCTATGTCAATGGTATAAACATTACCACATCTATTACCAACAAACAAGATTTTGCCATCACAAGAGTTTTCGATGACACAATTAAATTTATCAAAAATGACTTTATAGCCTTTGTCACATAATTGACTAATGCTAATTAAGTTGTGTTTTAAGTTCTCAACCAAACATACATTCTCAATTAGAGTTGAGGATACTTTACTAACATCTCCAATTCTAAGAATTTTTCCTTTTGAGTTGTGTTCAAAAGATACGTCTCTACCATTTTCAATTTTGGTGAAGCTTGAAAATCAAGAATAATTCCCTGTCATGTGTTTTGAACAACCGTTGTCCAAGTACCACTTATTCTTCTTTTTCTTCAACCCCTGTAGAGAAAATTTGAAGTTTTAGGTACCCAAACCTTTTTGGGTCCTTTAGAGTTAGCAATGGTTCCTTTTGGAACCCAAACACATTTCATATCACAATATGCATTTTTCTTCAATACACATCTATTTTTAATATGACCATCTTGATTACAATAATGACATATAATTTTATTGTTAATAGATGTATTCCTCACAAAATAGCTCTTGTAGAACTTTTGTTTCAAATTTGGTTTATAACCAATGTCACTTTTGTCAAATACACATTTTTGTGAGTTTAGCAAGTTTCCGACATCTTTTGCCCATTTGTAAATTTCAAGACAATCTCATTTAACTCATTGCTCTTTTTCTTGAGCATTTCATTTTCATTTTTCAACTCATCTATGTGTGATTCTAAGTGCTCATGTACAATGCTAGGCTTCTCATTTGATAATGCAATTTCATCATGCAAAGTCTTGTTCCCTACTTCTAGGCATACAATTTTTACATTTGGAGATTCATTTTCATTTTTAAGCTTTGTCATTTCCTTTTTAAGACATGCATTCTTTTTACCAATCTTCATGAACTCATTATGCAAATCTTTGAAAGCATCATACAATTCATCATAGGTAGGATCACTTACTTCATTGAGATCATTATCATCTACTATTGCCATAAGTGCTAGTTTTGAAACTTCTTGCGATCCTTCCTTATCACTTGAATCTTCCTCGCTATCATCCCAAGTTGCAACCATGGCTTTCTTCTTGTCTTTATTGATAAGTGGACACTCCGATCTAATATGGCTAGGCTTCTTGGATTTATAGCATGTGATTGCCTCATTCTTCTCCCTATGGTTCTTGAAGTTTCTGAAATTTCTTCGCTCTCCGGTTTTCTAGAAGAATTTTCTGAACCTCCTTGCAAGCATGGCTAGCTCTTTATCATCCGGTTCACTCTCCCCATCACTTTCATGTTTTGAAACTTTGAGAGCAATGTTTTTCTTCTTCTCTTCATGCCCTTTTTCTGCTGCCAAATCTTCTTCATATGAAATAAGAGAACCAATTAAATCATCAAGAGGTAAAGTATTTAAATCTTTTGCTTCCTCAATGGCAGTCCTTTTTGGTCTTCATTCCTTAGGATTTTCTTGACTTTTTCGCTATTTGAAAAAGTCTTCCCTAGAGCTCTTAGAGTGTTTACTATGTCTGCGAATCTAGTATACAAAGAGTACACATTTTCATTTTGTTCCATTTGAAAAAATTCATATTGCCGAGTGTACCTACTTATTTTAGATTCTTTCACTTAGTTTGTGCCTTCATAGACAACCTCAAGTTTGTGTCAAATCTCATTAGTACTTTCACAACTAGACACTCTATGAAACTCTTTCTTATCTAGTGCACAAAACAAGGCATTCATGGCTTTAGAGTTTAGAGAGGTTTTTCTCTTTTCAAATTCATTCCAATCCCGTTAAGGTTTTGGAATATCTTTTCCGACTTCATTTATAGTCAAAGGCATGAAAGGACCATCATTAAAGATTTCCCAAATCTCATGATCTAAGGCTTGCAAGTAAATCCTCATCCTAGTTTTCCAATAAGGATAATCATTTCCATCAAAGAAAGGTGGTCTAGTGGTGGATTGTCCTTCCCTAAATGTAGAATCATTTTGAGTTGTCATTGATCTTTAGCTCTAGACGATTAAGTCTAAACAAGAGCACCAAGCTCTGATACCAAATGAAATACTAACTAGGCAACCCAAGAGGGGGGGTGAATTGGGATTCTAAAAATTATTCAATTAAAAACAAAATATCATGCAAATCTAAAACGAATTTAAAACAATAATACGAATTTAAACAATAATAATTAAATCAATCACAATTTAAAAGGATAAAGGAAGAGAGAATCAAACACGAAGATTTTTACGTGGTTCGGCCAACCTCGCCTGCGTCAATGCCTCTAAGCTTTTCGGGCTTGAGGATTTCACTAAGTAAGCCTCCAAGGATTCAATCGCTTACACTTGACTTCCAAGGTGCCAATAACCTTTACAACAAGAGATTATCCCCAATCTCTTAACCCAAGTGTATCCCAACACTTACAATCACTCAAAAAGAAAGATTACAAATCAATGCTCAAAGTGTGAATGGATGAAGTAAGAATATGTTTAAAGCTCTTATGAAGATTGTAAACTCGAGTATATGCTCAATGGTTTTGTTGTGATCAGTCTTCTTTGAATTTGAATGAGCTTATTTATGTTTAGTTTATGTTTAGAGCTGAAAAACTAGCTGTTACTGACTGTTGGCCCGAAAACGGTTCACTGTTAGCCGTTAATAGTTAACCGTTTGCACTGGTTAAAGTTATCGTTGGGCCAGATTTCAAATAAACGGTTTGCCGTTAGTTTCCAGTAACCTGCAAAATGAACAACAATTATCCGTTTTAAGTAAATGGCTAAAGCTTTGCATGAAGTGTCTCTCTAGAGGTTATCGGTTAACCGTTTGTAATTAACGGTTCGCCGTTAGTTTCAGTGACCTGCAAAATGAACATCAGTTACCCGTTTTCAGAAAACATTTAAGGACTTGTATGAAGTCACTTCTCTAAACATTATCGGTTAACCGTTTGTAGTAAACGATTCGCCGTTAGTTTCCAGCAGCCTTTTCATTTTTCCATTTTTCACTAACGGTTACAGCTTAGGCAGATTGTTGCTCTCTGGTCTTAATCGGTTAACTGTTTCAAAATTATCGATTCACCGTTTAATTCCAGAAACACATTTTAAATCAGATTTTGCAAAGAATCTTTTTCCTATTTGAAAATCCATGTTTTATAAGTATGAATGGAGTGATTTTTATGACTTTCATTTATTAAGAAATAACTCTAACATATTTATCAAAAATCATTTAAAGTTTGTTATCATCAAAATCAAAATTATTAACATATTCATGTTAACACTCTATCCTTTAAAGAAAACGGGAATAATTTGAGTTTAACGTCATCGTCTGAAAAATTCTCACATTTAAATATTTGGCAAATAACATGAAAATCATTCGAATGATTATATGAGTCCTCATTTTCTAATCCATAGAATGTGGGGAGACAATTTAGCACACTAGGTTTTAGCTCAAAACTCCTAGCAGCTACATTTGGGTATCTCATACATGATGTGCTCAAATTAGCTAAAGGACTGAAGTAGTCCTTAAATGGCCTCTCATGTGGTACTTATAAATCCATTCCAAATTTATTTTTAACGTACTTATGTGTGCGAAGCGTTTTTTCTAGTTCAAGATTTATATGTTCAAGATTAGATAATAATGACCTACGATCATGCATGCAAAGAACACAAAAATAAATGCGAACAAAATAAATAAAAATAAAGAAAAATGAGAAATTACGATACTAACCTTATTACGTTGTTACAACCTTTCTATAAAAACACACTAAAACAAATACGTGAAGTAAATTAACTAAGACTAAATTAAAAAGATAAAAAAATTACAAGAAAAAATAATTTGAAAATTAAATTACAGAATTTTAAAGAAGAGAGAAAATAAATATAAAAAAAGCCTTAGCTCAAAATGTAAATTCACTCTTTTTTTCTTCTTTTTAATAAAAAAATTACAAGAAAACAATTAAAAGAAATTATTCACAAGAATTAATTCTATGAATTAAAATAACTTACCTCCCCGGCAACGGCGCCAAAAACTTGTTGTGCAAATTTTATTGAACTCGCAAGCGCACGAGTCTATTCTAGAATAAACTAATGGTGAGGAGTGTCGATCCCACAAGGAGGTGGATTTTAATTGTGTGTAGAATTAATTTTGTACGAGGGTAGTTGGATTTGTGGTGAAAATAATTTAGATTATCCTAAAATTGGAATTTAAATGACGAGAATAAATTGAATAGAAGTCTATTAAAATGACGTACTTGGGTATCTGGATCTATATCAACATGCGTCATGGGCTAAATATTCCTTATTAATACCAATTAAATCACGAGGGGAGAATCTACACCTCATGAACCACACTGTAATCAATATGGTGCTAAAGGCTTATCGTGCTAAATAATAAGAACCTTGTACTAAAGAGCCGGTGTAACCAAAGCGGTATCTAGACAAGATTATTATTATTTATCGATGAGAAGTCAAAACATCCACAAAAACTAGAGGGGAAGAGAAAATAAATTTATCAAATAAAGCCCATGAAACATTTTGAGACTTCACCTTCAACCCAAGCTTGAAAGAAAATTATTTACTCATAATTGAACTAGTGGTAAAATGGAAATTTATTAAAATACATAGAAAATACAAGATGGAGAAGGAATTACAGAAAATGAACCTCAAAAATGGATTCAGAGATATCAAATTAGGGGGCGGAGGCTCCTTTTTATAGATACATTGAGTAAATCGTGGCCATCGGATTAAAAACAGTTTGGACGCTCAGGATTGCACCACATCATCAGTCAATACTACGCGGTTTGACCATACCGATGAACAGTAACATGGTTTGACCCGGGTTGAACAGTGATGCAGTTTGGTTGAAAATAATCCTGTGTGATGCATATACCCGTACGCGAGATTTTTGGTCCACTGATATGCTGCCACGTCACCATCAACAGTATATAAGAGTTTTAGTCCAACAAGATCATGACACCTCATTAGTCAATGCCACATCATCGATCCATTTATGTGAACAGTGTCATGAATATTAACGTAGACAGTGAATAGTATCGTACATGTGAACAATGTCATTTTTCCTTTTATGCTCCTCCTAAGGTTTTCGATCGTCCTAAGTTCAAAAGTGATGTCCGTTTTGTCGTCTGATCTATCGTTTATTGTGAAATGACCATGATACCCCTAAAATACATAAAATACTTAATTAAAATAAAAAACACATAATTAAATTAAAAGAAGCTTAAATACATAAAAGTAAGGGTTGTTGGTAGGATGTGAAATGTAAAATGACGATTTTCTCCTTTATAAATATACATTTTCTAACAGTCAGCAGCTACATCAGCATTTTGGTCCAATAGCATCCTGCCACATCATAGTTAATGCCACATCATTGGTCTAATAGGAAACAACCACGTCATCGTATCGTATATGTGAATAGTACTGTATACGTGAACAGTGCCAAATATCCTTTTATACTCCTCATAAGGTTTTCGACCGTCCTAAGTTAAAAAATGCTATCCGTTTTGCAGTCTAACTTCATGTTAGTCGTGCAAAGGCTAAAATATCCCATAAACACATAAAATACTTAAATTATAATAAAACACACCTAATAAAGGCTTAAAATATTTAAACATGTAAAAGTGAAAATGTTAGTAAGACTTGGGTATAAAATGACAATTTTACCCTATACAAATATACATTCTCTAATACTCAAAACACCCTCCAACTAGCTTATTGCTAATCTTTAGCAAATTAAGCAATGTAATCTAACAAAATTCAAATTAAAATCTTTTTACCAAATCAATGAACTTTTCCGAAAAATTATGCCTTTTTTCTTTTGCTATTCAACCATCAATCAAAACTTTAGCAGACCGTCTTTAGTACTTAGCAATATTTGACATAATGATTATGGGTTCAGTCAAAATAAAACAATACTTTTATTCTTATCGTCTCATCAGAATTCCTTCCATAGGCAACAAATTTATTTATATTATTTCTTTAACCAACTACATCCGTTTTACGTGAACACTATTTGCTTATTGAGGCAAGAGGCTTAGTTACTAAGAAAGAGCTAGGTTGAACAAATCAAACTCTCATTGTTTGACGCGAATACTCTTTGCTTCTTGAGGTTGGAGGCCTCGTTACTAAGTAAGAGTTCTTACAATTTTTATCATCTCTCATTGTTTGATGCTAATACTCTCTACTTATTAAGGCGGGAGACTCAGTTACTAAGTGAGAGTGTCTTTTTTTCTTTTCATTTTTCTTTTTTTCTTGTTTTCTTCTTTTTTTAGGGTATAATGACCATTGCCTTTAGTTGTTGCTTACGAATGAAATGAAAGGATTAAGTATTACAAAATCTCAACTTACCACCACTATCACTTGTTTTGTGTGTGTGTCTAGACTGGTATGTTAAATCTCTTAAGATAGCCAAGGTTGACAAAGAGGGTTAGTCAATAATATTGGGAAAAAAATTCAACTATTTGGTTTTTATTATTTTTTTCCTTTTTAATAAACACCAAGACTGGGAAGATGCGTTGCTAAAGTAGCTAAACGGCATATTCAGCCATCTTCAACTCAAAAATTTAGAAATGGTTAGTAACTATAACAACACAACTATAATTTATTCACAATTGTTAGGTATTCCCTCCCCTCAACCAAAACGAGACATTATCCTCAACATCTTGAAGGAAAGAAATAGAGTTTAAAATAATCACCTGAACACTGCAATAGAAAATATTTATAAATGGATAGTTAAATCTAATTTGTGCATCTTACTACTACTGCTACCATCATTAGTCGACCAATCCAATCTAAGAGTCTTGAAATCTAACTATGGTCTGTAAGCTTGTAAAAGATCAAGTAACTTATTAGCAATAGGAGCACAAATAAAGAGTTCTTTCATTGAAACTGAAATGAAATAATTTTTAATTACCTGATTAATATATGCTATAAAGCCATTAAAAAAGTTGTTGACATTTAACAAACTGATGAGTTTTTTTTATGATTGTTGAGATAAACCCAAGAAGTAAAGGTAATTAGTGCCTCTAGGGCTGCATGATCTCCTAGTAAGAAAATGAAAAATTAGCATGTTTTAGCATTTCGGTTATTGTTTCTTGCATACCTGAGACAACTAACACTTCTCCAATTGGTGAGTTAGACAGAACTTTTAGGGCTTTTGGGATGATGCCTAGCACTTGACTTCCTCTAGTAAAAGCAGCTTCTAAAGCAAGTCTTGATAATCCTCGGTCACCTCCTCCATATACTAGGTGTATCTTTCTCTCTGCTAGTACTTGACCAAGATCTATAACTGCTTGAACAAACTCTCTATATTTGCTATAGTGAAACTCAGAAAGCATACAAATGTTTTTGAATTATCTGCTCGAAGTGGCTACCATTTGGAAAATCTCAAAAATCATATGTGAATGCTTGAAAAAAATGCTCATATTTAAAGATTTTGGTGACAGATATAATGATAGACAATTATAAATATGTTGGGTTTGTCAAATGATGTGTAAAGCTCATAGCTCAATTATTCAAAAACAAACAGTAAAAGGAAATAAACAATAATTAGATAAAAGTCATACCACTAAAAGCAAGCAAACAATAAATTAAAAGGATATGTACTGTTAATTGTGATTGTGACTCACATCTTCCTTTAGTTTTACGTCTAGAAATGGCTTGAATACCCTTTATGGGTTGAGAATATGCTTCTCATCTAGTTTTCTTATAAACTGGCAAACAGAGTCGTTTTTGGTTAGATTTCCAAGATTGTATCATACATGTTCTTTTTGGAATAATGGCCATAACTGTTAAATTGATCTCTGTACATATCCTCTCTGTACATATCCATTAGGATGCGTTTCAGGGGACAAAATGATATCGTCCAATGACTCCTTATTCAAGATATCCCTAATGAATTTAATCTTATGTTCTCTGTTATCGGACACCATTCCCGGAGTGCATGACTTTCTGTAGCATTGTTGGGTAATATCAATTATTGTAGGAAGCTGAAGAAACCAACTTTAATAGTCACAGAGTACCATTATCCATCCCTTATCCGATTTAACAATTGATAAAATACTAAAGAAAAGAATAAATCTAGCAAAAACAAAACACGCGTGAAAGCATAGTAAAGTTTATTTAAAAAACAAAAAGTTAAATCACCAAAAAAAAAGGAATAGGAAAAAGTCTCAGTCCAGATCTAGTGGTCACCCAAATTTATTTCGATGTCTTCTTTGTGTGGTTGATACTCAAAATATAGTTTAAATTTTTGACCATTAATTTTAAAAGTGACACCATTCTTTGGATCATTAATTTCAATGGCTCCATGAGGAAAAACAATACGATTAATAAATAGACCAGACTATCAGGAACGTAACTTACCTAGGAATAGATGCAAACAAGAATTGAATAAAAACACTTTATGACCTAGCGCAAAAGATCTCCTCGTAATTTGCTTGTCATGAAAGGCTTTCATTCGTTGCTTGTAAATCTTAGCATTTTCGTACGTCTCATTGTGAATTTTCTTAAGTTCTACCAATTGTAATCTTCTTTTCGAACCAATTTGTTACATGTCAGTTGAATTTCTTGATGGCCCAATATGCACGATACTTTAGTTTCCCATGCACTAGCCTACAAAGTGACATTCCAATCAGGGTTTTGAAGGTCGTTTGATATGCCCATAATCCATTATCGTGTATGAATAACAAATATTTTCTATCTGGTCTCATCATCTTTTTTAATATATGCTTATTTCTTAATTGGAGATCTCTACTTGACCATTGGTTTGCGGATGATATGGGGTAGCAACTTTGTGTGTAATGGAGTATTTTGCTAAAAGACCATTGAATGATTTATTGCAGAAATGGGTACTACCATTACTGATTATTGCTCGAGGGAACCCAAAGTGTGAGACAATATTGCTCTTCAAGAATCTTATTACTACTTTATGGTCGTTGATTTTCCACGGAATTACTTTTACCCACTTGGATATGTAGTCAACAATAACCAATTTGTATTAGTGGCCAAAAGAGGCAAAAGAATGAGGAAAGGGTCCCATGAAATCGATTCCCCATACGTCAAAAATTTCAACCACCAGAATAGGATTTAGTGGCATCATGTTCCTTCGTGTAATGCTTCATATACGCTGACACATATCACATGAAGAACAAAAAGTATAAGTATTTTGAAATAAAATTGGCCAATAGAAACCACATTGTAAAACTTTAACAACTATTTTTCTTAGCACTAAAATAGCCGCCACAAGGTTGTTTATGACGGAATGAAAAGATATTTTGAAATTCACTTTTTGGGACACATTGTCTGACAATTTTGATTTGTGCAATATTTGAAAAGGTAAGGATCATCTGAAAAAAATTCTTTATTTCTGCAAAAAATTTAGCTTCATGTTTAGTCCAATACTCTGGTAGTTGACTTGTAACAAGATAGTTAATTATATTAGCATACTATAGTAGTACTTCCACACTTTTTAGTTGCTCATCTGGAAATGATTCATTCAATGGTAATTATTATGAAATTGTGTCAAAATTGAGGTGAGAGAGATGATCTGCCACCATATTTTGTATGCCTTTATTATCTTTCAACTCAAGGTCAAATTCCTGTAAAAGTAGCACCCAACAAATTAGTCTGGCCTTTGCATCTTTCTTTATAAAAAGATATATAAGAACAACGTGATCTGTGAACACAATTATTTTACATTCTATAAGACAAGATCAAAATTTTTCTGATGCAAATACTACTACTAGCATTTCTTTTTCAGTGGTTGAGTAATTCAACTGTGCATCATTCAATATCATACTAGTACAGTAAATGACATGGGAAATTCAATCAACTCTTTGGGAAATACAATCAAAAGGTAATTTCAATTTGAAGGTTGAATGATAGGTGATGAAGTCAACAAACTGCTTTAATTTTTCAAATGCCTCAAGATATGAATCATTAAAGACAAAAGATACATCCTCAGTAAGTAAATTGCATAAGGGTCTAAAAATTTTGCTAAAATCCTTAATTAAATATCTATAAAAAGAAGCATGCTAAAGGAAAGATCTTATGTCTCTAACTATTTTAGGTAGAGGAATATTGGAAATGAGATCAACCTTAGCTTTGTCAACCTCAATACCTTTGTTCGAAATGAGATGACTAAGAACAATATCTTGTCTTACTATAAAATGACATTTCTCCTAATTCAAAACCAACTTCGTTTCTATGGATCTCTACTGAACTAGTGTTAGATGATGTAAATATAGATCAAATGAATCACTAAAAATAGAAAAGTAATCCATAAAAACTTTAAGGAAGTGTTTAACCATATTCGAAAAAATGCTTAACATACATCGTTAAAATGTGGCATGTGCGTTATATAATCCAAATGACATTATTGTATATGCAAATGTACCAAAAAGGCAAGTGAAAGTGGTTTTCCTTTGGTCTTTCGGTGTTATGGGGATTTGATTATATCCTGAGTAGCTATCTAAAAAACAATAAAATTCATGACCTGCTAATCTATCAAGTATTTGGTCGATAAATGGTAACAGAAAATGGTCTTTACATGTGACAAAATTCAACTTTCTATAATTAATACATATGCACCACCCTATAGTTACTCTAATGGGTATTAATTCATTGTCAACATTGGTAACCACTGTGACTTCTGACTTTTTGGGGACAATTTGCACAAGATTGACCCATGAACTATTAGAAATAAGGTAAATGAGGCATGCATCTAATAGTATAAGGAGTTTAACTCTAACAACTTCTTTCATGTTAGGATTTAGTCGACGTTGTGTTTCCCTAGTAGGTTTATCATTTTCATCAAGATGAATGTAATGCATACAATCCACTACCTTTATACCTTTTATGTCAATTATGGTCCATCTTAATGCCTCTTTATGACCTCTTAAAATGCCCAACAACTTACTTTTATGCTTGTCATCAAGAGAGGATGAAATGATTGCTGGCAAAGTATTTTCATCTCCTAAGAATGCATACTCCAAAGTGCCAGGTAATGGTATGAGTCGAGCTTTAGTGGTAATTTTGATGATGGGTTGAGCTTTTTCTCCAATGGTGTGACTTGCTCTATTTTTTTACTTCAATTTATTAGTATCCATGGATGGTAATGAATCGAGTAAAGCATTGACTTCATCAATCAATCTATTAATATCAAAATTTAACCCAAAGTAAGTTAAACATGTTTGTAAAGGGTCATTATTGAGGTTAGAAGGAAAATTTTGATCAATTAATTCTTCAATTAAATCGACACTAACAATTCCTTCATCTCTATGGAGAGGTTGCTTGGCAATGTTCAAGATATTTAACTCTATGGTCATGTTGCTAAAGGACAACTACATATTCTAGTCCTATATTGAAAGTGTTTATTGGCAGTTGCCAACAATAGTTGGCCTAGGATAATGGGGATATGCCTATTGGAATCCTGCATTGATTGAGTTTAATCACAATGAAATCAATAGAAACATAAACTTGTCTGCCTGAATGAGCACATCCTCCAAAATAACACGAGCTATTTTCATGGATCAATCTGCAAGTTGCAGTACAATTGAAGTTGGGTATAATATTCCTTGTCCAAGTTTTACAAACACTGAATAAGGCATAAATTTTAACTAACTCCTGTGTCTAACAAAGTATTCTCAAATGTCGTTCCCTATGCTACATGAGATGGTTGGGCAGCCTAAGTCTTTGTATTTTGGAGGAATTTTATGCTGGAGTGTGGAACTGATCTTTTCTATAAAAATGCCTTTTTCTGGACATGAATACTTCTCTTTTTAGTGCAAAGGTCTTTGAGAAATTTGGCATAAAAGGACACTTGTTTAATCGCATCAAGCAAATGGATGTTAATACTCACCTGTTTAAAAATTTCCATAATCTCACTTGTGGTGCTTTCCTTCTTTACTTTAGCTAACCTCTGAGGAAAAGGAGCTTTGAGAATTTATTCTTATGGGCTGCTTTCTTTTTTTTTCCTTTAGTGATGAATCCTCAAATTCTTGAGCTGTCTTTGTCACTGGCATCTCCACTTTGTTGTCAAATTCTTTGCCTTTTCGCAAAGTCATGACGGCTTTGAACTCTTCACCATGCTGGGATGAAGTTGTACTCACTTCATGCACTCCTTTAGGATCAGACACCGACTGACTTGGGAATTTACCTTTCTCAACCATCATCGCAAACGTTTGAATTGAAGAGGCAAGTTGGCCCATTATCTTCACAAGGTTTGAGATTGATTGGGCTTGTGAATTGAAGCCAACCCTCATCTTATTTTGTAACTCATCAATGGTGTGATTGGTCAAAATTTTAAATTTATGGAATGCCACTTTCTATGGTTTTGGCTGTGAGTAACTCTGATTCTAATTGTATGGGCTGAATGATGGTTGAGCAATTTGAGGAGATTGATGAAATTGTTGCATTGGTGGAGCTGGAGCTATTATTCCATTTTGTTGGAATCTTTGAGACCATGAAAAGTTGGGATGGTTTCTCCATCTAAGATTATATGTATTGGAGTAAGGGTTGTAATTAGGCTACTTTCCCATTACATTTATGACATTAGCTTGATCTGGGTATGAATCCTGGTCAAATTGGTTGTATGCTTGTGGCTCCAGTGATTTGGCAGTCGTCAACAATGCTATTTGGCGAGAGAGTCCTTCAACTATTGCTTTGACTTCCTTGATTTCTGATCTTGAATCGCTAACATAGATTTCATTTGCTCCCTTGATTTTTCTCCCATTCCTGAATGATCGACTTTGCTGTTAGATTTCCACTTGTTCCTAGAAGAAATCCCAAATCTCTGATGCGTTTTTCGACATGAGCTCGCCTTCACTTGTTGCCATTAGTCATTCTTACACATGTGGCAATAGTTCCTCCAAGAATTATTGACATTGATGCCATTTCTCGTATCATGATATAGGCAATTTAAAAGTAGCTTCTTGAATCACTCTCATGCTTTAAAGAATTTCTCATTTTCTCTTTGAGTAAATTTTGAAAATTTCCTGAAAATAGCATTAGTTTTATGTACCGGGAAGTATTTATTAAAAAACTTAATTACCATTTGTTCCCATGATGTAATACTATTAGTAGGCAATGTATTAAACCATGAACGAGCTCTATCTTTTAGAGAAAATAGAAACAATCTAAGCTTAATATCTTTATCTGAAAAATTTTCATATATAAAAGTTTGGCAAATGGCATGAAATCATTCAAATGACTGTATGCGTCCTCATTTTCCAAGCTATAGAATGATGGAAGACTGTTTAGCACACTAGGTTTTAACTTGAAACTCCTAGTAGTTATATTTGGGTATCATGTCCATGATGTGCTTAAAATTAGCTAATGGACTAAAATAATCTTAAATGACCTTTTTTGTGGTGCTTGTGCTTGTTGCAAGTCCACTTTAATATGAACCTCAAATTTACTCTTTGATGTGGTGTGTCTTAATGTGCGAAGTGTTTTTTTCCAGTTCGAGGTTTATAGGATATGGATTTGGTGACTATGACCTTCGACCATGTATGCAAAGAACACGTAAAAATTAAAAACAAAACAGATTAAAACAAAAAGAGAGGGGAGAAGTTACGATACAACCTTATTACGTTGCTGCACACTTGCTATAAAAACACACTTAAAACCTGGATACAAAATTATTTACACAATATTTTCAAAGAAAAGTAACTCTACAAATTAAAATGACTTACATCACTGGCAACGGTGCCAAAGACTTGTTGTGCAAATTTTATTATACTCATAAGCGCACAAATCTATTGTAGAATAGATTTTATGGTGACGAGTATCAATCCCACGAGTAGATAGATTTAATTATGCGTAGGATTAATTTTCTAAGTGTAAATGTGAGTTGGTTGGAAGCAAATTTTTTTAATTAAAATGACAGGAATGAATTAAAGATAAAATCAATGCAAATGAAACGCTTGAGTCTCTGGATTCACACTCAACATTCACAATAGGCTTAATATTTCTTTTCTAATTCCAATTAATTCATGAGAGGGATATTTCAACTCCTTATAATCCTTACTTTACTAAATATGGTATCAAGCACTCAGTGTGTCAGCGATAATGATCTTCCACTGAGTGTGGTGTCAAGAACATGTTGTGTCAGGCGATAATAATCCTTCTATCGACAATGTGGTAAGACCAATCATTAAATAGCTTAGATACACTCTGTCGAGACTGAGTTAAGAAGACCCACAAAATACTAGAACATAATTTTCTCTCTAATTAATATGGAGGTAAGTGCTCAGTGTACCAATAGTAACAATCCTTCACTAAGGAGCCGATATACCGTGCAAAATCTAAACAAGATATACTGTCTGTCGACAATGAGTCAAAACAACCACATAAAAAATAGAGGAATAGAAAATAAACTTACCTAATTAAGCTCATGGATCATGTTGGCTTCACTTTCAAGTCAAAAATAGATTCAGGGGTGTCAAATTAGGGGGGGCGGGTGGAAAGCCCTCTATTTATAGATACAATTATAAGTCATAGCTATCATATGAAAACAATTCGGACACTTAGGATTGCACCACGTGACAAGTTTTGATTGGTTGGAAAACATCATCAGTCAATAACACATCAATATTTTGATCCAATAAGATGCTGCCACGTCATCGATCAACACCACATCAATTTTTTGGTCTAATAGCATCCTGCCACATCATCGATCAACGTTACATCATCAATTATCGCCATATAATCAATCAATGTCACATCATTGATCTAATAGGATGTCGCCATATCATTGGTCAATGCCACATCATCGTACCATATATGTTAACAGTGTCGTATAAGTGAATAGTATAATAGCTGTGAGTTGTACCAAATACCCTTTTATGCTCGTCTTAAGGTTTTCGACCATCTTTTGTTAAAAAATGCCATCTGTTTCACTATCCGACTTGTCGTTAATCATGAAATGGGCAACATATCCCTAAAATATATAAAATACTTAAATTATAATAAAATATACCTAATAAAAACTTAGAATATTTAAACACGTAAAAGTAAAAATGTTAGTGAGACTTAGAGATAAAATGACAATTTTATCTTATTAAAAAAGTACATTCTCTAGTACTCATCAAGGATCAAGTGCACTAGTAGCAAAAAAAGCCTTACCAGTGACTATAAGCCCCAAAATTTAAGTCTTTACAATAGTATTAAGCTGAATAGTAGAGCCCAAACTTTGACCCTGAATTAAGGGGCTATGCACTAGGCTTTTGAGGCCGATTACAACATCAACAACATATTGACGAGCATGAGCCACACTAACCTAAACATTAGCATCAGATGCAGACAATTTACCCTTACCTTAAGGCTTATTAGCGGGTTGTTGTGACTATCAACAGGTAAAGTTGATAGTGGATGGTTGCTCTAAGGGCAATTCTAGGTTGTCTGTTGTAGTTGGTATTCTCCGTGTGCACCGAGGTTTGGTATTCGATTTTTTTGGTTCCTTTCTAGGCCATCAACCAATCCTTTATCCTAAACTAATGACAGTTTGTGAAGATTTAAAATTTTCTATTCCACTTAGTTACTCTCTGCTTGAGGTTAAGTTTGACTTATCCATTATGGTCTTTTGGATTCAATCTCCTTTGTGCATTGGGATAATGCTTATACTTTGCACTGAGTTTACATTTTGTCTTCTACTCCCTCTATCTTTGTTAGGCATGTTTATTGGGAAACAACTTTTACCACCGATTTTATAAACTAATTGGGCTTGTGGCCATTAGGTTCATCAATCCTTCTTGGGTCCATCAGATATTCCACCTAGTTTATCTTGAATTATTCATCTAGATGGGAAGGAAATGCCTCATGTTAGGCAATATTATTGCATATCCTTTTTGATTTATTGTTGTGCTTATATGCCTCAATTTTGTATTTTTTTATGATTGGAGGTTTTGTTTCATGATCCCCTTTTTATTTATTTTTGATTTTCTAATTTATGTTACAAATAGCAGCCTGAACTAACTCCCCGCTATCTTGGTGGTTTAAAATACACCAACAGTCAATCTCTTTATCATTTTTCAAAGTAAATGTTACTAAGATAGAATTGTATTAATAGAGAGTCGTCATGTTTGAAATTCTAGCTAAGCAACCCGAGAGGGGGTTAATTGAGTTTTAAAAAATTAAGAAAATAAAATCACAAAACAATTAAAACTAATGTCTTAGACAATTCAATAATGATAAATTTAATAATAAAAAAATATAAAGAGATAAGAGAGAAGAGAGCAAACACAATATTTCTATGTGGTTTGGCAAACTCTGTTTACATCCACACCTCCAAGCCAACTGCGCTTAAGAATTCTATTTTCCAAGCCTCTACCACTCAAAACTTCAAGATATTTACAATTGACTTATAAGGTGTTAATAAACCTTTACAAATAGAGATGATCCCACGCCTCTTTCCTAAAGTGTTTCACATACTTACAACCACTCAATTTTGATATTAAAATGAAAATACAAATTTTCCTCACATTATATATATATTTGCAAATAAAACCCCAAAATGTACTTTGACAAAAGAATAACAATTTATAAGCAAAAGATGTTAACATAAATATTTCTTTATTATTGATTTTGATGATAACAAACTTGATTAAGATTTATTAATCTTTTAAAAGCTCAAAATAGTTTTCATATACTTTTAAATCATCATTCTCACTTTATAAAGGCTTTATATTCTATGAAAATATTTTGGTTATTCTCATGTTAATGGTTTCAATTGAAAAAAAAAACTTTGAGATTTTTGATAATAACAAGTATTGCTTAAAATCCTGAAAATGGACCTAATTGACAAGTTTTATAAAGTTTTGGGACATATTATAATTTTATAAAGTTTTGGGGTCAAATTATAATTTTTTTTAAAAGTTCACTGTAGCAATAACTGTAGAAAATGGCGATCCGACATCTTGATAATGGCTCGCTGACATCGAACAGAATTGAAGATTAGTCTCTGGACACTAATGAGAATTCGGCATATAGATAATGGCAATCCGACAATTTGAAAAATTCAGCCCAACGGTCATATTAACCAGTCAAACAGTGATCTAACATCTAGTTAACGGCGATTCAACAGTGAGCAGAAAGTCTATAATGGCTAGATTTCAGCTCCAACTATAAATAAGCTCATTCAAATTCAAACAAGATTAATCATAACACGACCATTGAGCTTATATTCGATAATACATCTTAATAGAGCTTTAAAACACATTCTTACTTCATATATTCACACATTGGGCATTAATGTGTAATCTTAAATATTGTGTGAGAGAAAAATAATTTTTAATTTTTTACTTTGAGTGATTGTAAGTGTTAGGATACACTTGGGTTAAGAGATTGGGGATAATCTCTTATTGTAAAGGTTGATTGACACCTTGGAAGTCAAGTGTAAGTATTTGAAGTCTTGGAGGCTTATTTAGTGAAATCCTCAAGCCCGGAAAGCTTGGAGATATGGACGTAGGCGAGGTTGGCTGAACCACATAAAAGTCTCCGTGTTTGAATCTCTCTTCCCTTATCTTTTTATATTGTAATTGATTTAATTGTTATTCCATTAAATTCATTTTAGATTTGCATGATAATTTATTTTACAATCAAATAATTTTTAGAATCCCAATTCACCTCCCTCTTAGGTTGCACACTTGTATTTCAAAAGAGAGGTTGAATACTCAATAGCAAGCTTAATAATAATTGTACAATTCTCTATATTTTGAATTTGATTGAGCCTTTTTATAGTTGGAGAAGAAAACTACCAGTTATTGGCTTTCTGGGCGTAATCAGATCACTGTTAACCTTAGTCAGTTTGCCTTTCTGACTTATGCCAAGTAACTATTTTGCTGAAATTTGAATTGTCGGCTCACCATTCAGAATAGTCGATTTACTATCTAATTTCAGAGAGTTTACTGAATGAATTCAGATCACCATTTTTCATTGTTAATTTACCATTTAATTCTAGAAGCTCACATGTTCGAAGTCAACTTGCTATTTGTAGATAACAGCTAGATGTTTTCAGATAAATTTGTTTAAAACATCATACGGCGAAATTATCCAATTTTAACAACTCCAACATTCTTAGTCTAGTTTGTTATCACCAAAATCAATGTTATGGATAGATTTATGTCAACAATCTCTTTTTTATGATGATAACAAATATTTCATGTATTCATAGTATGAATGGTTAAAAAATATTAGCTCCCCCTAGGTATTTTACAAATATCAAAAGATGCCAATATAACAAGTTATACTAATTTTAAGTAATTCAAAAACATCCATTTTCGTGTATTATCTCCCTCTAAATAAAAGCCAAGTTTAACAAGTGCAAGGTTTAAATATATTTATCTTTCTCCCCCTTCATCATTAAAAAGAAAATTTAGTGACTAAAGAAAAGAAACCCAGTGAAAAGTAAAAGATTGTTACCCATGTTGATAGAGTTAAAATTTTGGTAGAACCTCCCCTTAACAAAAAACAATACCTCAAGAAACACAGTAACAAGTTTACACCCAATTATCAAATCGTAGAAAGAATTATATAAAAAGCATCACTAAACCATCACACATATCAGCCATAAAAACAAATATCAACCATATAAATAACCATCATACATACATCTAGTGATAAGTGCATATTTTCTCTACATTTTCCTAATTAATTTATCCATCTTTTTCTTGTTTTGGTCTTAAATATTCTAATTACTTTAGTAATTTTTTAATTTAGTTATTTTCTAATTACTTTATTATGTTAATTTTTATCTTAGTTTTGATTTTTTTATTTTAGGTATATTATAGGATTAAAGAAGAATTAAATCGGAACATTAAAAAAAAAATTTACTTAAAAGAATCAGAAAGGGAAATAATTGAAGATTTTTGAAAGCCAAGAAAATTAATTCATGCGCATTCACAAGATTATGGCCATCACGTGGAGACTAAAGAAGAAATTCAATCTAATTCAATTTGGTGGCTTTCCCTTTTGGCCTTATAACAATTGGCAATTACACATGCATGGCATTATATATGGAAAGAAAATTGGGAAAAAAAAAGAAATGGCCATATTAAACTAAGCATGCACGTGAATTGCTTAAGCATTTAGTGGACAATGCCTTAGGAAATAAAGAATTGAAATTGGCATGTGCATGGCAATTAAGGGAACCAAATTAATTGCTTTAAATTGGAATTAGAATCTAAATTGGATTTGGCCAACCTTGGGCATTATAAAAACCAACCTTTGGCTTTTGATACACAAAAACAATCAACATCTAAGAGGAGAATTGGAGATTTGTTGTGCAAATTTTATTGTATTCGCAAGTGCGTAGATCTATTGTAAAATAGAATTTGTGGTGACGGGTGTAGATCACATGAAGAGGTAAATTTAATTATGTGTAGGGTTAATTTTCTAGGTGTAAATGTGAGTTGGTTGGAAGTGAATTTTTTTTGTCTTAAAATTTAAAAAAAAATGTCGGCAATAAATTAAAGATAAAACCAATGCAAATGAAACGCTTGAATCTCTAGATTCACACTCAACATTCATCATGGGCTTAATATTTCCTTTTTTGTTCCAATTAATTCATGAGGGGGTATTTCCACTCCTCATAATCCTCACTCCAATAAGTATGGTATCAAGGACTCAGTGCGCTAGAGGTAATGATCTTCCACTAAGTATGCTGTCAAGAACACGTTGTGCCATATGATAATAATCCTTTTGTCGACAACGTCGCAAGACCATCTACTAAATAGCTTAGATACCCTATCTGTCGACACTGAATCAAGATAACCCACAAAATACTAGAAGGGAATTTTCTCTCTAATTAAAATGATGCTAAGTCCTCATTGTGCAGACATAATAATCCTTCACCAGGGAGCCTGTATGTCGTGCAAAATCTACGCATGATACACTGTCTGTCAACAATGAGTCAAAACAAACATATAAATCAAAGAGAAAAAGAAAATAAACTTTCCTAACTAAGCTTATAGATCATGTTGAGGCTTCACTTTTAACCCAAGCTTGAAACTAAACTAGCCTCTCATAATTGAACTAGGGGTAAAATGGTAATTTTCTAAATAAGTAAAAAATACAAGATGTAGGAAGAATTACAAAAAATAGAGCTCAAAAATGGATTTAGGGGTGCCAAATTAAGGGGGGAGTCCTCTATTTATAGATACAATGAATAAATCATGGCCATCAAATGAAAATAATTCGAACGTTTAGGATTGCACGACGTGCCAAGCTTTGATTGGTTGGAACACATCATTAGTCAACACCACATCAGCATTTTGATCCAATAAGATGCTACAACATCATCGATTAATGCCAATCAGTATTGTAATGCCCCAGTCCGAAATCCAAGGGCAAATATTTCCACAACTCACATATGAACTTAAATAACTCTTTACAACTAATAAAATTTGAACCTCAAATACAAAAGCCAGCGGAATAACTTAAAAATTTAGCCAAACCATCTACCATCCTTAATTCAAATCCATCTTCTCACTCCTCATAAAGCAATCCTGACTTCTGGAAACTGAATCACAGTAAACTATAATGAGTACAAAACCTAGTAAGGAAACTAGTTTTTCTGATACAGAAATACATACATACTTATACATAATGCAATGGATGATAAGTCATGATCTTTTGGAAATACTGTAAAACAAATTCATCAAAATCTTTCTTTGTCGCTTTCAAACTTTCATATTTCCTTTCAATAAAATACGTATCCTGCAATGTGGCACATTGTGCTGTGTGTGGCACTTTGCACCATGTGTGGCACTTTATGGCGCTCAAGCCTTCAAGAGGTGGCCCCTGCATAGTCTCAAGAGGTGGTCCCCACACAACTTCAAGAGGTGACCCCCAATGCAAAATCTCATAAAATAGAAATCTCATTTGCTAAAATCCACTTTCTCATTCATAGAGAACTCAATGCATTTTCATGCTCATGACAATGAACCATCACACATACATCTGCCTATGTACATAATCACACACCCAATACATAATAACACATCACATAAACACATGGGTGGAGACATAGAAATCTATATTCATACATATCAAAATAGGCTTTTCAAACAAGTCAAACATATATATTGTTTATTGTGATTCGTTTGGAAATCTAGTTTACTTTCCTCCTAGCATCCTCGAGTAACAAATGCACATCGATACCAGCGGCCTCTTGATCTTCATTTCTCTAAACCTTTCTAAATTAAAGATTTCTCTACTCTTGTTATTATGATTTAGAATAGAAGTGAATGAAATTTCTAAGTTGCATTCAAAATGAAAGGTGGTGGGGGTATTTATAGGATTTCATAAGGCTAATGGATGGCTAGGATTTTGGCTCCATAACTCTTGATCAATGGTCAAAGTTATCCTTCATAAATACCTTACTAGTTTCTAGAACTCTTATCTATCTCTACACCTTCTCTTACATCATCACTTATGTTATAGATTATGTCATCTTTAGTTAGAATTAAATATCTTTAATTCTAAGTAAAGATGAGTTTATCCTTTATAAATGTCTTGCTAACTTCTAGAATTCCTTAACTTTCTCTACACTTCTTCTTACATCATCGCTTATGTCAATGCTTACGTCATCATTCCTTATATTAAATATGATAAACTCAAGGGGCTTGTTAACTTAAAAAAATAAATTATACCATATTTAAGAGAATTAGGGTATTACACTCTTCCCCCCTTAAAAGAATTTCATCCTCGAAATTCACCTTGGAATCCATATCTCAAAATCACTTATGACCAATAAATCCTTATAAAGACTCGAGCAAACACATCACGCTTTCGTTGCGCTACTCTGATACTTCAATCATATATTTCTTAGAAATAAAATAGCAAAGCCTAAAGGTTTGGCATAAACCTAATTCTATTAATTCTTACAAAATCCTTCCCAAGCAATGTAGGATGTCCCAAACATCCATACATTTTCGGTTGGGAATCTCTCTGATACCACAATTGTAACACCCCAAAACTAATGTTGTGCAAATTTTATTGAACTTGCAAGCGCACAAATCTATTATAGAATAGACTAATGGTGACGAGTGTCGATCCCAGGAGAAGGTAGATTTAATTGTGTGTAGAATTAATTTTGTACGAGAGTATTTGGATTTGTGGTGAAAATGATTTGGATTATCCTAAAATTGAAATTTAAATGGAGAGAATAAATTGAACAGAAATCTATTAAAATGATGTACTTGGGTATCTGGATCCGTATCAACATGCATCATGGGCCAAATATTCCTTATTAATACCAATTAAATCATCAGGGGGAAATCCACACCTCATGAACTACACTCTAATCAATATGGTGCTAAGGGCTTATCGTGCCAAATAATAATAATCTTGTACTAGAGAGTCGGTGTAACCAATGCGGTATCTAGACAAGATTATTATTATTTGTTGATTAGAAGTCAAAATATCCACAAAAACTAGAGGGGAACAGAAAATAAATTTACCAAATAAAGCCCATAACACATGTTGAGACTTTACCTTCAACCCAAGCTTGAAAGAAAATTAGCTACTCATAATTGAACTAAAGGTAAAATGGAAATTTATTAAAATACGTAGAAAATACAAGATGGAGAAGGAATTAAAGAAAATGGATTTAAAAAATGAATTCAGAGATATCAAATTAGGGGGAGAGGCCCCCTTTTATAGATACATTGAGTAAATCGTGGCCATCAGATTAAAAATAGTTTGAACGCTCAGGATTGCGCCACATCATCAGTCAATAGTATGCGGTTTGACTATGTGGATGAACAGTAACACGGTTTCACCCAGGTTGAACAGTGATATGGTTTAGTTGAAAATAATCCTGTGTGATGCATGTACCGTATGAGAGATTTTTTGTCCACTGATATGCTGCCACGTCACCATCAACTATATATATAAGAATTTTAGTCCAACAGAATCGTGACACCTCATCAGTCAATGCCACATCATCAGTCAATGGCACGTCATAGATCCATCTATGTGAACAGTGTAGTGAACAGTAACGTTGATAGTACTGTACATGTGAACAATGCTATTTTTCCTTTTATGCTTCTCCTAAGGTTTTCGACCATCCTGAGTTCAAAAGTGATGTCCGTTTTGCCGTCTGATCTCTCGTTTATTGTGAAATGACCATGATGCCCCTAAAATATATAAAATACTTAATTAAAATAAAACACATATAATTAAATTACAAGAAGCTAAAACACATTAAAGTAAGGGTTGTTAGTAAGACTTGAAATGTAAAATGACGGTTTTCTCCTTTATAAATATACATTTTCTAACACTCAACAACTAACATGTACGGAGCATGTGAAGAAGGATGTTACTTACAAATCGTAATCTATACTTATAAATTTCAAACTAAAATACCTCAAATTCTTATTCAAACAAACCCATAAATTCTATCATTTAACACTGTATAATCTCTCCCAAAACATAACATTACCAAAAGTCTCAAACTCGAAATTACAAGTTCATAACAGAAATAAACTAAATAGATACATGAGTTCATTCCTCTTCTTATTCAAATAGCAAACGGAAATGAAATCATTAACTTCAAAGCTAGGCACACCTTTCAAACGGAACTTAATCTGCAAAAAGTAATGACGAGGGGTGAGCCGTCAACTCTATAAGTAAAACCATTCCTAACACACTAGCCCAACCGATACCAAAAATATTGCAAGCCTTCTTTTATTTAAAACATATATATTACATTTCATCAATTTCATAAAACGATATATCACGATAAAATAACATAAATTCATTGTATCCCATAATATCAAAAGCATAGTTACTTATGAAAATGAATCAAAGATGACATTAACAGAAAACAGATAGTTAGCTCATGTCACATAGTGTCACCTATAGTCTTGGTGACCCGGCCAGAAACAGAATTCAGAATATCGTGTGTACACTCAGAACAGAAACCCAGTACTGGTTCAGACAGATATATCGTATATTACGATCAAAATCAGAATCAGAATAACTATGGACAATGAGCCAAAACATTAGAAATCTCATACAATTATCAATAATTGAAATCAAACATGGGTACAAAACATTCGTATCAAATTCATAAAAGTCCATATTAATAATTTAGGCTTGCATAATATTTTAAAGATAAAATCATAAAAGGTTGTGATGTCATAAAATAATTTACATATTAAAAAGTATTTATAAAATACTTTGTTAAAAAGAATTTAGGTTTGAAAACATTTACATAAAACTAATTTTGTTATCAAAATCAATTAATCATTTAAGTAGTATAAAAACAGTTGTACTTATACTAATATCAAAATAATCATATATATATCTAGTACCTTAGGAATGAATTTACTTACCTCGATAAAGGGATTTGAACTAACACACCTCTAAGTCTCTAAAAGTCTCAATCACCTCCAATACCAATTGCTTTGATTCTCTCCCAAACAAATGTTTTAATCCTAGGTTGGATTGAAAGCGAAAGGTGATGGGGTTATTTATAGGATTTCTTAAGGCTAATGGATGGCTAGGATTTTTCCACCCCAACTCTTGATCAATGGTTGAAATTATCCTTCATAAATGCCTTACTAATTTCTAGAATTCTTATCAATCTTTACAACTTCTCTTACATCATCATTTATGTCATAGATTATGTCATCTTTACTTAGAATTAAATACCTAAGTAAAGATGAGATTATCCTTTATAAATGTCTTGCTAACTTCTAGAATTCCTTAACTTTCTCTACACTTCTTCTTACATCATCGCTTATGTCAATGTTTACGTCATCATTCCTTTAATTAAATATTATAAACTCAAGGGGCTTGTTAACTTAAAAAAATAAATTCTACTATATTTAAGAGAATTAGGGTATTACAAGTATTTTGGTTCAATAACATCTTGCCAATGCCACATCATCGGTCCAATAAAATGCCACCACGTCACTAGTTAATGCCATATCATCAGTCAATGACATGTCATAGTACCGTTTATGTGAACAGTATCGTACTTTTGAATAGTGCTTAATATGTCAACAGTATCGTATATTTGAAAAGTACCAAATACCCTTTTACACTCCTCATAAGGTTTTCGACTGTCCTGAGTTAAAAAATACCATCTGTTTTGCTGTCCAACTTCTCGTTAGTCGTGAAATTACCACACACCTAATAAAGGCCTAGATGATTTAAACACGTAAAAGTAAAAAATGTTAGTGAGACTTAGAGCATAAAATGACAACTTTACCCTGTACAAATATACATTCTTTAGTGCTCAACACATCCACCAACCAACTTATTGCTATTCCCTAGCAAAATTAAGCGATGAAATCTAACTAAATTCATATGAACGTTTCTAATAAACTATGTCTTTCCCTTTTTGTTACTCAACCATCAATAAAATATTCAGCGACCACTTTTAGTGCTTAGCAATATTTGACATAATGATTATGGGGTTCGATCAAAATAAAATAATAGTTTCATTCTTACCATCTCATCGGAGTTCTTTCCATAGGTAACAAATTTCTGCATATTATTTCTTTAGCCAATTATTTTTTAATCAACTTCCATCCATTTTATGCAAACATTATTTGCTCACTGAGGAGAGGCCTGATTACTAAGAAACAATTGGGTTGAACAAATCAAACTATCACCGTTTAATGCGAACACTCTCTAGTTGTTGAGGAATGAGGCCTGGTTTTTAAGTAAGAGTTCTCACAATTTTGACTGTTTCTCACCATTTGACGAGGATACTCTCTACTTACTAAGGCAAGAGACCTGGTTAATAAGTGAGATTGTCACTTATTTTTCTTTTCTTTTTTTCTTTTTTTGGGATATAATGACCACTGCCTTTGGTTGTTGCTCACGAATAAAACGAAATGATTAGATATTATAAAATCTCAACTTACCACCATTATCACTTTTTGTGTGTGTGTCTAGACCTATATGCAAATCCCTCAAGATGGCAAAGGTAGACAAAAAAGGTTAGTCAATAATATTGGGAAAAATTCAACAATTTGGTTTTTTTCTTTCAGTTTTTTCCTTTTTAATAAACACCAAGGCTAGGAAGATGCATTCCTAGAGTAGTTAAACTCCATATTCAGCCATCTTAAACTCAAATTTAGAAATGGTTAGTACCTACAATAGCACACCTATTATTTATTCCACAATTGTCAATTATTCCCTTCTCCCAACCAGAACAAGACATTGTCTTCAATGTCTTAAAAGAAAGAAATGGACACTACAATGGAAAATATTTACAAACGAAAGGTCCAATCCAATTTTTATTTCTTATTACTACCGCTACCATCATCAATCAACCAATCTAATGTAAGAGTCTTACGATCCGGCTCTAGTCCATAAGCTTCTAAAAGATCAAGTAACTTATTAGCAGTAGGAGAACAAATAAAGAGCTACTTTGTTGAAACTGAAATGAAATAATTTTTAATTCCATGGTTAATAAAAGCTATCAAACCATCGTAAATGTTATTTAAATTTAACAAACCGATGAGTTTCTTATGAATGTTCAAATGTGCCCAAGATGCGAATGTAATTAGTGTCTCTAAAGGTACAAGATCCCTTGGTAAGAAAATGAAAGCATTAACATGTTTTAACATTTTAATTATTTTTTCTTGCATACCGAACAACTAATTCCTCTCCAATTGGTGGACTAGATAAGCATCAGCTTTTAGGATTATGCCTAGTTCTTGGCTTCTTTCAGTAAAGCAGCTTAGGAGACAAGTATTGCTAATCCCCGGTCACCTCCTCCATGTACTAGCTGTATCTTTCTCTTAGGTAGTACTCGTCCAAGATCTGTTCGAACAAACTCTTTATATTTGCCTTAGTGAAACCCAAAAAGCACATAAATGTTTTTAAGTTGTCTAAGTGGCTACCATTTGGAAAATCTAAAAAACCATATGTGAATGCTTGAAAAAAATACTGACATTTAAATATCGTGGTGATAGATATAATGATACACAACTGTAAATGGGCTGGGTTTGTCAAATGACACGTAAAGCTCACGACTCAATTATTTAAAAGAAAATAGTAAAATGCAACAACCAATAATTAGATTGAAATCATACAACTAAAAGCAATAAAGCAAACATTAAATCTAAATGATATGTACTGGTATTTGTGATTGTGGCTCACATCTTCCTCTGGTTTTATGTTCAGAAACAGCTTGGATGCCCTTTATAGGCCAAGAATATGGTTTCTATCTAGTTTTCTTATAAACTAGCAAACAGAGTCGTTTATAGTCAGGTTCTTTAGACTGTATCATGCATGTTCTTTTTAGAATAATGGCCATAATTGAGAAATTGCTCGTTGTACATATCCACTGTGATGCATTTCAAGAGATAAAAGGATATCATCCAATCACTCATTATTCAAGCCATCCCTTATGAATTTAGTCTTATCTTGCCTGTTATCGAACACCATTCTCAAAGAAGTACATGATTTTTTTAGCATTCCTGGGAATATTAGTTATTATGGGAAACTGAAGGAGCCGACTTTAATAATCACGAAGTATTGTTATCCTTCACTTAATAAATGATAACACACCAAAGAAAAGAATAAATCTAGCAAAGACACAACACACATTAAAACAATAGTAAATTCAATTGGTAAAAAATTAATAAAAAGTTAAATCACAAAAAAAAAAGAATAGGAAAAAGTCTCAGTCCAAATTTAGTGGGTCACGTAAATCTATTGCACTATTTTCTCCATATAGTTGGTACTCATGATATACTTCACTTCTCTGACCATTAACTTTAAAAATTGCTTTATTTTTTGTATTCTTAAGTTTAATGGCTCCATGTGGAAAAACGGTGTGAATAATAAATGGACTAGACCATTGAGAGTGAATTTTACTTGGGGAGATGTGCAAGTAAGAATTAAGTAAAAGCAATTTCTGACCTGGTGTGAAAGATTTTCTCATAATTTACTTGTCATGAAAGATTTCATCCGCTTCTTGTAGTCCTTAGCATTTTTATCATTGCGAATCTTCTTAGGTTCTTTCAGTTGCAATCTTATTTTTGAACCATAGATGGGGTAAATGACATCTCCATTCTTTTGTTTGACGTTAGAGGAGGATGAGATAATTTCTGACAATGTATTTTCTTCTCTTAGGAATTTATACTTCAAAGAGTTAGGTGACGATTTAAGCTCAATCTTTGATTATAATTCCGACAATAGGATAAGATTTTTCCCTGATTATACCAATTGCACTATCATTGACTTCTATTTGTCAATTTCCATGCATGGTGATGAATCCAGTAAAGTATTGACCTCATCAATTGATCTGTCAATATTAAAATCCAAACTAAAGCGAGTTAATCATGTCAATAAAGGATCATCACTATGATAGTAGGAAAAGTATGATCAATTAATTCATCTTTATCAGGGGGTTGTTTGGTAATGTTAAATATATTTAGCTCCATAGTCATGTTGCCAAAGGACAACTATATATTTTTAATTTTGCATAGGATGTGAGCATCGACAGTTGCCAAGAAAGGTTATTCTAGCATAATGAGGATGTGCTTCTATGAATCTTGCACTGGTTAAGTGTCTATCATAATGAAATCAACAGGAAAATAAAATTTGTCTACCTAAATAAGCATATCCTCCACAATACTATGAGGTATTTTCATAGATCAATCTGCAAAATTGCAATCAACTGGAGTTAGGTAAAATTCTGTCAGTCCAAGTTTCACAAATACTAAATAAGGTAGAATATTTACACTAGCCTCTAAGTCTAACAAAAGATTCTCAAATGTGTGGTTCTCTATACCACATGAGATGGTAGGGCAACCAGGGTCTTTGTATTTTAGAGGAATTTTATGTTTTCTGTTAAAATACCTTTTTGTGGACATAAATACTTCTCTTTTTAGTGCAAAGGTCTTTGAGAAACTTGACATAAAAGGGCACTTGCTTAATCACATCAAGCAAAGGGATATTAATACTTACCTCTTTGAAAATCTCTATAATCTCATTTGTGGTACTTCCTTTATTTGCTTTAGTTAACCTCTGAGGAAAAGGAGCTTCAGGGATGTATTCTTGTGGGCTGTTATCTTCTTTCTCCTTCGTTGATAGGTTTTCAAATTCTAAGGGTAAAACGTGAGTTGTCTTTGTCATTGGCATATTTACTTTATTGTCCACTTCTTTACATTTTCGTAAGGTTATGACAACTTTGACCTCTTCATGATGTTGGGATGAACTTGTACTCACTTCATGCACTCTTTTAGGATTAGGCACTGACTGACTTGGGAATTTACCTTTCTCAACGGTCATTGCTAAGATTTAAACTAAAAAGGAAAGTTAGCCCATTATCTTCTCAAGGTTTGAGATTGATTAGGCTTATGAATTGAAGTCAGCCCTCATCTCATTCTATAACTCATTAATGGTATAATAAGTCAAATTTTTAAATTTCTAGAATGCCTCTTCCCATGGTTTTTATTGTGAGTAGCTTTGATTCTGATTGTACTGTCTAAATGTCGGTTGATAGACTTAAGGAGCTTGATGAACTGGTTGCATTGGTAGAGTTGGAGTTGTTGTTCCATTTTTTCGAAATCCTTGAGACAATGAAAAGTTGAGATGGTCTCTCCATCTAGGATTATAGGTATGAGAGTAAGGGTTGTAATTCACCTGCATTCCTATTATATTTATAGTATTAGCTTGATTTGGGTATAAATCATGGTCGAATGGGTTATAGGCTTATGACTCTTTTGATTCGGCAGCCGTCAACGATGCTATCGGGCGAGAGATTCCTTTAACTATTACTTTGACTTCCTTGATTTATGATCTTGACTCATTAACATTGATTTCATTTACTCCCTTGATTTTTCTCACATTCCTAGATAATCAACTGTTTGGAATTATCCGCTTGTTATTGGAAGAAATCCCAAATCTCTTATGCGTTTTTAGACATGAGCTCACTTCCACTTGTTGCCATTACCCATTCTTGCACATGTGGCAATAGTCCCTCCAAGAAATATTGACATTGGTGTTATTTCTTGTACCCTTGATGTGGACACTTTAAAAATAGCTCGTTGAATCGCTCTTATGGTTCAAAGAATTATTCGTCTTTTCTTTGAGTAAACTCTGAAATTTTCCTGCGAATGACATTAGTTTTATGTATAGGGAAATATTTATTAAAAAGTTTGTTACCATCTATTCCCATGATGTGATACTATTAGCAGGTATTGTATTAAACCATGAACATGCTCATCTTTTAGAGAAAATAGAAACAATATAAGCTTAACATCTTCATTTAAAAAATTTTCATATTTAAAAGTTTGGCAAATGGCATGAAAATCATTTAAATGATTGTACGGGTCTTTATTATCCAAGCCATAAAACAATGGGAGACAATTTAACATACTAGGTTTGATTTTGAAACTCCTAGCATATACATTTTGATATCTTATGCATGATGTGCCCAAATTAGCTAATGTATTGAAGTAATCCTTAAATAGCATTTTCTATGGTGATTGTCTTTATTGTTGCAAATCATTTTAATATTACCCTTATTTTTGACCTTTGGTCTAACATGTCTTAATGTACGAAGTGTTTTTTCAATTCGTGGTTGATAAGTCTATGAAATGAGAATTATCATGACACTTTTAAACTTAAACAAAGATTACTTAGAGAGTAAATAACATATTTTTATTGCATTTTAGTTATATTTTGCGTGAACATCCATTTTAATTTTTTTAATAAATTTTATTGATTTAAAATAATTTGTGTACTTAGATCATATGTATAATTGTAGGTCACCGGAAGCTCAAATTTCAAGGAAGGAATGTTGCTGCAATAGACTTGCAAAGATAACAAAAGAACTTGACAACTGAAGAATTGAAACAAGTAAGATGCAGTAGTCATTGCTGTAGCACTATTGCTGTAGCAATCCTACAACATTGACAGAGAAGATTTTGCACTATATACATAGAAGATTTGCGATTTGGAGTTTCCAAAACTAAGACATCCGCGCCCCCGACTTTTGGCTACCCTCATTTTAAGCTCTAAAAGAAGCACACAAGCGAAGAAAAAAAGGGGGAGTTGTCAACCAAAGGAATAACCGCAAAGAAACAATAAGAAAACATAATTCAAGAGAGAGATTAAAGGCTGACACAGGAGCAATCGTAGAAATAAAATAGAAATAAGTTCTTCTTCTATTTTCATGTCTTCTATTTCATAATGGGAATGTATTTGATGGTTGAAACTCTTTTGTTTATTTTTCTATCACAAATCATGAACTAAATTTAATTGTAGTTGAGTGATAAACGATCTTAATGAATCATTGATTGATATACGCACGGCGCTTTGTGTTTGCTCTAGCATTTTGTCTTACTTGAATTTATTTTAATTCTCTATTTCGGCTAAACACGCATTTAGAGATACTAACTAAGAAAGAGCCTAAAAATGGTTTGATTTAGTGAATCTCATTAAGACCATACTTGGTTTTAAATTGGGTTTCCCAAGTTAAGTGAATCTCAATTGGAATAAAGCCATACTTGATCTAAAATTAATGATGAACTAGACATAGAGATTCATCTTCTAGGGTAAATAAAACCTAGATCAATGAATGCTACACTTAATGTTAGAGTAACAATTGGTTATTGTTAGGTTGCATTAGATATAAGATATCCAACAGGTGACAGTTGAGGATGCATGAAAGATTCTACCCAGTGTTGTAATAGATGTTGTAGCAATGATACTGTAATTGACTAATAGTCAATGTCATTAAGTGAGTTTATTCACTCAACTACTTCATTCCCATTGGTTTTATCCTTGTGGTTGACTTGAGAATTTTTTTGTTGCATTTTTATTTATTGCATGTTTATTAGTTTTATTAGTTGTTTTATTTTCAATTAAAAAAAAACTACACGATTGAATATTGCTATAGCAAATCTTATAACATCAATCCCTATAGAGACCATATGAATAATCATCAGTATATTACTTGTTGTGTACACTTGCACATTGCACACGCCAAATTCTAGTGCCGTTACTGGGGATTGATTTTTCATTGTGATTTGTGAAATCAATCTTAAATGGCACTATTTTTTACTTTTATTTTTATTTGTTTATTTTGTTGATAGGCAACCCTTGCATGCATAAATATAAACCTGTTTGATCCAAAAATTGAAAGAACTAGAGGAGATTAAGGAAAGAGCAAAGAAATTTAAAAGTTGTTGTAACAATGGATGATTTACAAGTTATGCCGAATTTAAACTCCCGAGGAGAAATACAACTAGTTAATGCACAAGGATATCAAAAAGGTTAGAATGGGCATATTATTTATGGGTAATCAGGGAACAACAACATTATCCATATGGCAGATGATAGAGACAGAGCCATTACAGATTATGCAGTGTTGACACCATAAGCAATAAACCCTGGCATAGTTAGATCCGAAGTGCAAGCTGAAAATTTTGAGATCAAACCAATGATGTTTCAGATGCTTCAAACAATGGGGCAATTCAATGGGTTGTCATCGAAAAATCCTCATTTACACCTTAAGTATTTTTTAGAAGTAAGTGATGCTTTTAAAATTGTTGGAGCATCGCAAGAAACATTGAGGCTCAGACTTTGAGAGATCGAGCAAGAGCATGGTTAAATTCTTTACCACTCAACTCCATCACCACGTGGAATGATTTGGCTGAGAAATTTTTAATATCATTAGTAAAGACTTAGGTTCTGTCATGCCTCCCCTGAGAAAGGAATAAATACTTTATACTCGGGCCCAACCTCTTTGTTTGAAGCTTTTCCAAAAAGCTTCTGCTTGTTTTTATTTTGAAGCTTTTCTTCCAACTCGATCTTGTGGTAGATTGCCCTCCTAGGAGGCACTTGGCAACTCACTCGTGGGGCATGATATCCCAAAATTCCTCAAGTACTTGCTGCACTTCCTGGGAAAGAATATTTCCCACCAACTAAGAATGAAAATTGAGGAACGAGATCACATCTTTCCATCAACTTAAAGGTGAGAGTTTGTATAATAATGGGAAAGATTTAAGTTACTTAGGAGATGTCCTCATCATGATATTCGTTTCTACATACAATTGAAAAATTTCTACAATAGTCTCAATCTGAGCACTGGATTAATGGTGCATGCATCGGCAAATAGGGCCTAGTTATCTAAGTCTTACACTGCCTAGTTATCTAAGTTTTACAATGAGGGCTATGAGATTTAATTTATTCCTGCCATTTTAATTTAAAGTTTAGGATAGTTTAAATTACTTTCACCATAAATCCAACCACCCACTTAGAAAATTAACTCTACACGCAATTAAAATCCACTTTCTCGTGGTATCGACACTCGTCACTGTTGATCTATTCTATAATAAATTCGTGCACTTGCGAATTCAATAAAATTTGCACAACAAGTTTTTGGCGCCGTTGACAAGGAGATAAGTTATTTTAATTCGTAAAATTAATTTTTGTAAATAACATTCTTTTTTAGTTGTTTTCTTGTAATTATTTCTTATTAAAAAAATAGAAGAAAGTGAATCTGCATTTTTAGGTAAGTATTTCTTTTTTTTCTCTTCTTTAAACTTCTATAATTTAATTTTCATGTTATTTTTCTTTGTAATTTTTCGTTTATATTGTTAATTTGGCCGGTTCAACCGTCTATTAATTTATTTTAATTTTAGTTAATTTATTTCACGTAATTTTTTTGGCACTTGAGTATGTTTTCATGTAAGGTTGTAACAACGTGATAATATTAGTATCATAATTTCTCCTTTTTTATTTTTATTAGTTTTGTTCTCATTTTTCTTTTTTTTTTATTTGCATGCATGGTCGAAGGTCACAATTTCCTAATCTTGACATTATAAACTTTGAATTGGAAAAAATACTCCACACACACAAACGCGTTGCAATTAAAAATAAAATTGAAATGGATTTGCGACAACTAGCACTACAAGAGAGGTCATTTAAGGACTACTTTAGTCCCTTAGTTAATTTGAGCACATCATGTATAAGATACCCAAATGTAGTTGATAAGAGTTTTGAGTTAAAACCTAATGTACTAAATTGTCTTCCAACATTCTATGACCTAGAAAATGAAGACCCATATAATTATCTGAATGATTTTCATGTTATTTGTCGAACTTTTAAATATTAGACTTTTTAGATGATGATGATGTTAAACTTAGATTATTCCCTTTTTCTTTAAAGGATAAAGCTTGTTCATGGTTCAATGCAATGTCTGCTAATAGCATTACATCATGGTAACAATTTTTTTGAATAAATACTTCCTAGTGTATAAAACCAATGCTATTCACAGGGAAATTGTAGAGTTTACCCAGAGAGAAAATAAGCAGTTTTTTGAAGCACGTGAGCGATTCAATGGGCTACTCTTGAAGTGTCCATATCATGGGTACAAGAAATGGCATCAATGCCAATACTTTTTGGAGGAATTATTGCCTCATGTGCAAGAATGACTAATGACAACAAGTGGAGGCAAGTTAATATCAAAAAGTGCATCAGAGATTTGGGATTTCCAGGTACAAGCGAATAATTCCCAACAATAGAGTTAATCACTCAAAAATATTAAAAGAATTAAAGGAGTGAATGAGGTTCACATTGGCGAGTTAAGTTCGAAAATTAAAGAAGTCAAAGAGATGATTGAAAGTCTTTTGTTGTGCAAATTTTATTGAACTCACAAGCGCACGAATCTATTGTAGTATAGATCAATAATGACGAGTGTCGATCCCACGAGGAGGTGGATTTTAATTATATATAGAATTAATTTTGTAAATGGGTGATTGGATTTGTGGTGGAAATAATTTGGAATATGCTAAAAAATGGCAAGAATAAATTCTAAAACTGGAATTGAAATGACAGGAATAAATTGAAGAGAATTCTATTAAAATGACGTACTTGGGTATCTGGATCCGTATCAACACACATCATGGGCTAAATATTCCTTATTAATACCAATTAAATCATGAGGGGGGAGTCCACACCTCATGAACCACGCTCTAATAAATATGGTGCTAAGGGCTTATCGTGCCAAATAATAATAATCTTATACTAGGGAGCTAGTGAAATCAGGGCGATACTAGAAAAGATTATTATTATTTGTCAACGAAAAGTCAAAAGATCCACAAAAATTAAAGGGGAAGAGAAAATAAATTTACCAAATAAAGCCCATAACACATGTTGAGACTTCACCTTCAACCCAAGCTTGAAAGAAAATTGGCCACTCATAGTTGAACTAGGGGCAAAATGGGAATTTATTAAAATACGTAGAAAATACAAGATGGCGAGAGAATTACAAAAAATGGATCCCAAAAATGGATTCAGAGGTGCCAAATTAGGAGGGAAGGCCCCCTTTCTATAGATACATCGAGTAAATTATGGCCATCGGATTAAAAACAGTTTGGACGCTGAAGATTGCGCCACGTCATTAGTCAACAGTACGCGTGAACAATAGCATGGTTTGAACAGTAACACGGTTTGCACACGGTTTGAACAGTAACGCGATTTGCACAGTAAATAATCCCATGTGTTGCATGTACCGTACATGCAGTTTTTGATCTACTGATATGCGGCCACGTCACCATCAACAGTACATAAGAATTTTAGTCCAACAAGATCATGACACCTCATCGGTCAATGCGACATCATCGGTCAATGCCACGTCATTGATCCGTCTATGTGAACAGTGCCGTGAACAGTAACCTAGACAGTACCCGTACATGTGAGCAGTGCTATTTTCCTTTTATGCTCCTTCTAAGGTTTTCGACCGTCCTGAGTTCAAAAATGATGTCCGTTTTGTCATTTGATCTCTTGTTTATTGTGAAATGACTATGATGCCACTAAAATACATAAAATACTTAATTAAAATAAAACAAACATAATTAAATTACAAGAAACTTAAATACATAAAAGTAAGGGTTGTTAATAAGACTTGATATGTAAAATGATGATTTTCTCCTTTATAAATATGCATTTTCTAACACTCAACATCTTTCTCGACAAATAGCATCGTTAGAGGCTACTAAATCAATAGAACCACATGACCATGACTCATACCCAGATTAAGCTAATACCATAAGTGTAATGAGAAACCCATCAAACTACAACCCTTACTCCAATGACTGTTGAGAAAGGAAAATTCCCAAGTCAATTAGTGTCTGGTCCTGAAGGAGCGCATGAAGCAAGTACCAATTCACCTTAGCAGCATTGAGAGGTCAAAGCTGTCATGACCTTGTGAAAAGAAAAAAAAATTGACAACAAAGTAAAGATGTCAGTGACAAAAACAACTCAAATTGTACTTGTAAATGCCGAGGACTCATCATCGGAGGAGAAAGAAGAAACCAACCCACGAGAATACATTCCTAAAGCTCCATTTCTTCAGAAGTTAACTAAAGGAAAGAAGGGAAAATCCATAAGTGAGACTTTTAGATCTTTAAATAAGTAAGTGTTAACATCTCTTTGATTGATGCTATAAAATAAGTGTCATCTTATGCCAAGTTTCTTAAAAATCTTTGTACTAAAAAAAGAAACATTCACGTTCTAAAGAAGTCCTTTTTAACAGAAAACGTTAGCTCTATATTCTAATATAAAATTCCTCTAAAATACAAAGACCCAAGCTCCCCCACTATCTCATGTAACATAGGGAACCACACAATTGATAATGCTTTGTTGGATTTAGGAACTCGTGCAAATTTATTGTCTTACTCAGTATTTGTGAAACTTGGACTGTGAGAATTACACTCAACTCCAGTGTTGTTACAACTTGTAGATTGGTCCATAAAAATACCTCGCGATATTGTGGAGGACGTGCTTATCCAAGTAGATAACTTTTATTTTTTTGCTGATTTCATTGTAATTGACATTCAACCAGTCCAAGATTAAAAAACAACATCCACATTATCGTAGGTCGACCTTTCTTGCTAACTACCAATGCTCATATCCAATGCAGGACTGGAAATATACAGTTGTCCTTTGACAATATGACTATTCAACTAAATATTTTCAACATTGTCAAACAACCTCACAATGTAGATAATGAAATTGTTGAAGTAGATTTAATAAAAAAATTAGTTGATTTCTTTCAAACTTTAGTGATGACTCTTTACAAACATGTTTAACTCACTTTGGTTTGGATTTTGACATTGATAGATCAGTCGATGAGGTCAACATCTTACTTGATTCAACACTATCTATGGACATTAATAAATAGAAGTCAATAGTTGATCAACTAGCACCATCAGAGAAGAAACTCAGCCCATTATCAAAATCACCACCAAAACTCGAGCTCAAACCATTGCCCAACACTTTGGAATATGCGTTCTTGGGAGAAGAAAACACTCTGCCAGTAATCATTTCATCATCCCTAAATGACGAACAAAAAGGTAAGTTGTTGGAAGTTTTAAAAGAATACAAAAGAGCATTAGGATGGACTATAGCGGACATAAAAGGTATAAACCCAGTAGACTACATATATTATATTCACCTTGATGAAATTGTTAAACCTACCAAGAAAATTCAACGTCGGTTGAACCCTAACATGAAAGAAGTCGTTAAAACTGAAGTCCTTAAACTATTAGACGCAAGTATCATTTACCCCACTTTTATAGTTTATGGGTCAGTCATGCGCAAGTTGTCCCCAAAAAGTTAGAAGTCACGGTAGTTACCAATGCTGATAATAAATTGATAGCCACTAGAGTAACTACAAGGTGGCGCGTAAGCATTGATTATAGAAAGTTGAATTTTTTCATACATAAAGACCATTTTCTTTTACCATTTATCAATCAAATGCTTGATAGATTAGCATGTCATAAATTTTATTGCTTTCTAGATGGCTACTCAGGATATTCCCATACCACTAAAAGATCAAGAGAATACCACTTTCACTTACCCTTTTTGCACTTTTTCATATAAAAGGATGTCATTTGGATTATGTAATGTACCTGCTACATTTCAATAATGCATGTTAAGTATTTTTCTGATATAGTTGAATGATTCCTTGAAGTTCTTATTGATGACTTTTCTGTCTTTGGTGATTCATTCGATCAATGTTTACATCATCTAACACTAGTTCTGTAGAGATGTATGGAGAAGAAATTTGTCTTAAATTGAGAGAAGTATCATTTTATAGTAAAATAAGGTATTGTTCTCAGTCACATCATTTCAAGCAAAGGTATTAAGATTGATAAAGTCAAGGTGAGTCTCATTTCTAATCTTTCTCTACCTAAAACAATCATAGAAGTAAGATATTTTTTTAGTCATGTTGGTTTTTATAGACGTTTCATTAAAGATTTTAGCAACGTTTTTAGACTCTTATGTAATCTACTTGCTAAGGATGTACATTTTGTCTTTGATGATTCATGTCTTTTAGCATTTAAAAAACTAAAGCAGTTGTTGACATCATCACCCATCATTCAGCTCCCAAACTGGAACTTACCATTTGAGCTCATGTGTGATGCATCTAATTATGCAGTAGGAGCAGTATTAGGACAAAGAGTTGATCGAATTCCCCAGGCCATTTACTATACTAGTATGACATTGAATGATGCACAGTTGAACTATTCAACCACTGAAAAAGAAATATTAGCAGTATTGTTTGCATTAGAGAAATTTTGATATTATCTCATTGGTTGTACAATAATTGTATTCACAGATCATGATGCTTTTAAATATCTTCTCACAAAGAAAGATACAAAAGCTAGACTAACTCATTGGGTGTTACTTTTATATGAATTTGACTTTGAAATCAATGATAAGAAAAGCACTTAAAATGTTGTGACAGACTATCTCTCTCGTCTCAATTTTAACACAATTACAAAACCACCACCATTGTATGAATCATTTCCAAATGAACAATTGTTAAGTTCAAAAGTAGTACAATGGTATACTTATATAGTTAACTATCTTATTACAAGTCAACTTTTGCGAAAAAGGATGACCCTTATCTATTCAAGTATTGTGCAGATCAAATTGTCAAACGATGTGTCCTAAAAAGTTAATTTCAAAATATCCTTTCATTCTGCCATGAGCAAGCTTGTGGAGGTCATTTCAACGCTAAGAAAACAGCTACTAAAGTTTTACAATGTAGTTTTTATTGGCCAACTGTATTTCGAGATGCTTACACTTTTTTCTCTTTATATGATATGTGTCAATGAATCGAGAGCGTTACACGAAGGAATATGATGCCACTAAACTAATTTTAGTGGTTGAGATTTTTTATGTATGAGATATTGACTTCATGTGACCATTTCTCATTTTTTTTGCCATCAATACATATTGGTTGCTGTTGACTATGTAAATGGGTAGAAGCAATTCCATGTAGAACCAATGATCACAAGGTAGTGATAGAATTTTGAAAAGCAACATTGTTTCATGCTTTGGATTCCCACTAGCAATAATCAGTGATGATGGTGCCATTTTTTGTAATAAATCATTCAAAGCTCTTTTGACAAAGTCTTCCATCACTCACAAAATGGCGACCCCATATCATCCCTAAACCAGTGGCCAAGTTGAGATCTCTAATCGAGAAATAAAACACATATTAGAAATGACGGTGAGACCTGATAGAAAAGATTAGTCATTGAGACTCGATGGTGTATTATGGGCATATAGAACGGCTTTCAAGACCCTGATTGGGATGTCACCCTATAGGCTAGTGCTTGGAAAAGCTTGCCACCTACCTGTAGAACTTGAGCATCATACGTACTGGGCCATCAAGAAATTCAACTTTGACAGCTGGCAGAACTTAAAGAAATTGGCAATGATGCACACGAAAATGCCAAGATTTACAAGCAGCGAATTGAAGTCTTTCAGGACGAGCAGATTATAATAAAATCTTTCATCTCATGTCAGAAAGTACTTTTATTCAATTATCACTTGCACCTATTCCCAAGTAAGTTATGCTCTCGATGGTTAATTTCTTTATTGTTCACACAATTTTTCCACATTAAGCAATTGAAATTAAGGATCCAAAGAACGGTGTCCCCTTTAAAGTTAATGGTCAAATATTGAAGCCATATCTAAAGTACCAATCACATGAAGAGGGCACTAAAATAAATTTGAGTGACGCACCAAATTGAAACTGAGATTTTTCTTTCTTTTCAATGATTTAATTTTTTCTTTCTTTTTACTTTTTTTTGCTGATTGAAATTATTTTTGCATAAGTGTGTTTTTTTAACAATTAAGTTTTCTTTTTCACTTTTAATCATGTGTTCCTCAACTAAACAAATCCTCTTGACCTTCTTAGACGACTTAAACGTGAAAAATCTCCTCTCAAAGGCCAGATACGATTTTGTAAAACACATCATATTTGGAATCTACAACCACCAGAGTTAGTATTCTATGTCGAGGCTTTGGAAAGACAACTCAGAGAAATTGAGGGACCTATCTACGACATCTAATTGGAGCTTGAGATAAATTTAACAAGAGGACAATTGTGAAATTAATTTTCTTTGTGTGCTTCAATTTGGTACCCCAGTTAAGTGGCAGATAATGGTACTCCGTGACAATCAAAGTCGGTTACTTCCGTTTTCCACAATAATTGATATTCTGAGACGAAGGTATAGACAAAAATGCAATTTTAGCGAATCTTCACAATCGATATCATTCACTTCCTCAGAATGCCCTCTTTACAGTTTATAAAGCTCTGTCTAAATACATGCGATTGCTTATGAGGAATAACATCCCTACTAACATTGGTGAATCGAGGCCAAAGTCCGATTGACAGGTGAGTTGCCTCCCAAATTTATTGCATACATGCCTAGTTGTGGTAAAGAAAATTACTAAAGAAAACTACTAAAGAAAACGAAGAGCTCGAAAACTTTTTGTTACTTGTCATAAGTATGCCAGAATAAGATGCGATAAAAATTCATGTTCTTTAGGAATGGTTTTTGATAATAGAGAAGACAATATTCAATTCATTAGGGATGACTTGAATAAAGAGTCATTAGATGTTATCCTTTTGTCTATTGAAACGCTTCCCAGTGGATACGTACAAAGAGCAATTCTTCAGTTATGGCCATAGTTCCAGAAAGAGCGTGCAAGATATAGTCTCATGAATCTGACTATAAACGACCATATTTGCTTGTTTATAAGAAAACTAGATGGGAAGCCTATCCTTGACCCATATAGGGTGCTCAAGCCATTTCTGGATGTAAAACTAGAGGAAGATGTGAGCCACAGTCACAACTACCTATAAATATCCTTTTATTTCATTATTGTTTTATCATTTGCATTCTTGTATTTAATAGTTTTATTTTATCATTGTTTGCTTTCTCTTTTTACTATTTTATTTTTTGACTCTCGAGTAATGTACTTTACGCGTTAATTGACACAGACATACTATCTCATACACAGCTGTGAACCATTGTCACCAAGATTCTTAAATGTGATTTTTTTAAAGCACCCACAATTTGTGTGTCTCTGGGTTTAACTATGCCTAATATAAAGAGTTCGTTGAGGCAACCATAGATCTTGGTCAAAGGCAAAAGTTGACAATTGTGGAATGTTGTTGGTGTATAAATACTAACGCTACTAGTGTCAATGTGCAAGTGTACACAACAAGTAATAAAGTGATGAGTACTCAATATCGTCTCCACAGGGATTGATATTATCATATTTGCTACAACAATCTTAACAATGTAGATTTTATGCTAAAATAAAATAAAAAAATTAATGAAACTAATATACTAATTAAAATAAAAACGTAATAAATAAAATGCAACAAAGTAAATTATCACGTCAATCTCAAAGATAAAATCAATGGGAATATAAAGTAGTTGAGTGAATAAACTCTCCTAATGGTCTTGGCTATTTTCTAATGATTGGCTCAGTTGCTACAGTATTTGACACAATACTGGGCAGAATCTTTATACATCCTTAGCCATAGCATGTTGGATATCTTATATCTATACGTAACCTAACAGTGATCAATTATTATGTCAATATAAGATATAGCATTACACACTTAGGTTCTATTTACCCTACAAGGTGAATCTTTATGTCTAGTTCATCACTAATTTTAGATTAAGCATAGGCCCTTTTGCAGCTCTTTCCTAACTTGTATCATTAAATGGGTGATTGTTGAGTGTTAGAAAATGCATATATTTATAAAGGAGAAAATCGTCATTTTACATTTCAAGTCTTACTAACAACCCTTACTTTTATATGTTTAAGTTTTTTATAATTTAATTATGTATGTTTTATTTTAATTAAGTATTTTATGTATTTTAGGGGCATCATAGTTATTTCATAATAAACGAGAGATCAAATGGCAAAACGGACATAATTTTTGAACTCAAGACGGTCGAAAACCTTAGGAGGAGTATAAAAAGAAAAATGATACTTTTCACATATACGGTACTATTCACATATACGGTATTGTCTACGTTACTGTTCACGACACTGTTCACATAGACGAATCGATGACGTGGTATTGACCGATGATGTGCCATTGACTGATGACGTGTCAACATCCTGTTGGACTAAAATTCTTATTTACTGTGGTGGTGACGTGGCAGCATATTAGTGGATTAAAAAACTCGCGTACAGTACATGCAACACATGAGATTATTAATTATGTAAACTGCGTTATTGTGCAAACCGTGGTCAAACCGTATTACTGTTCATGCATGTGTTGACTGTACTGTTGACTGATGACGTGACGTAATCCTGAGCGTCCAAATTGTTTTCTATCTGATGGCCATGATTTACTCGATGTATCTATAAAAAAAGGGCCTTCCCCCCTAATTTGGCACCGCTGAATTCATTTTTGGGATCCATTTTCTTTAATTCTCTCTCTATCTTGTATTTTCTATGTATTTTAATAAATTTCCATTTTGCCCCTAGTTCAACTATGAGTGGCTAATTTTTTTTCAAGTTTGGGTTGAAGGTAAAGTCTCAACATGTGTCATGGGCTTTATTTGGTAAATTTATTTTTTCTTCCCCTCTAGTTTTTGTGGATGTTTTGAATTTTTGTTGACAAATAATACTAATTTTATCTAGTACCGTCCTGGTTTCACCGGCTCTCTAGTATAAGATTATTATTATTTGGCACGATAAACTCTTAGCACCATATTTATTAAAGCGTGGTTCATGAGGTGTGGATTCCCCCCTCATGATTTAATTGGTATTAATAAGAAATATTTAGCCCATGAAGCATGTTGATACGGATCCAGATACCTAAGTACGTCAATTTAATAGATCTACACTTTAATTCTTCTCACCATTTCAATTCCAATTCTTAGGATAATTTGAATCATTTCCACTACAAATCCAATCACCCATTTACAAAATTAATTCTATATATAATTAAAATCACCTCCTCGTGGGATCGACACTCGTCACCATTAGTCTAAACTATAATAGATTCGTGCGCTTGCGAGTTCAATAAAATTTGCACAACACGTTTTTGGTGCCGTTGCCGAGGATCATCCCAAGAGTCCTAAAACCTTTGGGCAGTGTGTCTGACTCACCGACTGGTGAAGAGTTAGTCGTCTCAGGTATGCAAGAAAGAATAACTGAAATAATTAATCATGTTGATGCTTTCATTTTCCTTCCAGGAGATCTTGCAACACTGGAGGCGCTTATCACACTAGCATCTTGGGCCCATCTGCACATTCACTAGAAACCCGTCGGTTTGTTAAATGTCAATAATTTTTATGATGGCTTTATCGCATTTCTTAACCATGCAATAAAAAACTATTTTATTCTTTCTAGTGCGAAAAAACTTTTTATTTTTGCTTACACTGCTAATGAGCTACTTGATATGTTACAAGCTTATAAACCAGAGCCAGACCCCTGGAGCTTTGTGTTGGAGCGTTCAAATGATGACGATAACAGTAGCTGCAGTAAGAAGTACAAATTAGATTTAACTCTCTGTCCGTAAATATTTTCTTCTGTGTTGCACCACCCAGGTGATGTCTTCTAAACTCGACTTCTTTCCTTTAAAACATTGAGGACAATGTTTCATTCTGGTTGGGGGGAGGGAATAGTTGACAATTGTGGAATCTTGATTAAGTTTTTACTAATTTTTTTTTAGAAACTAATTGTTGCTAACTTTTTTTGTTGAAGATGGCTGAATATAGAGTGTAGTGACTCTAGAAACGCATCTTCATTGTTTAAAAAAAAACCCAAAAAAATTCAAAATTAAAAAAATTCAGATATTTTCTTTTTCTTTATTATGTTTTGATGTTCATTTTTTCTTATTTTTAATTTTTCCTTTATAAATATACATTTTTTAAAAAAAATTGAGTCGAAAATGGTTGAATATAGAGTGTAGTGCCTCTAGAAACGCATCTTCTTAAGTAAAAAAAAAAAAAACAACTTTCGTTTTCTATCATTTTCTAATTAGTTTTTCTGTATCATTTTCACATTTCCGCATGCAAATTTTCCTTTCACATTTAGAATAGGTTGGGGGGTAGGATGTTGTTAAAAAAATAAAAAAATTGTGTGACTTATTTTAACATTGGATAATATGATTAATTTTAAGTTTTAGTATTTGTATTATCTTTGGTCTTATGTATTGTTACACTATGTTTGCTATTTTACATGTTGATGTCGGAGACAAATATGAGTTGGTTAAAGGAATGAACATGTCATAATAAGAACCAAGTGAGTTATTGAGCCTATCATTTTCTTGGAGAGTAATCCTTTTGCCCATTCTTTATACAGCTTAGCAGTTTATTATTGTATAGATGATCTCTAGATTTCTTTTGAGTTAATCCTAAAAAACAATTGAAAATTAAAATAAAAAAAGTGTGTTGCTACATTTGGAGGCCCATTTAACTAGTAGATATGGAAGATTATTTAGAGTCCTAAAAGATGATGGAAAGGCCATCTTTGATCCGTTTGAACCTTTCTAGCCATCCCTTTTATCAAATATCCATAGTTAACCCTTTTGAGCCTTAAAAAAAAAAACCTTTTCTTTGTCAACTTATCATCTTGACCCACTCCGATTTGGAGTATTACCCAATATCTTACAAGATCCATCACCTATTTATGTTTGAGAAAAAATGTAAATAAATATTTTGTATAGTGAAGTTATGCCTAGTTCAAAAAAAAATTGTTTCTTAAAAAAAGAAAAAAATTGTTGCTTCAAAGAAAGAAAAAAATATAATAGGTGAAATCCACCTTGCAACTTCCAAAAAAGAAATCCTCTGTATTTTTTCTCAAACATACACTTTGTTTTTCCTATTTCCCTTCTTTGTTAGCTATGTCTCTAGCCTACGTTACGTCCTAATAAAAGTTCTTCTTGATTTTAGGGAACTATAGTCTAAAGTAGAAACTAGTTATATGGGCTAAAAGGATGTAGTAATGCATAAAAAATAAATAAATAAATAAATTGGGTTGACTAGCATTTTTATTTGACTTGAGATTGTATTATTTCTAAGTTGAGGGCATATTTCTTTCATCTTAGTGAGAGCATGTGATATCATTTCTTGATTATTTTCTCTCAATTACCATTCATTGAAGTGACTATTTTTATTGGGTTTAATTTCCTTGTGAGAGTGTCACTACTTCCAGTGAGATATTGGAGTTTGACATGTCTTTCTTGAAGGTAGCTACGACAAAGTCTACTGGGCTGATTCATGTGGATGGTTGATATGGGTGTGATGTTTCTTTAGACTTGAGATAATGCTTATACTTTTATTTGATTGTTATCATTAGTCTGATTGAATAAACAAGAGTGTTTAAAAAAAATCATTTTTGAATTTTGTTTTCGCTTTATTTGCTAGGGACTAGCAATAAGCTGGTTGGGGGGTGTGTTGAGTGTTAGAAAATGCATATTTATAAAGGAGAAAATCGTCATTTTACATTTAAAGTCTTAATAACAACCCTTACTTTTATGTGTTTAAGTTTCTTGTAATTTAATTATGTATGTTTTATTTTAATTAAGTATTTTATGTATTTTAGGGGCATCATAGTCATTTCACAATAAACGAGAGATCAAATGGTAAAACGGACATAATTTTTGAACTCAGGACAGTCGAAAACCTTCGGAGGAGCATAAAAAGAAAAATGACACTGTTTACATAAACGGTACTGTCTACGTTACTGTTCACGACACTGTTCACATAGACAAATCGATGACGTGGCATTGACTGATGATGTGGCATTGACTGATGACGTGTCAACATCCTGTTGGACTAAAATTCTTATTTACTGTTGATGGTGACGTGGCAGCATATTAGTGGATTAAAAAACACGCGTACAGTACATGCAACAAATGGGATTATTAATTATGCAAACTGCGTTACTGTTCAAACCGTGGTCAAACCGTGTTACTGTTCACGTGTGTGTTGACTGTACTGTTGACTGATGACGTGGCACAATCCTGAGCGTCCAAACTGTTTTTAATTCGATGACCATGATTTACTCGATCTATCTATAAATTGGGGGCCCTCCCCCCTTAATTTGGCACCGCTGAATCTATTTTTGGGATCCATTTTCTTTAATTCTCTCTCTATCTTGTATTTTCTATGTATTTTAATAAATTTCCATTTTGCCCCTAGTTCAACTATGAGTGGCTAATTTTCTTTCAAGCTTGGGTTGAAGGTGAAGTCTCAACATGTGTCATGGGCTTTATTTGGTAAATTTATTTTTTCTTCCCCTCTAGTTTTTGTGGATGTTTTGAATTTTCGTTGACAAATAATACTAATTTTATCTAGTACCGTCCTGGTTTCACCGGCTCCCTAGTATAAGATTATTATTATTTTGGCACGATAAACCCTTAGCACCATATTTATTAGAGCGTGGTTCATGAGGTGTGAATTCCCCCTCATGATTTAATTGGTATTAATAAGAAATATTTAACCCATGATGCATATTGATACGGATCCAGATACCCAAGTACGTCAATTTAATAGATCTATACTTTAATTTCTTCTCACCATTTCAATTCCAATTCTTAGGATAATTTGAATCATTTCAACCACAAATCCAATCACCCATTTACAAAATTAATTCTATATATAATTAAAATCCACCTCCCCGTGGGATCGACACTTGTCACCATTAATCTAAACTACAATAGATTCATGCGCTTGCGAGTTCAATAAAATTTGCACAACAGTGATCAACCGAAATAATGAATAAAAATAAATACTATCAAAACAAACTGCTACAGCAAACATGCAGTAACACATGTATTTAGTCAATAAACTATCAAGATTGTTTATCACTCAACCACAAATAAAATTAGTTCATGGTTTACAAAAGAAAAATAAAGAACAAAATTTCAGCCATGAAACTCATCCCCATGAATAAATAGAAAACACGAAAATAAGAGAAGGATTAGAAGGATTGAGCTCCCAATTGATCTATGCAATTTTTCCTCTTGTGTAGCCTTCAATCTCTCTCTTTATCTTTTTTTTTTCTTTCGTTTCTTTGTGTTTTTCTCCTTGGGTGATGGCTCATCTATTCCTTATGATGTGTGCTTCTTTTATAGTTGAAAATTAGGGTAAACAGAAGCCTAGGTCGGGCATAAGTCAAATTAGAAAACTACATATCAAAATTATTCAGTTATCTCGCATAGAAGTTTCTCTATCGTTGTTCTAGGATTGCTACAGTAATGGCTAAAGCAATTTACTACAGAAACGGCTACAACAACTGCACTGTTCTAGATTTATTTCAATTCTTTTGTAGCTAAGTTCTTCCTCATTTTTGCAAGCCTATTGCATCAACATTCCCTCCTTGAATTATAAGCTTATGAAAACCTACAATTATGCACACAATTTAAGCACAAATTACTTTAAATTAAGCAAAACTCAGTAAGACTAAATTAAAATGATTATTTATGCAAAATGTAACAAAAATACAATAGAAACACATCATTTGCTCTCTAAGTAATATTCATTTAAGTCTAAAAGTTTTATGATAACTCTCATTTCATAGAGTTATCAAATGTCTCAATCCTGGTGAAGTTTTTACTGATTTTTATTGTAGAGACTAACCGTAACTAAATTTTTCAGTCGAAAATGGCTGAATATGGAGTGTAATGACTCTAGAAACACATCTTCTTAGTTTGGAAGTTAAAAAAAATTTAATTTTTTCAAAATTTAAAACATTTTACTTTCCGGACATTTTTTTCTTTGTTATCTTATTATTAAGCTTTGACAGTCATTTTAAGTGTGATCTTTCTAACTTCTTCTTTTACCAATTAATTTTTCTACATCATTTTCACCTTTCTGCATGCACATTTTTCATGTTTAGAATAAGTTTAGGGGTAGAATGTGATGACTTTAAAATTTTAGTATTTTTATTATTTTTGGTTTTGAGTTATGTTATACCATGTTTGTTACTCTACATATTGATGTCAGAGACAAATATGAGTTGCTTGAAGGAAAGCACATGTGATAATAAATTCCAAGTGAGTTTTTGAGTCCGTTATTTTTCTTGGAGTAACTTTTTGTCCATTTTTCATACATGATGTCTAGATTTCCTTTGAGTCAACCCTCTAAAAAAAAAGTGTGTTGCTACATCAAAAGTTTTATTTAACTAGTAGATATGGAAGATTATTTAGATCCTTAAAAGACGATGGAAAAACCATCTTTGACTCGTTTCAGCCTTTCTAGTCATCCCTTTTGTGAAATTTCTATAGTTAACCTTTTCATCCTTTTATATAAAATAATAATAATAAATAAATATATTTTTCTTTGTCAACTTATCATCTTGACCCACTCCGATTTGGAATATTATCCTATATCTTACAAGTTCATCACCTATTCATGTTTTAGAAAAATATAAATAATTATTTTGTTCAGTAAAGTTGTGTCATACTAAAAAAATTTAAAAAAAGAAAAAAAGAAGTGAAGAAAAAAATGAAAAAGAAAGAAAAATAATAATAATAATAATAAATAAGCGAAATGTACCTTTTTCTTGAACATATATTTTTTTTTATTTTCCCTATTTTGTTAGCCATGTCTTTAGTCTACGTTACGTCCTTATTGAGTGTTAGAAAATGTATATTTATAAAGGAAAAAATTGTCATTTTACACTTCAAGTTCCACTAACATTCCTACTTTTATGTATTTAACTTTCTTGTCATTTAATTGTGTATTGTTTTATAATAAGTATTTTGTGTATTTTAGGGGCACCATAGTTATTTTACAATGAACGAGAGATCATATGGCAAAACAAACATCACTTTTGAACTCAGGACGGTCGAAAACCTTAGGAAGAACATAAAAGGAAAAATGGCATTGTTCACATACACGGTACTGTTCACGACACTGTTCACATTGATGGATCGATGATGTGGCATTGACTGATGAGGTGTCACGATCCCGTTGGACAAAAATTCTTATGGTTGTTGATCGATGACGTGGTAGCATATCAGTGGACCAAAAATCTCTCGTACGATACATGCATTACACAGGATTATTTTCAACCAAAACGTGTTACTGTTCAAGCCGGGTCAAATCGTGTTACTATTCAAACCGCGTACTGTTGACTGATGATGTGGCGCAATCCCGATGGTCCAAACTGTTTTTAATCCGATGGCCATGATTTACTCAATGTATCTATAAAAAAGGCTCTCCTTAATTTGATATCTCTGAATCTATTTTTGAGATCCATTTTCTATAATTCCTTCTTTATCTTGTATTTTCTACGTATTTAAATAAATTTTCATTTTACCCCTAGTTCAATTATGAGTAACTAATTTTCTTTCAAGCTTGGGTTGAAAGTGAAGTCTCAATATGTTTCATAGGCTTTATTTGGTAAATTTATTTTCTTTTCCCCTCTAGTTTTTAGGGATGTTTTGACTTCTCGTCAACAAATAATAATAAGCTTGTCTAGATACCGCCCTGGTTTCATTGGCTCTCTAGTACAAGGTTATTATTATTTGACACGATAAGCCCTTACCACCATATTTATTAGAGTGTGGTTCATGAGGTGTGGGTTTCCCCTTCATGATTTAATTGATATTAATAAGGAATATTTAGTTTATGGTGCATGTTGATGTAAATCTAGATACCCAAATACGTCAATTTAATAGATTTTCACTTAAATTTATTCTTGCCATCTTAATTCGAATTTTAGGATAATCCAAATCATTTTCACTACAAATCCAACCACCCATTTACAAAATTAATTCTACACAATGAAAATCCATCTCCTCCTGAGATCGACACTTGTACCATTAGTCTATTGTACAATAGATTCGTGCGCTTGTGAGTTCAATAAAATTTGCACAACAAGTTTTTGACGCCACTGCCGGGGAGGTAAGTTATTTTAATTCGTAGAATTAATTTTTGTGAATAATTTCTTTTAATTGTTTTCTTGTAATTTTTTAATTAAAAAAGAAAAAGTAAAAAAGTAAATCTACATTTAGAGGTAAAAATTTCTTATCTTTTTCTCTTATTTAAAATTATGTAATTTAATTTTCTTTGTATTTGTTTTGTTTAGCTTATTAATTTATTTTTAGTTAATTTATTTCACGTATTTTTTAAGTGTTTTTTTTATAGAAATATTGTAACAGCGTGATAAGGTTAGTATCGTAATTTCTCATTTTTCTTTATTTTTATTGGTTTTGTTCCCATTTATTTTTTGTTCTTTGCATGCATGGTCGTAACTCATTATTACTTAATCTTGAACCTATAGACCTTGAACTAGAAAAAAACACTTCGCATACACAAGAACGTTAAAAATAAATTTGTAATGGATTTACAAGCACCATAGGAGAGGCCATTTAAGGACTATTTTAGTCATTTAGATAATTTGAGCACATCATGTATAAGATATCCAAATGTAGCTGCTAGGAGTTTTGAACTAAAACTTAGTGTGCTAAATTGTCTCCCTACATTCTATGGCTTAGAAAATGAGAACCTATATAATCATTTGAATGATTTTCATGCTGTTTGTCAAATATTTAGATATGACAATTTTTCAGATGATGATGTTAAACTTAAACTATTCCCATTTTCTTTAAAAGATAGAGCTCGTTCATGGCTCAATACATTGCCTACTAATAGCATTACATCATGGGAGCAAATGGTTACAAAATTTTTGAATAAATATTTCGCAGTGCATAAAACCAATGCTATTCGCAGGGAAATTTCAGAGTTTACCCAGAGAGAAGACGAGCAGTTTTTCAAACATGGGAGCGATTCAATGGGCGACTCTTAAAGTGTTCACATAATGGGTACGAGAAGTGGCACCAATGACAATACTTTTTGGAGGGATTATGCCGAATGTGCAAGAACGGCTAATGGCAACAAGTGGAGGAGAGCTAATGTCAAAAAGTACATCAGAAATTTGGGAATTCTTCCAGCGACAAGTAGATAATTCCCAACAACGGAGTCGATCACTCAGGAATACTAGAAGAATTAAGGGAGTAAATGAGGTTCACATTGGCTAGTCAAGTTCAGAAATTAAAGAAGTCAAGAAGATAATTGAAGGTCTCTCTCGACAAATAGCATCGTTAACGACTGCTAATGCATAGGGGTAATGAGAAAACCATCAAATTACAACCCATACGCCAACACATATAACCCTGGATGGAGAGACCACCCCAATTTTTCATTCTCTCAAGGATTCCAATAGAATGGATCAGCTGCTCCAGCTCCATCAATGCAACCAATTCCTTAAATTCCTCAAGCCTCTCAGCCACTATTTAGACCATACAATCATAACCAAAACTACTCTCAACCTAGACCATGAGAGGATGCATTCCAAAATTTCAAGAATGTTACTCACTGTACGATTGAGCAACAGAATCGCACCATTGATGGACTACAAAATGAGTTGAGAGCAGGCTTCAACTCACAAGCCTAATCAATTTCAAACCTTGAGAAGATGGTGGGACAACTTGGTTCTTCAGTTCAGACTTTGGCAATGACTGTTGAGAAAGGCAAGTTTCCAAATCAACCAGTGCCTAATCCTAAAGGAGTGCATGAAGTAAGTATTAGTTCACCACAGCAACATGGAAAGGTCAAAGCTGTCATGACCTTGCAAAAAGGAAAAGAAGTCGACAACAAAGTGGAGATGCGAGTGACAAAAGAAAATCAAATTGTACCTGTGAATGTTGAAACTCACTACCGGAGGAGAAAGAAAAAGCTAACCCACGAGAATACATTCCCAAAGCTCCTTTTCCTCAGACGTTAGCTAAAGGAAAGAAGGGAAAATCCACAAGTGAGATTCTTGAAATCTTCAAACAGGTAAGTGTTAACATCCCTTTACTTGATGCTATAAAATAAGTTTCATCTTATGCCAACTTTTTTAAAGATCTTTGTACCAAAAAGAGAAACATTCATGTTCAAAAGAAGGCATTTTTAACAGAAAACGCTAGTTTTATACTCCAACACAAAATTCCTCTAAAATGCAAAGACCTAGGCTCCCCCACTATCTCATGTAGTATAGGGAACCACACAATTAAGAATGCTTTATTGGATTTAGGAGCTAATGTAAATCTGTTGCCTTATTAGATTAGCAGACCATGAATTTTATTGCTTTCTAGATGGCTACTCAAGATATAATTAGATTCCCATAGCACTAAAAGATCAAGAGAAAACCACTTTCACTTGCCCTTTTAGCACTTTAGCATATAGGAGAATGCCATTTGGATTATGTAATGCACCTGCTACATTTCAACAATGCATGCTAAGCATTTTTTCTGATATGGTTGAACGATTCCTTGAAGTCTTTATGGATGATTTTTTCTGTCTTTGGTGACTCATTTGATCAACGTTTGCATCATCTAACACTGATTTTAAATTAGGAGAAGTGTCATTTTATGGTAAAATAAGGTATTGTTCTCGATCACATCATTTCAAGCAAAGGTATTGAGGTTGACAAAGCTAAGGTGGATCTCATTTCTAATCTTCTTCCACCCAAAACAGTCAGAGCAGTAAGATCTTTCCTTGGGCATGCTGGTTTCTATAGACGTTTTATTAAAGATTTTAGCAAAGTTTCTAGACCCTTATGCAATTTACTTGCTAAGAGTGTACCTTTTATCTTTAATGATTTATGTCTTGTGGCATTTGAAAAATTAAAGCAGTTGTTGACGTCATGACCCATCATCCAACCTTCAAACTGAATCTTACCATTTGAACTCATGTGTGATGCATCTGATTATGCAGTAGGAGCAGTATTAGGACAAAGAGTTGATCGAATTCCCCATGTTATTTATTATGCTAGTATGACTTTTAATGATGCACAGCTGAGCTATTCAACTACTGAAAAAGAAATGCTGGTAGTAGTGTTTGCATTGGAAAAATTTCGATCTTATCTCATTGGTTGTAAAATAATTGAGTTCACAGATCATGTCGCTCTTAGATATCTTCTCACAAAGAAAGATGCAAAAGCTAGACAAATTCGTTGGGTGTTACTTTTGTAGGAATTTGACTTGGAATTTAAAGATAAGAAAGGCACAAAAATGTTGTGCCAGACCATCTCTCTTGTCTCTATTTTGACATAATTACAGAGCCACTAACATTGAATGAGTCATTCGCAGATGAACAATTGATGAGTGTGGAAGTATTGCCATGGTATGCTGATATCATTAATTATCTTGTTACAGGTCAACTTCCAGAGCATTGGACCAAGCAAGACAAGGCTAAATTCTTTGAAGAAATAAAGAATTTCTTTTGGGATGAACCGTATTTGTTCAAGTATTGTGCAGATCAAATTGTTAGACGATGTGTCCTAGAAAATGAAATTCAGAATATCATTTTATTCTTCCATGAACAAGCTTGTGGAGGCCATTTCAGTGCTAAGAAAACAGCTACTAAAGTTTTATAATTTGGTCTCTGTTGGCCAATTATATTTCGAGACGCTTACACTTTATGTTCTTCATGTGATAGGTGTCAACGAAAGGGGAGCATTACACGAAGGAATATGATGCCACTAAATCCAATTTTAGTAGTTGAGATTTTTTATGTGGGGTATCAACTTCATGGGACCCTTTTCCCTTTCTTTTGGCCATCAATACATATTAGTTGCTGTTGACTATGTATCGAAATGAGTAGAAGCAATTCCATGCAAAACCAATGATCACAAGACGGTGATAAGAATTTTGAAAAACAACATTATTTTTTGCTTTGGATTCCCTTGAGCAATAATCAGTGATGGTGGTGCCACTTTTATAACAAATCATTCAAAGCTCTTTTGACAAAGTATTCAATCATACACAAAGTGGTGACCCCATATCATCCGCAAACCAGTGTTCAAGTTGAGATCTCTAATCAAGAAATAAAGCACATATTAGAAAAAACGGTGAAGCCAGACATAAAAGATTGGTTATTAAGACTTCATAATGCATTATAGGCATATAGAACGGCTTTTAAGACCCCGATTAAGATGTCACTCTACAGGCTAGTGTATGGAAAAGCTTGCCACCTACTTGTAGAACTCGAGCATTGTGCATACTAGGCCATCAAGAAATTGAACTTTGACATGCAGCAAGCTAGCTTAGAAAGAAAATTACAGCTGGCAAAACTTGAAGAAATTCGCAATGATGCATACGAAAATGCCAAGATTTACAAGCAACAAATTAAAGTCTTCCATGACAAGTAAATTATGAGAAAATCTTTCACTTCAGGTTAGAAAGTGCTTTTATTTAATTCTCGCTTGCACCTATTCCCAGGTAAGTTACGCTTTCGATGGTCTGGTCCCTTTATTGTTCATACTATTTTTCTACATGGGGCAATTTAAAATAAGAACCCAAAGAACGGTGTCACATTTAAAGTTAATGGTCAAAGATTAAAGTCATATCTAGAGTACCAACCACATGGAGAGGACATCGAAATAAATTTGAGTGACCCACCAAATTTGAATTAAGTTTTTCTTTCTTTCATTTCGGTGATTTGATTTTGAAATGCAAGTTATGCAATCCAAGATGGGGGGTGAATTGGGATTTTAAAATTTATATAATACGATTCACACAAAAAATCAATCTAACGCCTTAATGAAATTTAGAACGATAAATTCAAACAAGCGTAAAAATAAAGGAGCAAGGGAAGAGAAAAAAAACACGCGGATTTTTACGTGATTCTGCAATCCCCGCCTGTGTCCACGCCTCCAAGCCAACCAAGCTCGATGATTTCACTATCCAAGCCTCCCAAGGCTTCAAGTTTTTATAATTGACTTCCAAGGTGTCAATGAACCTTTACAACCATGAGATTATCTCCCCAATCTCTTCACCCCAAGTGTTTCCTACACTTACACACTCACAATTTGATAAGAAATGAAAATTACAACAAAAACTCTCTTTAAGAGTGGATATGCAACTAATAGGTCAAGAATGATTTAATCAATGATGATTTGCGTTTTGGAAGCTCAATATATGTTGTATGATCTTATATTTGCGTGCATTGGTTCCTAAATGAAGTTTAAGTTGAGTTTTTATAGTGAAAGCCCAAAAACTAGCCGTTATAGGCAAATTCCAGTACTCAAGCGGTTAGCCGCTTGATTATCCGGCTAGCCGCTCAGGAACAGTGATATTACCATTATTTTTGAATTTTGTTACAGTAACACTATTTTCTAAAATTACACTTTGGCCCAAAACGTTCTATAATTATATTATGGCCCAAAACGTCAGAAAACTTTACAAATATGTCCAATTTCAGAGCCTCTTAAGAATAGTTGTCTTTCCCAAACTGTTTAAAATTATGATATGGCCCTAAAAATTTTATTATTTCCACAAAGGTCCTTTTCAACATAATACCCATATTTTCAAAGTTCTCAAAATTTTTCACTTTAGTCCAAAATATTCATAAATTATAGTATGGCCCAAAACATTTCAAATGTTTGTAAAAACGTCCAACTCCGAAATTTAATACTTATTTAAAATTAAAGATTTCAAATCTTAGCATTTAAGTCCAAATTACTTAAATCCACAAAATACTTTACTTTATAAAAATAAAACCTTTTAGTTTATGAAAAGTATTTAACTAAATTAATCTCTTGAGCTTCTCAAATGCTAAATCATGCATCAATTAAATCATATCGGCTTTACAAGAATATATTACACTAATTTGTTTGTTGAGCTCTAAACTATATTCTTGATGTCACCATTGTCCGTTGAGTGTCTTCAATCTTGATTTCACTTGATTCACTTGCATAAATATTATCCTTCAAAAACTAGTGAAGATGTGAAATATAATATTTATTATTTTTACCAAAAACACCTGTTTGTTATCATCAAAATTATATTATGTGTAGCCCTTTAGGCTAACAATCTCCCCCTTTTTGATGATGACAACATCTCATGTATTTTGACATTAAACTCCCCTTTAATACATGGCATACATGATTAAACATATAAATCAAAAACAAAAAAAAAAAAAACTCCCCTGGAATATTTGATTTATGATAATTTGTAAGCTCCTCCTTAATATTTCAAAACCATGCATAAATATTTAAAATACAAAATATGTATTATATGTCTTCATATTCACAATACATGACTTCTCCTCCTTCATCATCAAAATTACTAGAAATTCATGCTAAGACCGATAATATGTCAATGGTTAAACGAGAACATATAATAACCAAATATCCAATTAACCATAAAATCATATTGTATGCTCCCCTAAATATAGGGGTGGGCAAAAAAACCATGTCTTAAAAAAACCGAACCGAACCGATAATTTTTTCTAATTCGGTTTTTATTTTAAAAAAACCAAAAATACAATTTGTAAAAAAAAACCGAAATGTCGGTTCAGTATTCGGTTCACTTAGCTGAACCAAAAAACTGAATTATTTTTTGATTTTATTTAAATCAAACATGTGTTAAAAATTTAATTCAAATCAAACATGTGTTATTTCTCTTTATAACATTATGATTATGTTTACATAGATGGAGTATTGGAGTTTCGTTATGTATTTTGAAATTTTAATATTTCATATTTTGGGAGTATCTTATTAATAGTTAATGATGTGGCAACATTCGATTGGACAAATGATGTGGCATTGACTGATGACCGATGATGTGTCACGATTCTATTGGATTAAAATGATAATGTGGCGTTGATTGGTGATGTGACAGTATGTTAGTGGACTGAAAAAACATGCGTATGATACGTGCATATGCACAAAATGACAGCCCTGATGATGTGTTCTATCCAATTAGAACTTGCCACTTGTCGCAATCTTAAGTGTTAAAATTGTTTTAATCTGATTGCTATGATTTACTCATTGTACCTATAAAAAAGGGGTTCTCCCACCTAATTTGACACCCTTGAATCCATTTTTGAGTTTTATTTTCTGTAATTCCTTCTCTATCTTGTATTTTCTATATATTTTAATAAATTTCTATTTTACCCTTATTTTAATTATGAGTAGCTAATTTTCTTTGAAGTTTGAGTTAAATGTGAAGTCCGAACATGTTCCATGGGCTTAATTTGGTAAATTTATTTTCTCTTCCCTCTAATATTTTTGGATGTTTTTACCTTTCGTCGATAGATAGTAACAATCTTGTCTAGATATTACACTAGTATAATTGTCTCCCTCGTGCAAGGTTATTACTATTTCGCAAGATAAGAACTTAGCACCACATTTATTGAAGTAAAGTTCATAATTTAATTGGCACTAATAAGGAATATTAAGCCCATGGTGCATGTTGAGTGGAGCTCCGAAGACCTAAGCGCTTCATTTCAATAGTTTAAATTTTAATTTTTTCCTGCCATTTTAATTTAAATTTTAAGATAGTCTAAATCACTTTCACCACAAATCCAACCACCTATTTAGAAAATTAACTCCACCTACAATTAAAATCTACCTTCTCGTTGGATCAAAACTTGTCACTATTGATATATTCAACAATAAATTCGTGCACTTGCGAGTTCAATAAAATTTACACAACAGGGGCTAGCATCAATCTTATGGCATTATCAATGTTGAAGCAATTTAGAGTTGGGGAGGTTAGGCCAGCAATAGCGACCTGGTAAACAGATCTCATTCTTATCTAGAAGGGAAGATTGAAGATGTATTGGTGAAGGTGGATAAATTTAATTTTCCAGTGGATTTCACAGTGCTAAACTTTGAAGCAAACAAAGAAGCACCAATCATTATAGGACGACTTTTCTTAGCTACGGGAAAGGCTCTAATTGATGTGTAAAAAGGAGAGTTGATTATGCGGGTGAATGATCAGCAAGTTACATTCAATGTGCTGAATGCTATGAAGAATCCTGATGGGGTTGATAACTGCAATTTTACCAGTGTTGTGAACTTTGTTATAATAGAAAGGTTAAACAATTATTGTAGTAAGGAGGAAATCAATGTTGTAACATTTGAAGAACTTGAAGATGAAGATCATCAAGTAGGTAACATAGCATGGTTAGAAGAAAATCAACCCGTAAGGGCTGACAGACATTTTGAATCTTTAGACCTCTCAAACAGGAAAGTAAAACCATTTATTCCATCTATTATGTCACCTCTTACTTTAGAATTAAAGCTTTTACCTTCACATTTAAAATATGTTTATCTTGGTGACAATAATACATTTAAAATATGTATTTCATTTTCCTTTAATGTAGATCAATAGAAGATCAATTGAAGAGATATAAGAAGGCTTCTGGATGGACATGGTAGATATTAAAGGAATCAATCCATCTATATGCATGCATAAGATTCTGCTAGAAGAATACTATAATAATTCTAGGGAGCAACAGAGACGATTAAATCCCATCATAAAAGAAGTTATGAAAAAGGAGATCATTTAGTGGATTGATGCTGGAATTATAAATATCATATAGTTTATGTGTAAGTCTAGTACAATATGTTCTAAAGAAATGTAGAGTGACTATTGTAGCAAATGAGAAGAATGAGCTTACTCTTATAAGAACAGTGACCGGATAGAGAATTTGCATGAATTATAAGAAGTTAAACAAGGCCGCGAGAAATGATCACTTCCCATTGCCTTTAATAGATCAGGTGTTGGACAGACTTGCTAGTAAAGAAAATTATTATTTCTTAGATGGATACTCAGGCTACAACCAGATTACTAAGTACCAGAGGATCAGGAGAAGACAACATTCACTTGTCTTTATGGCATCTTTACCTTTAGAAGGATGCCTTTTGGGCTATGCAATGCTCTACAACTTTCCAGACGTCCATGATGTCTATTTTTTCAGATATGGTTAAGCAACACTTGAGGTATTCATGGGTGACTTCTCGATTTTTGAGGAATCATATGATGATTGTTTGCATAACCTAGAAAATGTGCTTAAGAGATGTGAGAAGACTAATTTGGTGTTAAATTGGGAAAAGTACTATTTTATGGTACAAGAAGGGATAGTCATAAGCCATAAATTTTCTAAAAAGGGAATAGAGGTGGACAAGGCAAAAATAAAAGTGATTGATAAACCTCCACCACCTATTTAAGTAAAATGTATTAGGAGTTTCCTAGGACATGTTGGGTTCTATCGAAGGTTCATTAAAGACTTTTCTAAAATAGCTAAACCTTTATGCATGTTGCTGGAACATGACAGACCTTTCAATTTTGATGAAGATTATTAAAAGGCTTTTGTTGCGCTGAAGAAAGCTCTTGTAACAACACTAATGGTTATAGCACCAAATTGGAGTATGCCTTTTGAGTTAATGTGTGATGTCAGCGACCATTCTAGTGGAGCAGTGCTATGGCAAAAGAAAGATAAGATGTTTCACTTCATTTATTATGTCAGCAAGACCTTAGCTAATGCACAACTCAGCTATACTACTACTAAAAAATATTTGTTGGTGGTTGTTTTTACCTTTGACAAATTTAGAGATTATTTGATTGGCACCAAAGTGACTATTTACACAGATCACTCGACTATAAAGTATTTGATTTCGAAAAAGGATGTCAAACCAAGGCTAATTAGGCAGATCATATTGCTACAAGAGTTTGACTTGGAGATTAAGGACAGAAAATGCACTCAGAATCAAGTAGCATATCACTTTTCAAGGCTGGAAGCAAATGAAAGCACTCCAACAAAGAAAGATATCACGGAAACATTTCTAGATGAGCAATTGGTGATGTTACAACACTCTCAGATGCTACAGCAGTCGAGATTCCCATGGTATGCAAACTTTGCTAATAATTTGGTGAGTGGACTATTACCATCAAATTTGAGTTACCAACAGAAAAAGAGGTTTCTTCATGATGTAAAAAGTTACCAATGGATCTTATTTATACAATATGTGTTCAGACCATGTGATCAATGTACTAGATGAAAATATTTCAGACATCCTGCAATCTTGTCATGTTACAGCATAAGGAAGACACTTTAGAGGGCATAAGAGAGCAGCAAAATTCCTACAATCAGGTTATTATTGGCCCTCTATTTTTAAATATACTTATGAGTTTGTTAAATGTTGTGACAGGTGTCAAATGGCAGGAGACATCTCTCAAAAACATGAGATGCCACTCACTAACATTTTGGAAGTAGAGATGTTTGATGTATTAGGGGTAAATATTATGGGACTATCCCACCCTCTTTCGGCAACCCATACATCCTAGTGGCTGTAGATCTCCAAATGGGTGGAAGCTGTAGCATTACCAACTAATGATGCCAAGGCAGTAGTGAAGTTCCTTCAAAAGAACATCGTCTCTGCATTCGGCACTCTAAGAGCTATAATTAGTGATGAAGGAACACACTTTTGCAATCGAACATTTTCTGCAGCATTGGCCAAATATAAAATCAAGCATAAGGTTGCTACAGCATCTTATCGGCAAATAAGTAGACAAGCAGAAGTATCCAACAGGGAGATAAAGAAGATTTTAGAGAAAGTTGTAAGTCCCAACAGAAAGGATTAATCAATTAGATTAAATGACTGCGTATGGGCTTATAAAATAGCCTATAAAACTCCAATTGTCATGTCACCATATAGAATTGTTTATGGAAAAGCATGTCACTTACCATTAGAGCTAGAACATAAAGTATATTGGGTAGTCAAGTAATTGAATATGGACATGATTGCTGCAGCAGAGCAACAGAAATTACTACTTTATGAATTAAAGGAGTTCAGGTTACTTTCCAACGAAAATGTAATAATTTATAAGGAGAAGACAAAAAAAATGGCATGACCAAAGAATCCAGCAAAGGGATCTCATCCCAGGCAATCAAGTTCTGCTTCACAACTCAAGATTCAGGCTCTTTCTTGGAAAATTGAAATCTAAATGGTTAGGACCTTTCAAGCTTCTTAAAGTATATCATCATGGGGCCGTTGACCTCTTAGATGAAAGAACGGGTCAAGAATTTAAGGTTAATGGACACTGAGTAAAACATTACATGGGAGTTGTTGTGACTCACCCAAAGAAGGACTTGTTCCTGAGGGATCCAATATCATGAGCAATAAAGGATGGTTAAACTAAAGGACCTAAAATCAAGCACTAATTGGGAGGCAACCCAATGATTAGGGAGTTATTTTAGTTTTTCATTAAGTCTAATTTTGCATGATTTTCTTTATGGTTTTTGACATTTTGAATTGATTATTTAAGGGATATTATCATTTTACTACCAAAGTTTTACTGACATATCATGTCAGTACCAAGGTTTGCCAAAAAGTGCATTTTACTACCAAAGACTTGCAAAGATAAGGAACGAACTTGGCTACAGAAGAATTGAAACAAGTAAGATGCAGTAGCCATTGTTGCAGCACTGTTGATTTGGCAATCCTGGAGCATGATAGAGAAGATTTCACACAAGATACTTAGAAGAATGCAATCTAGAGGTTCCAAAACACTGAGAGATGAACACCCTAGACTTCCAATTGCATTAATTTTAATCTATAAAAAGAGCACACACGCAAAGAAGAAAGGGAGAGTCATCAACTAAAGGAATAACCATAAAGAAACAACAAGAAAACAAAATTCAAGAGAGAGATAAAGGCGGACAGAAGAGAAATCGAAAAGTAAAATAGAAATAAATTATTCTTCTTATTTTCTTGTTTTCTATTTTATTATGGGTATGAATATGATGGCTGAAACCCTTTTTTTTATTTATCTATCACAAATCATGAACTAATTTTATTGTATTTGAGTGATAAACGATCTTAATGGATGATTGACTGATATATGCATGTTGCTCTGTGTTTGCTATAGTATTTTCTCTTACTTGAATTTCTTTTAATTCTCTATTTCGGCTGACTACTCATTTAGGGATACTAGCTAAAAAGAGTCTTAAAAAAGTCTTATTTAGTAGATCTCATTAAGACAATACTTTCTTTTAAATTGGGTTTCCCAAGTTCAAGGAATCTCAATTTGAATAGGATCATGCTTGATCTAAAATTAGTGATAAAGTAGATATATGAATTCACCTTGTAGGGTAAATAAAAGCTAGATCGATTAATGTTATATTTAATGTTTGTGTAACAATTAGTCACTGTTAGGTTGCATTAGATATAAAATATCCAACATGCGACAGCTGAGGATTTATAGGGGATTTTGCCCAGTACTGTAGTAGATGCTATAGCAACGATACTGTAATTGAAGATAGTCAAAGCCATTAAATGAGTTTATTCACTCAACTACTCAATTCTCATTAGTTTTATCCTTATGTTTGATGTGAGAATTTTCTTTATTGTATTTTTATTTATTGCATTGTTATTTTAATTTGTTTATTAGTTTTATTAGTTGCTTTATTTTCAATTAAAACAAAATTGCACAATTGAAGATTGCCATAACAAATTTGATAATATCAATCCCTGTGGAGCTGATCTGAATACTCATCAGTATATTACTTGTTATGTACACTTGCATATTGACACTTATAGTATTAGAGATTGCACACACCAGTCGTTTACAGGTTCTAGATTAGGTGACTGTGACCTTCGACCATGCAGGCAAAGAGCACGTAAAAATTAAAAACAAAATAGATGAAAAAGAAAGAAAGATGAGAGAAGTTACAATCCTAACCTTATCACGCTGCTACACACTTACTATGAAAACACACTTAAAACTTACAGACATAATTATTTAAACAATATTTATAAAGAAAATTAACTCTACAAATTAAAATAGCTTACATTTCCGGCAATGACGCCAAAAACTTGTTGTGCAAATTTTATTGTACTCACAAGTACACGAATTTATTATAGAATAGATTTTGTGATGACGAGTGTCGATCCCATGAAGAGGTAGATTTAATTATGGGTAGGGTTAATTTTCTAGGTGTAAATGTGAGTTGGTTGGAAGTGATTTTTTTTGTCTTAAGATTTAAAATAAAATGACGGGAATGAATTGAAGATAAAACCAATGCAAATGAAACGCTTGAGTCTCTCGATTCACATTTAACATTTACCATGGGCTTAATATTTCTTTCTCAGTTCCAATTAATTCATGAGGGGGTATTTCCACTCCCCATAATCCTGAATCTAATAAAAATGGTATCAAGCACTCAATGTGCCAGAAGTAATGATCTTCCACTAAGTGTAGTGTAAAAAACATGTTGTGCTAAACCATAATAATTCTTCTGTCGACATATTGAGGCTTCACTTTTAACCCCAACCTTAAAATAAAACTAGCCACTCATAATTGAACTAGGGGTAAAATGGTAATTTTATCAAAATACATAGAAAATACAAGATGGAGAGAGAATTACAGAAAATAGAGCTCAAAAATGGACTCGGGGTGTTAAATAAGGGGGGAGCCCTCTATTTATATATACGATTGATAAATCATGGCCATCGAATGAAAACAATTTGAACGCTCAGGATTACGCCACCTGGCAAGCTTTGATTGGTTGTAACAGATCATCAGTCAACACCACATGAGTATTTTGGTCTAATAAGATGCTCCCACATTATTATTTTTATCCAATGCATATCATCAGTCAATGCCACATCATTAATCAACACCACATAATCAGTCAATGCCACATCATTGGTCCAACAGGATGCTGCCACAACATCGGTAAATGTCACATCATTGTTTTGTATATGTGAATAATACTGTATGTATGAATAGTACCATATACGTGAAGTAAACCATTTAGATTAATCTCCATAACTAGTTTTATCAATACTCTTATTCCCAATTCAATTATGTTAGACTATATTTTCTATTTCATTGAGGATGAATTTAAAATGCAAGTTACGCAACCCAAGAGGGGGGTGAATTGGGATTTTAAAAATTATGTTAAACAATTCGCGCAACAATTCAATTTAATGCCTTAATAGAATTCAAAAACAATAAATTCAATATAGCACAATAATAAAAGAGTAAGGGAAGAGAAAACAAACACAAGGATTTTTACGTGGTTTGGCAATCCCCGCCTATGTTCACGCCTCCAAGCTCACCCGGCTTGAGGATTTCACTATCCAAGCCTCCCAAGGCTTTAAATGTTTACAATTGACTTCTAAGGTGTCAATGGACCTTTACAATCAAGAGATTATCTCCCCAATCTCTTTACCCTAAGTGTTTCTCACACTTTTCGTTGCTTGATTATGTGCAAACTTCATAAAATTATGATGACAAGGCAAAATTTGAGGAGCTTGGAAGTATTGAAAAGACAGAACAACAAGAAACACCTAAACTGGAATTGAAACCTTTGCCTGAAGAATTGAAGTATGCTTTTCTTGGAGAAGAACAAATTTATCCTATTGTGATTTCTTCTACTTTAACATGTGACCAAGAATGTAAGTTACTAACTATTCTTAAAAAGCATAAAAATGCAATTGGATGGACTTTAAATGATATTAAAGGCATTAATCCCTTAATCTACACACATAAAATTAATTTGGAAGAAAATGCTAAAACATGTCAACAACCTCAAAGAAGATTAAATCCACACATGAAAGAGGTAGTCAAAATAGAAGTCCTTAAATTGCTTGATGTGGGAATTATCTACCCTATTTTTTATAGTAAGTGGTAAGTCCTACATAAGTAGTGCCTAAAAAATTTGAAATCACTATTGTTAAAAGTGAAAAAGGTGAATTAATTCCAACATGAATTATATCTAGTTGGCACATGTGCATTAATTATAGAAAGTTAAATGAAGCTACTAAAAAAATATCATTTTCCATTACCATTCCTTGACCAAATCTTAGAAAGAGTAGCAGGACATCCCTACTACTGTTTTTTATATGGATATTCAGGTTATTATCAAATTCTTATAGCACTTAAGGACCAAGAAAAGACCATATTTACATGTCCCTTTGGAACATTTGCATTTAAAAGAATGCCATTTGGGCTTTGTAATACTCCCGCAACATTTTAAAGATGTATGTTAAGCATTTTTTGTGATATGGTTGAACATTATTTAGAGGTCTTTTGGATGATTTGATTGTGTTTGGGAATTATTTTGATGATTGCCTTGATAATTTGGAGAAAGTTTTAAAAAGACGTGTTGAAAAAGAACTCGTGTTGAATTGGGAAAAATGTCACTCTATGGTTGCTTCTGGAATTATTTTGGGTCATGTTGTTTTTGTTAAAGGAATTGAAGTTGACAAAGCAAAAATTGAAGTTATATCTAAATTGCCAAAATCAAAATTAGTTAGAGATGTGCGATCCTTTTTAGGACATGCAGAATTTTATAGGAGGTTTATAAAAAACTTTAGTGCCATATCTAAACCACTTTGTAACCTCTTATTAAAAGATGCATCGTTTGAATGGAATGATGATTGCCAAAAATCTTTTGAGAAAATAATTTGTCTTTTAACATCTGCACCTATTATGCAATCTCTTTATTGGTCTTTGCCCTTTGAATTAATGTGTGATGCAAGTGATTTTGTTGTTGGTGCTGTTTTAGGACAAAAAAATGATGGTAAGCCTTTTGTGATTTATTATGCGAGTAAGACTTTGGATAGTGCTCAAATGAATTATTCTACAACTGAAAAAGAATTACTTGCTGTGGTATTTGCATTAAACAAATTTCGTTTATATTTGCTTGGCTCTAAATCTGTTGTGTTTACTGGCCATGCAGCTATGAGATATTTGATGAGTAACCAGGATGCCAAACTGAAACTAATTCGTTGGATTTTGAACTTCAAGAATTTGACCTTACCATCAAAGATAAAAAGGGTGCTGAAAATGTCATTGTTGATCATCTATCAAGATTCACATCCAAATTCTACAATGATATAACACCCATCAATGATTCTTTCCCTAATGAATTTTTATTTTCTGTTACTTCAATGCCATGGTATGCTAATATTGTTAATTTTCTTGTTACAGATAAAATGCCTTTGCAATGGAATACTCGAGAGAAGAAGAAATTTTTTGTTGAAGTAAAGAAATTTTATTGGGATGACCCTTGTTCAAATATTACATAGATCAAATTTTTCGACGATGTATTCCTGATAATGAGGTAAGTAGTGTCATTAATTTTTGTCATTCTGAAGCATGTAGTGGACACTTTTCTTCACGAAAAACTACTGCTAAAATTTTACAGTGTGGATTTTATTGGCCTACCATGTTCAAAGACACATACAAATTTTGCAAAAGTTGTGAAAAATGTCAAAAATTGGGATCAATTACAAAAGGAAACATGATGCCCTTAAATCTCATACTTAAAATTAAAATATTTGATTATTGGGGAATTGATTCATGGGTCTATTTCCATCATCTTTTAGATTTGTGTATATATTAGTTGCAGTTAATTATGTCTCAAAATGGATTAAAGCAATTTCTTGTCAAAATAATAATAGTAAAACTGTGGTTAAATTTTTAAGAAAAAATACTTTAAGTCGATTTGGAATCCCTCGAGCCGCTATCAGTGATGGAGGTAAGCATTTTTATAATAAGTCATTTGACTCTTTAATGAAGAAATATGGAATAACCCATAAAGTTGCTACCCCTTTATCATCCTCAAACAAATGGTTAAGTTGAATTAGCAAATAGGGAGATAAAACAAATTTTGGAAAAAACGGTTAACCCAAAGTGAAAAGATTGGTCTCTTAGAATTAATGATGCACTTTGGGCTCACCGTACTGCATTTAAAACGTCATTAGGAATGTCACCCTATCGGTTAGTTTATGATAAACATTTTCATTTACCTGTTGAACTTAAACATAAATCACTTTGGGTTATTAAACCTTTTAATTCAAATTTAGATAATGCTAGTAATGTGCGAAAATTACAATTAAATGAACTTGAGGAATTAAGGAATGATGCATATGAAAATTCAAGAATTATTAAGGCAAGAACAAAAGTATTTCATGATAAAAGAATTTTTCAAAAAAACATTTGAGATTGGTCAAAAAGTATTGCTTTATAATTCTCGTCTTCATTTATTTCCAGGGAAGTTAAAGTCAAAATGGAGTAGCCCCATTTGTTGTAAAAAATGTATACTCATATGGGGCCATAAAAATTGAGAATCCAAAGAACAGTATCACATTTAAAATTATTGGTCAAAGATTAAAACCATATCTGGAACATCACCCACGGGACGAAGACACCGAAATTAATTTGGGTAACCCACTAGTTTTTTATTAGGTCTTTAATGATTATTTTTTTGTTTTGTTTCACTATTATTTTGTCATTTCATTGTTTGAATTTTTTTTCTAGATTGATGCACTGTATGTATGTTTTTTAACATTATTTTTTTTGTGCAAGCGTGTTTGTTTGACAGTTGTACATTCTCTCATCAATTTTCATTTTACATCATGAGCACCTCAAGGAGAAAATTCTTGTTCACACATCTTAAAAGATTTATGCGTGTGAAATTTCACTTGAGAGGCCCGATACAAAGCTGTAAGTCACATCCACTTTGGGATCTGCAACCACTGAAATTTGTGTCCTATGTTGAGGATCTAGAAATACAACTCAGAGAAATAGAGCATGGCATATATGAATTTTAATTAGAGCTTGAGGTTAACTCAATGAGAGGACGAATGTAAGTCCATTTTTCCTTTTATATTGTGTGTTTCTTTTTGCTCGCTTTCACGTTTGAGTTGATTTTGGTGTGTTTTGATTTATTTTCCCATATAAATGACGGATAACGGTACTCCGTGACTTCTTAAGTTGGTATCTTCAGTTTCTCACAATAACTGAAACCCCAAAATTAAACATGGATGAAATACAACATAAACTACATAAGCATTTTCCCTCTCTCCCTCAAAATGCCCTCTGGAAAATTTACAAAACTCATTGTGAACGACTGCATTTGTTAATAATCAATGGCATTCCTTCTGACATTCGTTGGTTAATTGAAGTAAAGGTCCGATTAGCAGGTGAGTTTTCTGATCCATTTGTTTCTTACATGATTGGTTTTGGTAAAAGTATGTTTGCTAAGAAAAAGAGCTAAACGACTTGGCTCAAAATGTCATAATTGTGTTGCAAACGACCGGATTGTAAATCTTCAGGAATAGTTTCTGATACTCGTGAAGATAAAATTAAATTCGTTAAAGATGATATGAGTAAAAAATCGTTGGATGATATCTTACGATCTCTTGAGACGCATCAAAGCGGATTTGTGCAACATGAGATTTATAATTTGTGGATACTATTCCAAAAAGAAAGTGCACAGTTTAGTCTTGGGAATCTGACTCAAAAAGACCATGTGTGCCAGTTTATAAGAAAACTGGATGGGAAGCCAATCCTCGACCCATAGAGGGCGTTCAAGCCGTTACTGGACGTAAAACCAGAGGATGATGTGAGCCACAATCACAACTACCAGTAAATATCCTTTTACTTCACAGTTATTTTACTTTACTGTTATTTATTTTATCAATTGCATTATTACATTTAGCAGTGTGATTTTATATTTAATAAATATTTTTTCTTTTACTGTTTGGTTTTGAATTATTAAGCCACGAGCTTTACTTGTCATTTGACAAATATGCCAACCCATTTACAGTTATTTCTCATTATTTATGTCACCAAGATCTTTAAATATGAGCTCGTTTTTCAAACACTTACAACTTGTTTTTGAAACATTAGTCCAATGGTAGCATTTTCGAGTAAACAATTCAAAAACATTTGTGTGCTTTTTGGGTTTTACTATGGAAAGTACAAAGAGTTTGTTCAGGTAGCAGTAAATCTTGGTTGTGTCATAGCTGAGAGGAAAATGCATCTTGTGTATGGAGGAGGTGAACGAGGGTTATCAAGACTTGTCTCAGAAGCTGTTTTTACTAAAGGAAGCCAAGTACTAGGCATTATCCCAAAAGCCATGAAACCACTAGTGTGCATGTCTGGCCCACCAATTGGAGAAGAATTAGTGGTATCAAGTATGCAAGAGAGAACATCTGAAATGATGAATCATGCTGATGCTTTTATTTTCTTGCCAGGAGATCTTGCAACTTTTGAGGCACTAATTACATTTGCATCTTGGCCCACTTGAATATTCATCAAAAACCCATCGATTTGTTAAATGTTAATAATTTTTATGGTGGCTTACTAACTTTTATTAACCATGCAATAAAGAATCATTGTGTTCCATATTCTGTTATAAAAACTTTTTATCTCTACTTCTACTGCTAATGAGTTACTTGATCTTTTACAAGCTTATACACCAGAGCCAGATCTTAAGACTTTTGCACTGAATTGGTCGGCTGATGATGGTAGCGGCCACAGTAGCGGTAATAAGAAGTGCGAATTAGATTTAACTCTTTGTCTATAAATATTTTATGTTGCAGTGTTTATGTACTATCTTCTAAACTCTTTCTCTTTCCTTCACAAGGTACAACTACTAAATCATTACTTAGAAATACATGTGAACATATTGTATTCATATCTCAAATTGAACCAAAATCTTTTTGGATGCAAAAAATGATGAATCTTCGATTATGGCAATTCAAGAAAAGTTAATCTGTTATAATGTATGGAAACTTTTTCCTAAAGCAGAATATCAATCTGTTATAGGTACAAAAGGGTGTTTAGGAACAAGTTGATGAATCTAGTGTAGTTGTAAGAAATAAAGACATATTAGTAGCTTAAGGATACAATCAAGAAGAAGGAATTGGTTTTGATGAACCCTTTGCACTTGTAGCAAGATTAGAATCCATTAAGATGCTCTTAGCATTTCCTTGTTATAAAGATTTCATTTTGCATCAAATGGATGATAAAAGTGTTTTTGTAAAATCCCGTGGTTTTGAAAAACAAAAATTTCCAAATCATGTTCACAAGTTTTCTAAAGCTTTATATGGTTTAAAACAAGCCCCTAGAGTATGATATAAAATGTTTAATAGATTTCTTTTGGAAAATAGTTTTCAATGGAAAAAGCATATATTGAACTTTTTATTAAGCATAAGAATAAAGATATACTCATTGTTCAAATTTATGTTGATGATGTTATTTTTTGTTCCACTAATGAGTCTTTTTGTAAAGAATTTTCATCTTGTGCGAGCAAAGAATTTGAGATAAACATTATGGGAGAATTGGAGTATTTCCTTGTACTACAAATAAAATAAAGTGAATGATGAATCTTCATCAATCGAGATAATTATTTAAAAGATTTACTTAAAGGATTTGGATTTGAAAATGGAAAGACTAAAAGTACTCCATTGAGATCAACAATTAAGTTTGACAAAGATGAAAAAGGTAAATAAGTTAATGTCAAAACATATCAAGGTATGATTGGATCTTAACATGACTTACTGCTAGTAGACTTGATATCATTTTTAGTGTATGTTTACGCGCAAGATTTCAATTATGTCTCTAGGAATTCACTTTTTAAGTCACTTGTCTTTTATTTTAGTAAGAAACAAAATTCAGTTGCTCTTTCAACCACTGATTCTGAATGTATTGTTGGTGGTAGTTGTTGGACACAAGCCATTTGAATGAACAAACCCTTAGAGACTATGAGATTTATCTTACCCATCATGTGTGACAATACTAATGCTATAAATCTGTCAAAGAATATTATTCAACATTCTAAGACAAAACATATAGTTATTATACGTCATTTCTTGAGAGATCATGTTAATAAAGGGGAAGTAGTATTAGAATTCATTTCAACCGAAAGATAACTTGCGGATATCTTTACAAAACCCCTTAGTGAGGATCAGTTTATCAAAATTTGACATGAACTTGGGATGATAAATTTTCACATTAGCATATCTTTGTGTGATATTGACTACTAAACTATCTATTGTGTGATTCTTGATGTGTATGAAATACTAACTAGGCAACCCAAGAGGGGGGTGAATTGGGTTTTTAAAAATTAAGGTAAGTAAACCACATAATAATTCAATCTAATGCCTTAATGGAATCGAAAATAATAAATTCAATAAACCACAATAATAAAAGAGTAAGGGAAGAGAAAACAAACACAATGATTTTACGTCCAAGCCTCTAAGCTCAACGGGCTTAAGGATTTCACTAAGCAAGCCTCTTAAGGTTTCAAATGCTTACAATTGACTTCTAATGTGTCAATGGACCTTTACAATAAGATATTATCTCCAATCTCTTAACCCAAGTGTATCCAACACTCACAACCTCTCAAGGATAAAGTTTACAAATGAATTTTCTCTCACAAAATGTGTTTGATTACAAATGAATGCTTAATGTGTGAATCAAAGAAACAAAAAAAAGTTTGAAGCTCAATAATAGTTTTATGCTCAATAGCATGCTGAATAGCAAGCTCAATGATAACCCTTCGATCTATCTTTGTTTGAATTGGATTGAGCTTATTTATAGTTGGACTTGAAAACTAGCCGTTATTGACTTTCTACTCACTATCGGATTGCGTTTAACTAGATGTTGGATCACTGTTTGACTGATCAATATGACCGTTGGGTTGGATTTTCAAATTGTCGGATCGCCGTTAGTGACCAAAGGCTACTCTTCAATTCTACTCAATGTCGGATCGCCGTTATCGAGATGTTGGATCACCATTTTCTACAGTGACTGCTATAATGAATTATTTTGTAAAATTACAATTTGGCCCTAAAACTTTATAAAAATATACTATGGCTTAAAACTTTATGAAACTACACTCAATTTTGATGTTTAAATGATGATTGCACCATTTTTCCGCACACATTGTATATTCTTACAAATAAAAACCAAAAATGAAATTTGGCAAAAGAATAACAAGTTATAAGCACAAGAGATGTTCACTACTCAATAAGAAGCTTAATGATAATCGTAGAATTCTTTATATTCTGAATTTGTTTGAGTCTTTTTATAGTTAGAGAAGAAAACTAGTCATTCTTGAATTTCTTGGCAAAATTGAATTAGTGTTAACCTTTGTCGATTTGCCATTTTTACTTGTGCCAAGTAACCATTATGTTAAAATTTGAATTGTTAGCTCACTGTTTAGAATAGTCGGTTTATCGTCTAATTCTAAAGAGTTCATTGAGCGAAGTTGGATCACCATTTGTCATTGTCAATTTACCATTTCATTTTAGAAGCTCACTTGTTCGAAATCTGCTTGTCATTTGTACATAATAGTTTTCCGTTTGCATATAAATTTTTTTAAAACACCAAATGTAGAGGTGGGCAAAACCAAACCGAAACAAAATAAATCTAGTTCAGTTCGATTATTTTAGGTTTAGTTCAGTTGTTTTGAAGCCAAAAAGTCAAATATAGAAAAATCGAACCGAACTATTCGGTTCGATTTGGTTTTCAGATCAAAAGTTAGAAAACCTAAACCGGACCGATAATATCATTTAAACCTCTATCATTTATAAAATTTTAGTATGGCCCAATATTTAAGAAATTTTTCCATGCATAAATTCTATTATGGCCTAATATTTTTCGCAAATTTTTCAAAAGGTCCTTGATCAAAAGTCAATAGGACAAGATATTATTTTGATCTTAATGTTTTAGTAAATTATATTATAGTGCAAAAGCTTATTTTACTTATTTACATTTTGGGCTAAAAGTTTTAATATTAAAAATAACGATAATGATTCTGAAAATTCTTCATTTTAGTCTAAAATTCTATCATTTTTTAAAAAAAAAATTTGTGAATTATTTTATTTTTGTTTATTATACATTGATTAGGGTAGGTCTTGTGTGCAAGTTAAGGTGAATCAAAAAATTGATTTGTTAATCCGAACAATTAAGCAAACCATTACCAAAAAATTAAAACCAAACCAAAAGCTGATATTGAACTGAACCGAACTGATACCCACCCCTAATCATTTGGCCTAAGAAATTACCAATTTTAACAACTCCAACATTCTCAGTCTAGTTTATTATCATCAAAATCAATGTTATGATACATATGTCAACAATGTTGATATCATGCTATATCAGATGTCAATAACATAAGAAGTAATTTCTAAAAGAGTAATTTAAGCAATGCTAAAACGGGAAGAAAAAGAGTGCAAATATTTATAAAAATGAGAGCTTTTATCTATCATTCATGTATATTTGAGGACGATCCCTTCTCTTCTTATTATAGCACTGGCAATGAAAAATGATGTTCGTATAAACTATTGTACGAACTCTATAATGCAACAGGACAGTGAAAGTAGATTTGATGAGGTAAATGTGTGTTGAGCACTAAAGAATGCATATTTATAAACAGAAAATTTGTCACTTTGCACTCCAAGTCATATTAACATTTCTATTTTTATGTGTTTAAGTCCTTTAAACTTTGATTGTGCGTGTTTTGTTATAATTTGAGTATTTTATATATTTCACTAGTATTCTGGTCAATTCATGATTAACAAGAAGTCAAATAGCAAAACATGTATCATTTTTTAGCTCAAAATAGTTAAAAACCTTAATAAGGGTATAAAGGAAAATTCATAATTTTATAATTTTGGTGGGCCCAGCTGACGTCGTTGCATCCTGTTAGACCGAAAAATGATAATGTGACATTAACTAATTATGTGAGGCTGGCCGATGATATGACATTGACTGATGACGTGGCAGTATTCTGTTGGACTAAAAAATATTGATGTGCCATTGACTGATGATGTGCTAGCATATTATTGGACTTAATGATGTGTCAACCAATTAGATCTTGCCATGTGGCATAATCGAAGCATCGAAATTTTTTTTATCTGTTGGCCATGATTTACTTGTTGTATTTATAAAAAAGGGGCTCCCTATCCTAATTTGACAACTCTGGATCTAAATTTGAGCTCCATTTACTCTCTACGTGTTTTAATAATATTATCATTTTTCCTTAGTTTAATAATGAGTGGTTAATTTAAATTGGAGTTTAAGGTGAAGCCTTAATATGATCTATGGCTTAATTTGGTAATTTTTTTTCTCTCTGATTTATATGGTTGTTTTGACTCAATGTTGACAAGTATCTTCTCTAGGTTTTGCATGATATATCGACTCCCTAGTGAAAGATTACCATTGTTTCGCATAATAAACACTTTACACACTATTTATTAGAAAGAGACTCTCATCTGGTTTTTGTGGATCATCTTAACTTAGTATTGACAAAGAGTGCATCTAAGTTATTTAGTGGACTGTCTTGCCACATTGTCGACAGAAGGATTATTACCATCTAGCACAATGTATATTTGATGCCACACTTAGTGGAAGATCATTTCCTTCTCGCACACTAAGCGATTGACACCATATTTATCAGAGTAAAGCTTATGAGGAGTGGAAATGCACCTTCATAAATTATTTGGAACTAAAAATGAATATTAAGCCCAAGGTGAAGTGTTAAGTGTGAATCTGAAGATTCAAGTGGTTTATTTGACTTATTTTCATCTTTAATTTAGTCTTTTTATTTTTATTTTAAATTTTACTATTGCTAAAAAATCATCTCCAACAAAGTCACATACACATGTAGAAAAATAACCCTACACATAATTAAATCTACCTCCTTGTGGGATCGACACTTGTCACCATAAATCTATACTACAATAGATTTGTGCACTTGCGAGTACAATAAAATTTGTTCAACAATGAATACTTTATTAAGCGAACACCTATGCTTATCAGGATATTGTTCTATGAATGACATAAGGCAAATGCAATTAGATGACACTCTAATCAAAATGAGCTTAGATATTATTCTAATCCAAACAAATCAACAATGTGATTTTTTTTAAAAAAAAAACATATTAACATTCAATAACCTAAGGTCGTAAATAAAAACCATAGGGCAAACAAAGGTGGATAATTTTATAGAAAGGAGATTGCTAGTTTTGTCTTACTCAAATCAATATACGCCACTTATCTCCTTTTTGTTTCCATAATAGCTAATAGGGGTAGGCAAAAAAAAGGGTTACCCACAAAAAATGAATTTGATTTGATTTTTAAAATTAAAAAAATAATAAGTTTGTATGAGAAAAATTGAAGCCAACAACATTAGGAACTACAAAGGAAACTATGGTTTAAAATCTAAAAAAATAAGCGACCGATGACCGAGCCAATTCAATTCAACATCATTATTTCTAAAACAATCATCAATTTAGTTTAATTTGAAACCGAACCAAACTATTGCCTAGCCAATTACCCTCCTATCACCATAATTTTATAGTATTATTCTTATTTTTAAATATACCTTTAATCGTACTTATTATTAATTAAATCGGTTAAAATAAAAAAAATTGATTACGAAAAATAAGAATATAAGTTTCCGTTCGAATCAAAAAAAATTAATAAGATATTTTTCTTATACTTTTGTTATTTTTAAGCATCTTCCCTTATAAGTAATATTTATTTTCTATTCCCAAGATAAAATATCAAGTAAATAATCCTTTTACCCTTATTTTCCTTTAAAGTTTTTATGTCAAGGGGTTATTGACTATTATAGAAATAAGTGGGGGTAATATGCATACATTAATCTCAATAGGAAAAAACTAGCAATTTGTCTTTATTGAATAGCTAAACTATTTATGACAATGACATAGAAATAATAGTACTGGATACTTACTGCATATATTGTCAGTAAATTGTTAGCCTGTAGGACTATAAATGTTTATTTTGATGATAACAAACCACATGTTTTGCATAAAAATATTTAAATATTGTGCTTTTATAACAGGAAAATGATTTTTATGTTATTAGATTGTTTTTCAAGATATGGAAGATTTATGCCATCTTTGTTTCCAATAAATATTGTTTTGAATTTCGAATTTGGACCTATTTGAAAATAATTAAATATTTTGGTTCATTCTATAATTTCACATATTTTGGGTCATATCATAATTTTAAAAGGTTTTGGAATTAACAAAGCATTATTTAGAAATTTTGAAATAGAACCTATTTGAAAATTTTCATAACATTTTGGGCCATAATATAATTTTATAAAGTTTTAGGGTCAAACTATAATTTTAAAAATAATTCCCTGTAGTAGTTACTGTAGCAAGCGGCTAACTGGATTTGACAAGCGGAAGACTGAATTTTGGGTAGTAGCTTACTGGAATGAAAGTGGCTATCCGGATGTTCTAAAATTCAAATATTTGCTATAACAGTAGCATAAAAATAGCTAACCGGATTCCGAAAGTGGCAAGCTAATTATCATCAGAAAATATATAACGGCTAGTTTTTGGGCTCAGACTATATAAATTAAAATTCAATTCATTTTCAAGCACTCTAGCAAGCAAAAACAAAAAGCACACAACATATATTGAGCTCTCATTTCGTAAATCATCATACTTTGCATTATCTTTGTATTTCAATTTATATATCTACTTTTTAAGAGAGTTTTTGTTGTAATCTTCATTTCCTAATAAATTTGTGAGTGTAAAAGTGTGAGAAACACTTCTGGTTAAGATATTAGGGAGATAATCTCTTGTTGTAAAGGTTCATAGACACCTTGGAAGTCAATTGTAAGCATTTGAAGCCTTGGGAGACTTGGATAGTGAAATCCTCAAGCCCAGTGTGCTTGGAGGCGTGGACGTAGGCAGGGATTGCCGAAGTACATAAAAATTCTTGTGCTTATTTTCTCTTCCCTTACTCTTTTATTATTGTGATTTATTGAATTTATCGTTTTCAATTCTATTAAGGCATTAGATTCAATTGTTGTGTGGTTTGCTTAACTTAAGTTTTAAAATCCCAATTCACCCCCTTCTTAGGTTGCATAACTTGTATTTCATTTGGTATTAGAGTGAGGTGCTCTTATTTAGACTTAACTGTCCAGACCTAAAGATCAATGACAACTCAAAATGATTCCATATTTAAGGAAGGACAATCAACCATTAGACCTCCATTTTTTGATGAAAATGAGTATCCTTATTGGAAAACTAGAATGAGAATTTATTTACAAGCACTGGATTATGAAATTGGAAAAATTGTATGTAATGATCCATTTATGCCTATAACTAAGAATGAAATAGGGAAAGATATTCCAAAATCTTTACGGAAATAGAATGAATTGGAAAAAAAGTTTCTCTAAATTCCAAAGCTACGAATGCATTGTTTTGTGCATTAGATTAGAAAGAGTTTCATAGTGTCTAATTGTGAAAGTGTTAATGAAATTTGGCACAAACTTGAAGTTGTTTATGAAGGCACGAATCAAGTGAAAGAGTCCAAAATTAGTAGGTACACTCGACAATATGAATTGCTCTTAATGAAACAAAACGAGAGTTTGTATTCTATGTACACTAGATTTACAAAAATAGTGAATACTCGAGGAGCTCTAGGAAAGACCTTTTCAAATAGCGAGAAAGTTAAGAAAATCATTAGGTCGCTATCTAAGGAATGGAAACCAAAAAGGACTACCATTGAGGAAGCCAAAGATTTAACTATCTTACCTATTGATGATTTAATTGGCTCTCATTTCATATGAAGAAGATTTGGCAGCAGAAAAAGGGCATGAAGAAAAGAAGAAAAGTATTGCTCTCAAAGTCTCGAAACATAAGAGTGATGAGGAAAGCGAGCTGGATGATGAGGAGTTGGCTATGTTGGCTAAAAGATTTAGAAAGTTTTACAATAAGACTAATGTGCGGGGAAAGTTCAGAAACTACAAAAATAAATGGGAGAAGAAAGAGCCAATTACTTGCTATGAATGCAATAAGTCTGGACACATACAACTGAAATGTCCTCTCCTCAACAAACTCAAGAAGAAAGCTATGGTGGCCACGTGGGATGATAGTGATTAGGAAACAAGTGATGATGAAGAGCAACAAGAGATGACAAATTTAGCCCTCATGGCTTTTGGGGAAAAATCATGTGATGAACTTGATAAGGTAAATGATCCTCCTTCATATGATGAGTTATTTAATGCCTTCAAAGAATTGCAAGATGAATGGATAAAAATTGGTAAAAAGAATGTATACCTTAAAAAGAAAATGGTAGAGCTCAAAGATGCAAATGAATCTCTAAGTACAAAGATTACATGCCTAGAATTAGAGAATAAAGCATTGGATGATAAAGTTGCATTATCAAATGAGAAACCTAGTACTTCACATGAGCATCTAGAATCACGCATAGATAACTTGAAAAATGAAAATGAAATGCTTAAAAAGAAGAGCAATGAATTAAATGAGATTGTTTTAAGATTTACAAATGGGCAAATATGTTGGATAATTTGCTTAATTCACAAAAATGTGTGTTTGATAAAAGACGACTTGGCTATAAGCCTATTTGAAACAAAAATATTATAAGAACTACTTTGTGAATAATACATATATTTACAATCAAGTTGTATGTCATTATTATAATCAAGATGGTCATATGAAAAACAGATGTCCAGTGAAGAAAAATGCATATTATGGTATGAAATGTGTTTGGGTTCCAAAAGGAATCATTGCTAACTCTCAAGGACTCAAGAAGGTTTGGGTATCTAAAACTTGAGATTTTCTCTACAGGGGTTGAAGAAGAAGAAAAATAAATGGTACTTGGATAACGGATGTTCTAGGCATATGACCATAAATTATGCATGGTTCTCAAGTTTTACCAAAATCGAAAATGGTCGAGATGTATCATTTGGAGACAACTCAAAAGGAAAAATTCTCGGAATTAGAAATGTCAGTAAAGTTTCTTCAACTCTAATTGAAAATGTGTGTTTGGTAGAAAGTTTGAAACACAATTTGATTAGTATTAGTCAATTATGTAAAAGGTTATAAAGTTATTTTTTATAAATCTATATGTGTTAATGAGAATGCATGTGATGGCAAGATTTTATTTGTTAGAAATAGATGTGGTAATGTTTATATCATTGACATAGAATGTGCATCAACTCATGATAAATGTTTTTCAGCATTGCATGATGATGGTTAGTTGTGGCATAGAAGATTAGGACATGCAAGCATGAATTTAATTTTGAAGATTTCCAAAAATAATCTACTTAAAGGTCTTCCAAAAATTGGTTTTCAAAAAGATAGAATTTGTGAAGCATGCCAATTTGATAAACAAATCAAAACCTCGTTCAAAAGAAAAAATCATATTTCCACTTCGAAACCTCTTTAACTACTTCATATAGATTAATTTGGACATTCAAGATATGCTAGTGTAAGTGGAAAGTATTATGCCTTTGTAATTGTTGATGATTTTTCAAGATACACATAGGTATTATTCATAGCTAATAAGGATGATATTCTTGATGTTTTTAAAGTATTTTGTAAGAAAGTTCAAAATAAAAAAGGTTATTCTATTACTTGTATTAGAAGTGATCATGGTGGAAAGTTTGAAAATCATGCATTTGAAAATTTTTATAATGATTTTGCCATTAAGCACCAATTTTTATCACCTAGGACTCCACAACAAAATGGAGTTGTTGAGAGAAAGAATAGGTTTATTCAAGAGATGGCTAGGACCATGTTGAATGAAAATGCATTACCAAAATATTTTTGGGCTGAAGCCATCAACAACGCTTATTATGTTTTAAATCAGGTGTTGATTAAACCTCATCTCAATAAAACTTCCTATGAGCTTTGGAAAGATAGAAAACTTAACAGTGGTTATTTCAAAGTTTTTGAATTTAAATGTTTTATTTTGAATACAAAAGATAATCTTGCTAAACTTGATCCAAAATTTGATGTTGGCATCTTTCTCGAGTATTCAAACTCAAGCAAAGCTTATAGAGTTTATAACAAAAGAACTTTAGTAGTGGAAGAATCCATGCATGCTATGTTTGATGAATCTAACACCTTTGAGGAGAAAGGAGTTGTTAATGATGATGCAGATGGAGAGTTACAAGAAGAATCATCAAAAGATAAACAAAAGAATGCACCATAAGAAAATCAAGAGGATAGACAATAAGAACAAACAAATATGGAGTAACAAGAAGGTATTTTTCAAACACTACCCAAGGAGTGGAGGTACGTTTCTTCTCAACCTAAGGACTTAATCTTAGGAGATCCATCACAAGGTATAACTACTAGGCCGTCACTTAGGAATACATGTGAGCATGCTGCATTTATATCTCAAATTGAACCAAAATCCTTTGCGGATGTGAAAAATGATGAATCTTGGATTATGACAATGCAAGAGGAGTTGAATTAATTTGAGAGAAATAATGTGTGGGAATTAGTTCCTAAACTAGAACATCAATCCATTATAGGTACCAAATAGGTATTTAGAAATAAAATGGATGAATCTGATACGGTTGTAAGAAATAAAGCTAGATTAGTGGCTCAAGAATACAACCAATAAGAGGGAATTGATTTTGATGAAATATTTGCACCTGTAGCTAGACTATAATCCATTAGAATGCTCTTACTTTTTACATGTCATAAAGATTTTATTTTATATAAAATGGATGTCAAGAGTGCTTTCTTAAATGGTTATATTATGGAGGAACTTTATGTGAAACAACCTCCTGATTTTGAAAATAAAAAATTTCCAAATCATGTGTATAAGTTGTCTAATGCATTATATGGATTAAAACAAGCACCTAGAACATGGTATGATAGGCTTAAAAATTTCTTGTTAGATAACGATTTTTCGATGGGAAAAGCGAACACAACTCTCTTTGTTAAGCATAAGAACTAAGATATACTTATTGTTCAAATATATGTTGATGACGTTATCTTTGGTTCTACTAATGAATTGTTATGTAAATAATTTTCATCATGTATGAGCAAAGAATTTGATATGAGTATGATGGGAGAGTTGAAGTATTTTCTTGGACTCCAAATTAAATAAAACAAGGAAGGAATTTTCATAAATCAAGGCAAGTACGTGAAAGACCTACTCAAAAGATTTGGCTATCATAATGGAACCAAAAAAAGCACTCCAATGAGTACTACTATCAAGCGGGACAAATATGAGAAAGGTAAAGAAGTTGACATCAGGACTTATCGAGGTATGATCGGATCCTTACTCTACTTGAATACTGGTAAACCTGATATTATGTTTAATGTATACTTGTGTGCTAGATTTCAATCTTGCCATAAAGAGTCACACATGCTTGTTGTCAAACGAATTTTTCGATATTTGATTGGCACAATTAATCTTGGCCTTTGGTATCCTAGGGGAACTCATATTGACTTAACTTGTTATTCAGATACTGAATTTGCCGGATATAAGGTTGATAGAAAAAGTAGTAGTGGAACATGTCATTTCCTAGGTCATTCACTTGTCTCTTGGTGTAGTAAGAAACAAAACTCGGTTGCACTTTCAACCACCGAGGCAGAATATATTGTTGCAGGTAGTTGTTGTGCATAAATTCATTGGATGAAACAAACCTTTAGAGACTATGGTATTAAACTCGATCAAACACCTATCTTGTGTGACAATACTACTGCTATTAATCTATCCAAGAATCTCATTCAACATTCTAGGACCAAGCATATAGAAATTAGGTATCATTTTCTTAGAGATCATGTTCAAAAAGGAGATGTTGTAATTAAATTTATGTCCATTGAAAATCAACTTGCGGATATCTTTACAAAACCTCTTAGTGAAGAGCATTTTATAAAGATAAGACATGAGCTTGGAATGTTGAATGTTGCATCTTGAATTATGAATTGTTGATTAAGCTGATGTGTTTGTTCTTGTATGCATTTATGTTTCATTTAATTTTAAATGGCTTATTGAAAAGTTTTGAATCATAAAATGATTTAAAATTGATCAATTTTTAAGCCAAAAATAAATTGGTGTGGATAATACAAGTCTAAGAGCTTACCAAAATTCAATAAGAGTCAAAATGATTTCTAAAGATTGACCGTCTATCAATTGGAAAACCATTTTCCTTAATGATTATTCTTTGGATCACATTCAGATAACTGGATTCAGAAAACCGATAAGCCGGATGAGGTTTGCTTGATCTCGGGTCAACATCTAGATAACCAGATTGGAAAACTGGGAAGCCGTTTCTAAATATCTCATCCCTGGAAAGAAACTGATTAACCGGTTATGAAATCCAGAAATTCGAATTTGGTTTGGAACTTACTGGACACAAATCGGAAGCCAGATTTGCAAAGCTTATTTCCTGCCTCAAAACTGGACAGTCGATTCTTCAAATTGGTAATTCGAATTACTTTAGAAAATTTTCTGGAAAATATCTGGTCAACCGGTTAGGGAATTTGGAAAACCGGTTTCAGTTTTTGAACTCACTACATCATAATCGGATAGCCCGTTATCTAATCCGGAAGCTGAATTTGCAAACCCCTTTTCTGCCTCAAAACTGGACAGTCGATTCCTCTATCTTGAAATTTAGATTTGCATAACTAACTCACTGTCCAACAACCGAATAACCGGTTAATGCTATCCCGATAGGCGGATTCATGAATATAAAAGTTGTTATTCTTCTTCCCTATTTCGGCAAACTGGATACCATTCTCTCTTTAAAAATTGCTTCTTACTTCATTCTTTTTCACTCCAAAATTCATCTTTTCCACTCATTTTTTATTCAAATCGATTCATAAATCTTATTCCCCATCCATTCTTGTGGCCAAAATCATCTTTCAAATCCATTTTCCACATCAAACTCACTAGATCCGAAATCAAACCTAGGGTTTCCAACGAATTTTCTCTCTCTAGATTTCTTCCTCTTAATTCGTTTTTGAACTAAAATTGCACCTCAAAATCTCTTTCAATCCTCATCCTCTCCCTTCTCATTGCCTCATTTCACTTTAAATTACTCAAAATCACTATGTCAAGCTTGCGGCCAATTCGAGGAAAAGGCAAAGAACCGATTCAACAAACCAAACAGTCATCAAAAATCAACTTCCGGATTTCTCACTTTTATTGCGAGGCCAGCATAGACTCCAAGGCCCTCTAGTGTTTGTCGCTATTCTTGATGCCTCTGCATCTGCTTTATCACCTCTAGAGTCTTCAGCCTCTGAAGAGGTTACTCTTCAGCAGATTTTGTATGAGATAAGAACCTTTAACGTGTGGTAGACCGACTTTGAGTAGCACATACTTGCATAGCACCAGCACTTTTCACAACAACATCAGCAGCTCATTCATACCTAGCGCTTTCTCTTTGAGCACTTCGCCATTCCATATCTATATCCACCTCTATCACCACCATCCTCACTACCTCAGTAGTCTCTTATGTTTGTATTTAGACATACCAACATTTCATTTACTGTTTTATGTTCTTTTATTTTCATTTAGATTTTATAGATGATTGGTAGGTTGAATTATATATCTGTTTTGGATTATGTGGATTTGATATGATGGTTGGTTATATTTTTTTTCACTCATGTTTCTGGATACTTTTAAACTAATGTGCTTGTCTTGAGATTTTGATGATTGATAGGGGGAGTTTTTACTCTTTTTGATGATGAACAAAGAGATATAATATGGGAGGGGGAGATATGGTAGATATGGTTGTTACGAAAAATATTCATATGCATTTATACAGGGGGAGTCTTTTAAATTATTTTCAAATTTATTTTTAATCTTGCATTGATTAAGGGAGAGCTTTTCATAACTAAATCAAATTTTTATAATGTGTTTTGCCATCATCAAAAAGGGGCGATTGTTAACCTGTACGGCTATAAATATTGATTTTGATGATAACAAACCATATGTTTTGAATAAATAAATATTTACATATTGTTATTTTATAACAAGAAAATGATTTTTATGTTATTAGATTGTTTTTCAAGATATGGACTAAAGTGAAAGATTTTTTCCATCTTTGTTTCCAATAAATATTGTTTTGAATTTCATATTTGGACCTATTTAAAAATATTTAAATATTTTAGGTCATTCTATAATTTCACATATTTTGAGTCATATCATAATTTCATAAAGTTTTGGGATTGATAACATTATTTAAAAATTCTGAAATTGGACGTATTTGAAAACTTTCATAATGCTTTGGGTCATAATATAATTTTATAAAGTTTTAGGTCAAACTATAATTTTAAAAAATAATTCACTGTAGCAGTTACTATAGCAAGTAGCTAACCGGATTTGACAAGTGAAAGACCGAATTTTGGGTAGTAGATTACTGGAATGAAAGCAGCTATTCAGATTTCGAAAGCGGTATACCGGATATTCTAAAATTCAAATATTTGTTGTGATGGTAACATAAAAGCAGCTAATCAGATTTCGAAAGTGGCAAACCGGTTATCATCAGAAAACAAAAACGGTTTATTTTTTTGCTCAAACTATATAAACTCAAATTCAATTCATTTTCAAGCACTCTAGTAAGCAAAAACGAAAACTACACAACATATATTGAGCTCTCATTTAGCAAATCATCATACTTTGAATTATCTTTGTACTTCAATTTGTATATCTACTCTTTAAGAGAGTTTTTGTTGTAATCTTCATTTCCTCATGAATTCGTGAGTTTACAAGTGTAAGAAATACTTGTGGTTAAGAGATTGGGGAGATAATCTCTCGTTGAAAAGGTTCATTGATACCTTGGAAGTCAATTGTAAGCATTTGAAGTCTTGGGAGGCTTGGATAGTGAAATTCTCAAGCCCAGTGTGCTTGGAGGCGTGGATGTAGGCGGGAATTGCCGAACCACGTAAAAATTCTTGTGTTTGCTTTCTCTTCCCTTACTCTTTTATTTTTGTGATTTATTGGATTTATCGTTTTCAATTCTAATAAGGCATTGGATTCAATTATTGTATGATTTGCTTAACTTAAATTTTAAAATCCCAATTCCCCCTCCCCCCTTGTATTTCAATTTATTAGTGCATCACTGTGTTTAGCCCGTTCACATAGTGTAAGGTGATGTGCTATCATGGTAAGAATCTAAAACAGTGGTCAATAAGTGACAACTTAATATTCTATTTTGCAATAAGCCATCTAAACATATAGTAAGATAATATGAGTGTCAATACATTACAAACCTCTCCACTCAGAGTCGTGTTAGGCAAAAGGCTCATGAAATTATGCCTGGAGATAAATTGATCATCAATAGAGACAATGATTTCAGTGAAAACACAAACAAATAATAAAGTGTTAGCTAATCAATATATATGTATAGGGGAATAAAAAATACAAAGCCCTATAAACCACAAGTACCTTCCATTACCATCTTTATCAAATGCATATTGAATGAACTTCAATTGGTCAAGAGAAAGTGGGTTATTTAAATAGAAATGACCCCGAGACACTTTATCATAAGGAGAGAGTTGGTATCGTCCTGACCTTCTGTTCCATGCTAGTCATATTGTTGGTATACTCATGCTAGTGGAGGTCTAGAACTCTTGCTTAGTATCAAGTGGTTTAGCCAAATTCTATATATGTTCAGGGTCAAAATTAATTCATTATCATTAAAACCAAATTGCAACTAAAGATCGCTTAGACAAACCTCTCCCAATTCTTGAGGTATTGGCGTTAGATCGAGAGCATGTCCTCTATCAAATTGAAATGAATCAAGTGAAGTTTCACTAGTATGTGCAATAGTCCCAATACAGCCCAACATGGCATCAAAGGCTTGTAAACTTGCTTTCACTCTACGATCTACGGTGTCATCATCACTGATCAAAATCATTTTCCCTTCAATTTTTGACATTGTTTTTCCATCCGAAGATGTACGATTTTGACTTTTTAAATTTGAAGGTGGATCGGGAGCAACTAGTTGTTTGGTTGATCCTCCATGATACTTTAATGTCAACTCTCCCAATATTTTTTCTATGTTTTCCAATCTCCGTTCAAAGGTTTGGAACGACTCTTTGTTTTGGGCGACAAATGACCCAAACCTTTTCATTAATAACTGAAAAGCATCATTATTCGCATTGTTCCACCCAGGAGGTTTTGCTTGTTGAGGCTTACGAAGCCGATTAGGGTCATGCATCGAAACCTAAAATAATTCATAAAATAATAATAATTTAGTCCAAAAATATGGTAAATTGATTTCATTAAAATAGTATGCACATATTCTATACCTTATTGCTTTTGATATCACCAAGCCTTTTGCCATTTCAAGAATCTTCGAATCTCATCATTATTCCACACACTGATAGGACACATTGTTCTATCAATAGAAGGTCGATCATATACAACAGAGGAAAAGTATAACAGTTGTCCATCAATGGCAAAGTACTTATGTTATGGACCGAAATAACCAAAATATAAGAAACAAGTAACAATATATATATATATATATATATATATATATATATATATATATATATATATATATATATATATATATATATATTAATTAAACATGAACCTTTAAGAAAAGAACAGAGCCGCTAACAAAGCTCACTCTATTCTCTTTGAACTTTTGCATACCCTCCCATAAAAAGGTAAAGCACCAACTAGCCCAAACTTTTTCTCTAATTGAATTTATATCTTTCAGTGCACAAAGATACAACGGATTAATGTATATTGCACTTGTGGGACATAATATGGTTCCCAATGCAAAAAGACTAAAAGTTATCTTAAATTCATCAGAAGTTGAACTATTCATTAGCCTTTTTTTCACCTCCGCTATATGAATTCCTCTAGGTCCACTACTATACACTGCACGCAAATCAGTTATATCAACTGCTTGGTCATTTAAGTCCGTGTGCCTCCATTTCTAACCCCCATTATAGTTGCAAACGTTGTAAGGCTTAAATTGTATTCTTTTCCATGTAGAATTATACTTTGCCTACCTACATCACATTGTTCAATTAATGTTGTACATAACTCTTGTCTTAAGCGTCCACATTTTAGGTAAGCATCAACATTTTAGGTCAAGTAGACTTTTTAAGCCGGTTTCATTCACTGTTGCTTGTTGGTCACTTGAAAAAGATGAAACCATCTTGGAGAATGAGGCTACACAACATCGAGATAGAAGGTTGCCATCATCAAAGTTCTCCTCATCAGATTCCTCAATATTTTTACTCGCACTACTATTTTCACCACTATTTGAGCTTGATATCTCATTCATATTACTAACCATCCATTGATGCCTCTCCTCGGGGGTTAGTTTCTTCTAATTTTGTGCAATATCAGCTCTAACCTACAACAATGATAATATATATACGATCAGTGGCATATTATTTTAGGTAAAAGAAAATTAAATATTCAGTAGGTCATTTTTTGGCTACATACCATTTTATCCACCTTTTCTACCCCTAATAGCTTTAGTCGTTTTGTTTCTACCTTACTGTGATCAATATTTTAAGTTACATTAATTAAAAAATTAAACCTTTTAACATAATGGGTATTTAAATGTATTTAAATTATACTTACAAATAGTATATCCATGTTTTTCTTTTCACTCCTTACTTTTCCTGTCATAATGATTTTTCTTTCAATTTTTTCCTCTTACCATCAACAGATTTCATGTCTTCTTGTAAAAACTACAAGAAAGTAGTTAATAAACAACAATTAGTGCCTCTTGCACTCATGTTTGGTGCAACGGTGCCTATCGCAGCAAAACACACTTCACACGTGCGATGGGCATCAACCGGAATGCATCTTGCATCAAACGAATGCATACACCAACCTATCACACAAAGGTACCACACTCGAATGGCCAAGTCTAATTTTTTTCATCATCGAATTATTATAAAAAAAAATTGAAAACATGGCTACAGCATTTTGTCAACAAAAATAAAATTAACCTATTATCTTAAAAGACGACAAATAGTTCTATTGTTCTTTACGGCATTTTGTCAAATATTATGTATGCATTATATTTTTACACTATATCATTAACAAATTGTTTTCCCCAAATATAACAAATTACAGATCTAAATCACTTTAACAATTACAAGGCTAAGTTTAAAGCTGAGTAACCTTGATGAGAAGAGTGAAAGTTGGAGCGGGGAGCGAGAGCGAAAGTGAGAAGAAGGTTGAGCGTGAGTGTGAGTTGGAAGAAAGGGCAAGAGCAACAACAACAACAACAACGATAATGGGAGCCTGAGTGCGAGCAAGAATAGGAGCGGGAGTGTGAGCCGGAGAGGGAGAGTGACCAAGAACGAGACCGTGATAGTATGGGGAACGACAAAGATCAAGGTTTTCTTGTTCAATGTTCCGGGGGGTGAAAGAAGAAAGAGAGGGAGGAGAAAGAGAGGGAGGGAGCAAATGCTTTTAATTCAACTAGTTGCCTTCTTTTTTTCTGCTTTTATTCATTTTTTCTTTTTTTTCAAATTAACTTCTTTTTTTCTGCTTTTATTCATTTTTTCTTTTTTTTCAAATTAAAACCACAACTGTTGGATTCAAATTCAAACAAGTTGAATCCAACGGCTCAAGGTTGGCCCCTGCACCATACAAGATTTTATGCCCTTCGTGGTAGCCGAGGCCTAAAGTTAGAATCTGAACAATTTAAGTTAAATAAGTTGTATCCAGTAGCTCTCTCTTTGTAAAGTATTCAAAATCTACCTGTAAGCATCGTACTTTACTTTTCCACAGTTTATTCTCCTTATTACAGCCAACCTTTTAATTGAAGCCTGTACTTCACTTCCTATAGAACCAACATTCGATGGAATTTTTAGACATACTGAATTTGAAGTGCCAGCAAGACACATAAAGAACAAGTAATATAATGTTGGTAGCCATCAAGTCAAAAAAAGAATGCTGGGGGCAGCTACCGGCTACTATTGATGTTTCCTGGTTGCCTGCAAGCCGCAATAAGAGCAGCAGACATTCTGATTGAAGTCTTTTAAATTCAGAAAAGGAATTATATCCTTTGGCCCATCTCTTGGCTGCGAAAGCATCTCTTTCCTTTCATATTACTATTAATTAGCTAACATGAGTTTAATTAAATGCATTAAACAATTAATAATCTCTGTTGTGTTCTCCACTTGAATGCTTTTTGCTATTATTTTTTGAATTAAAAAACGAAAAAGATTTGCGTGTTCTTTTCCACAAAAGTTTCTCTTTAAGCTTATTCGCATATCTTCTTTACAAAGGAGGTTTTGACAAAATTGTATTTCAAATACAAAATTGTATTTCAAATACAAAATTGTCGACTTGTGTTTAAATTATGCTAAACCAATAGTAAAAATTGAAGAGGAATTTATTCTTCGAAATAAGTTTCCCTAACTATAGGTCTTGTTGCATCTTATTTTTACATTTGTTTTTTGCATTCTCCATTATTTATTTTTTTCTTCTCATTATGGTGTACTAACTCGTAGGGATGGCAATAGATTCGATCTGACCCAAGATCCATGTGATCCAAATCCAATCGGATAAGATTTGGATCAGCTTAAAATGAATTTGGATCGAATTTGGATATTGATGCACGGATCTAAGACGGATCTGGAGCGGGTCTAGATCTATCATAATATCTAAATCCATATTCATATCCACCTATCTTTTAATTTTATTTTATTTTAAAAGTTTCTTAAAAAGTATGGAATTATAATGATAATAAATTTTATTCATAGCATATTAGTGGTATTTACCATGCATTTAAACTCTTAAAACATAAAGGTTAGTTTTGTAAATTTAAAGGTCAGCCAGTCCCAAAGCATGTACATGCAATATTCAAATTGCAAGCCAAGTAATACAACCTGACAATTTATTTCATTATATTGGTCAAATAATTTTTAACGATTATAGTTATTCACATATTTAGTCAAATATGGTCATAATAAAAATAAAAAGCACTGAATATAAATCATAGTTAATTTATAAATCATTATCTAATGTTGTAGAAATGAGGATGGGTGTGTCATGGATATTAGAATGATGAAGGAGACAGCAGAATATTATATTAATCTTACTCCTGTAATTACTTTTGAAGAATATTTTATTATTTTTCTTATTTGTTGTTCTAGTGTAAAAGTATAAGTTACAATATTTATTATATTTTTTAGATATATAATTTATTGTTATCAATACATTTTAGCCTTCAATTTTCATTCTAAAAAATTATTACCTTTTTATTTCTGAGTTTTAGAATTCATGACGGATTTAAAGCAAATTTGGATTTTAATTTTTTTCGGATTTGAAGCAGATATATATATTGATTTATTTTTTAGATCTGGATATGGAGCGAAAAATAAAGATTTATGACGGATATAGAGTAGATACGAATTTTAATTTTTATTATGGATCTAAATTTAGAGTAGAGTTAATTCAACCCACATATCCCCCATTGTCATCACTAACACACTTTTTCTTTGAAGACGAAGGTTCGTTATATCCCTTAATTAATTACTTTAGTTTTATTTTTTTTTAAATAAAGTAAAGTAACACCCTTCTATATCATTGCAAATCTCGTATTTTTGCATACCTTAGAATACGAAAATGATGAAGATATCTATGTGTGGACATACTTACTCTTTTTTTAAACTGAAATTTAGTCCTATTTAAGCTGAATGGAGAGAGAAGCAAATAAGTACTTTTATAAAGCAGAACAAATTAAAGTCAAGTACTCAAATCTAATTAATCTAATAATGGCTTGTCAGCCTAAAGATGCAAGTGCCTAACATTTAAAATGATGATAGCACGAACGGGCAGGCAAGCCAGCAACATGATTATGTGCGGCGGTGCCCGTGCGGGGGTGAGCATAATGCCCTAATCAACTTTCTATAACTTTTACCGTGCATCGACCAAATAATTAAATGACGCTTTATCATAAATATACTATTGATTTATCACTTCTATTTCCCACAAATGCTACACTTTTTATTGTCCTAGAGGATAAAGGAAAAGAGAGGGAGTAATAACAACCTAACGTCGAGTCTATCTATTTTCAATACATTTAAAGTCTACTTGTCGTTTTCCTGATAATGGAAGAAGTTCACAATATAATTGCGTAAGAAACCAGGAACTTGAGCGTATTTCCTTAGACTTTGTAATGATTTTATTTCTCCAACAAATTTGAATATATGAGTTGTGTTGATTTTTCCAAAAATTTTATGTAAAATTTATTATTTTATCTAATGACAATCCAATTTGCTCCTTATGTATGTAAGCTTATTATTTAGTTTAATGGGAATTAAATTTGCTCCCTATCTATTTGAGCTTATGATTAGTCTAATGGTAATCCAATTTGCTTTTCACGGTTTGAATCTCAAACTTCTTATTTTAACATAAGAGATTTAACAATCTCAACTAGATGACATTTATAAGATTATGAATTCAATTAAGATTTAATTAAATATGTAGCTTTATTCAATAATTTCTTATTGTTAATTATTTCTAATAATGACAATATTCGCAAGGTCTTGTGTCAAATTGAGATTTAACTGCATATATAGTTTTATTCAATAATACTAATTGTAATTTGTAGAAATGACACCACAAAACTTAGATTAGTACCGAAACAAAATCCTTCTCCCAAATGCACATGTTAATTAGAAAATTGACAATTGAAAATTAGATTTTAACTTAAACAATAGGGAAATTGTTGTTATCCTCTTTAAAATTTTTAAGTTTTATCACTTACTTAGTTACAAGTTTTATAATACTTTGTTATCTCCGTGGCTTCAAAATCTTAACAAAGAAAGGGAAAAAAAAATTAGAGTAATGGAGTATCATACAACAATAATGATAGAGCATGAACAATTTTTTACAAATTATTATTTACAAACTGATATGCCATGAAAAGGTTGGCTGAAAAATAATAATAGTTATTTTTTTTAATTATGGGGACTAGTGATAGTTTTATGCAACTAATCTCTTCATATCACGTCAATTTGTACATATTTGTTTGTACAAGTTGTGCTTGTAGTTCTATTACTACTCACTATAAAAACTGAGGATATCAAACCCAAAACTATAGGAGTAGAAGTGTCGTTCTCCCTATATAATATTTCAATTTTCCTTACTTTTTAATAATATTTTAAATCCTAATTTACGAGAGATAGATAAAAAAATGTCATTGCAGAATAAAAAAAAAACTAACCCAAAGGCTTCTTTCATTATTTTCTCCTTAATAACCTACTAAATATTTTTTTTCAACTTGTATATATGAATAGTACATATGCAAACTCATACATACATTCATACTACCCACAACCAGAAAAGAACACTAATAATATTATTCTTTTTACTTCTCTAATCCATGCCTTATATATTATTGAAAATTCTCTGTCCCGGCGACAAAATCATTTTGGGATCAAACTGAGCTTTCCTGTGGGCAAAAGTGTTCCATTTTGAGCCAAAATGCTTGATCCACTCTTCCTTGTTTCTGTGATAGGGAAGATACTGCTTAACCTTAATGCCAGCATTTTCACAAAATTTCAGTATCTCTTTATTTTGATCATCAAAGGCTTCCCACTCATCAAATCCGCTTGAATGCAAAAATCCTACGGTGTAGAAAACATCTTCATCTGGTATAACAGCAGACATCCTATCATCCCATCTGCAATTCATGAATTATAAAAATTATTCATTTTAAGAAAAACGATAGACAAAAACAAGGTAAAACCGGAGTCGATTTATCTTTTTTCTAATTTTGTAGGCCGGCACTAGTTTTACCCTATTCTTGTCGGCATTCAGTCAAATTTTTCTGTGACCAAGAAAGACTTACTTGTTTCTGTTCATAGGATAAACAAGTACGGGCCCTGTGGTAATGTTACGTTTAAGAACAATGTCCCTGAAAACACCTTTGTTGAAGTCTGAGATACGAGATTTTGGTAAAAATAGATTCAGCCATGGATGAGGAACTTCCCAAAGTCCTTGCGACTCAAGTTTCAGCTCCCCACTTCGAACCCTATTCAAAAATTCTACGTAGGAGACATCTTTTTCAAACATAAATCCTGGAAGATAACTTAATCCTTTGAACAATGTTTGCAGTTCCTTAAAAATAAAAAATAAAAACACGTCATGTTTTTATTGGTTAGTTGTACGTCCAACGGAAGTATAAAGGAGAAACTTTATCGTGCTATATATTTGTACCTTGTGCAGGGTATTTTGGGTATGGTCATCATAATATTTGGCGACTTCAAGACAGTAAATGATGGCATGTGTTTTAACTTGGGAGATAATTTTGGGATGATCAGACGGTGGGAAGAAGGAGGATCTCCAGTTATCTGGAGAACCCTGGTCCATTATTAATGTGCCTTCCAAATAATCCAGTGCCTGCTTTTGTCTCCTTCCATTCATTGAAATCAAGTACTCTTGGTCTCTACTAAAACTGGAGAAATCACTGTATAGCATTCGTACCCACTTGACCTACAAAACGGTTATACATGAGAATATTATTCACATTGTCTGGATAGCATAGGCTTGTTAATTCAACGTGTTTTATATTTATATATATCTACCCTTTTTGGGGCTGGCTCAAGAGCAATTCTCGCTCTGGTTATTATCCCAAACTGGCCTAAACCTCCTAGTGCTGCATCGAACAGCTCAGAGTTCTTCAAGGCTGAGCAAGTCATTAGCTCTCCTTTTCCTGAATCACAAAACAAAAACCTCATGTGCAAGTAATTAATAACTCAAGTAATTAATGCATTTGCATGTATTTATAATGTTGTATTTACATATACAGCATCTAATATTTAATTTTATCCTCGTACTAGAATAAATAAAAACAAAACGACAACAGAGCTCAATTTTGAGCCCCTATTTGGTTGTATCTTAGAGGCTGACTGAAGGGGGGGGGGAAAATCCAATTTTAATGAACACTGTCTGGCAGAAACCACCGTCCGATCGTTAGTATACTCCTCTTCCTAAAAGTAGGACCCCGATATTAATAATATAAAAGAAACAACAGCAGCAGCAGCAGCAGGTTGTATGATATCTTGTCAAAGAATTTAAAATTCTCAAAAAAAGAAAAGAACAAAATTAATTAATAAAAATTGATACCAGTAACAACGTCCAATTCGTAAACATTGCTGATCTGGGGACCATAGCGAAACGTTTGGCCGCTAATTCCAGCATTAGAGAGTGTCCCACCGACGGTTAGATAAAGATAGTCGGTCCAAGAAGCCGGTGCAAGTCCATGTTCCAGCGTGGCATTTAACACATCAATCCAAAGCTGCTCCCCCGCAACATCCGCATAAAACCCGCTGCCAACTGTAATGCCATTCCCATTTCGATAATTCTTAAGAGCCATCATTTCGACAACTACTCCACCATCAGCCATGGCCTGCCCTCTCACCGAATGGCCCCGGCCTTTTGCTGCTACCTTGAAAGGAACTGAAGAATTGTACGCGGCTTTTACTAGAGCCACAATGTCTTCTGTTGATGACGGGTAAAGAACTGCCACGGGGTTTTCTTTGAGGATGTTGCCGTAGTCGCTGGAGGCTGATTTTATTGCAGCCGGATCTAAATGAAGCCTGGCTCCGATGTCTAGTGTTAGGAGCTTATGTGGGACCAGAATATTCCATGGCTTTGAATTGCCTATGGTTGAAATCAAACGGCTTATGATTAATATGATTATTATGTATGTAGGGATTGGAAATTTCTCAGCCATTTTTGTGTGTGAATGATGAAGCTGGGTCTATGAAGAAGAAGAAGAAGAAGAAGAAGCAGAAACAGAAGCTGGACTAATTTCTGTGGTTGCGGTGAAAGGGAAATGGGGGTTATGTTACCTATATATAGAGGGAGTGGTAAAATTTTGTCAAGAAATGGTGGTATTTGGACAAGAAAAACGACATGACAAAGTCCTGTATAATTTATTTCATAGGATAATAACGTCACTTTAAGTCTCTAGATTTTGAGTAAATTATTTGGCCAATTTTATATTTTAAAAAATTAATTAAAATATTTATATTATACATTTTCTTTTGTTGAAATTTCGTTTTTACTTCTTACTTATTGTATGTCAGAGTCATTTAAATATTAAGTCATATCAGAAAAGGAAAAAATAAATGTGGGAGTAACCATTATAGATTTTTTGAAAAATATTTTAAAATATAAAATTAATTAAGAATTTATTAGAGTAGTGCTACACATCTAAATTTTTTATCTAAAAAAATTATTTTAAATGATTCATCAATTGATTGATGAAATAATAAAATTAATTCATTTCAATTTTATAAAAAATTATCAATCATTTAATGAATGATACATCATTTAAAATGAAATTTGAGATGTCTATTATTACTAATATATCATGAAATTTGAGATGTCTATTATTACTAATATATCGGCCAAGCAATCTCAAGAAGAAGAGCAAGGAAAAGAGAAAACCAAGCCGTCTCAAGACTTAATTAGTACGTGATTAATGTGTGTATTTGAATAATCATTAAGAATAATAGCCATCAACATATATAGTGGATACCATCCAAAAACTGGACTATGATTTTAAACCGTTTGATGGTGATCTAATGGTCAAGATTAGTCAAGATGGGTCAATTTGGAATCCTACCGGATTTTTCCTTTTCCACGTGCAGTCTAAAAAGAATCAATATTCGTTTCGTTTCCTATTATAGGACGCATTAGTTGTCAAAATTAGGTAATGATCAAAAGCACCTCGAGGATTTTTCTTTTGCGCTTAGGAGAATTCTCATGAATCAAGGCATTATTGATATTCATTATCATTAGATCTGTTAATTAGATAGTGGGGAGACATCAGCCAGATTTTCTTTCTTTCAAGATTTTGTGTGTGCACATCTAAGGCTACATTTAAGTGGCAAAGTCAATTCCACACCATAATTACCCATGTCCCATTAATTAAAACGACTTTTTAATTCCAGTTGTTTTAGATTTTTTTTCAATTTTGTTTTATAATTTTTCTCTTAACAGTGTATCAAACAATTTGTATATACTATACTAAAATTTGTTGATGAACAATGAATTTGGTTGTGCATAATCATTAAGCAACTTGCATGCAAAGGGAAAAAAATATTGCTAAAGAACAATATCATGCCATGCACACGGGAGACTATATATATGAAAACATGATGAGGCTCATGCACAAGAATTTGGCCCTATCTGTTGTATCATTGTACGCATTAACGCAGGCAAACATTTTATTAGGAAAGAATGAACCGTATCATAAATTTATATATAATATTGTACCTAACTGTTTATTGTTTATACAAATATAAGAATCTTTTTATCAAAAATTGTTGCAAAGAATGACAAGAACTATACACATTAATATCTTAATTAAGCAAAATGATTTGGTTGGAGATCAAAGTTGGACAAACGGAAACAGTCGTTCAAATGAAAATCTTTGACCCAAAGATCTTACAGGTACAAAGACTTATCAGATAGCGGACCTTTCACCATGCTTGTGGAACCATGCATTCATTTATTTGTACAAAATAAATGCATGCCATCACCCAGCAAGACAATAAATAACCACATAATCCATAATAAATTATAATAAATCAGTCATGAAATAGATAGTCCATTTTAAAATTTTATTTTCATAAGTTAACATCAAGAAACTTCAGGAATACAACTAAGCATGCCTTGGCACATGCCAAAACAGTCATAGTTAGGTCTTTTACCTAACGCAAGTGAGAAAAGAGAGAAAACCCTGACAATAATTGGAACCATCAACCATTCACAAGCACTTTTGATGGCCTCAACAATTGAACTATTGAAGGGAGCGAAACCTGTGACACAATCTTTCTTATACTAGTTATACTCGTAGAAATGAATTTTTCAAATCTACACTAATGTAATGGCATTCAATATGATCTAACATTGCATTGTCTCTTCATAAAAGCATTCTTAATTGTGTTTGCAATCACCTGGCTTCAACTTAATGCTCGTCAATTCATTCGAAACTTAAAAAAAAAAAACTCCGAAATCAGTTTTTTATCGCAATCTGGATGTCTAAACGTCCAGAATATGTCAGATCTACTTCTAATATTTAAAAGAAAATTAATCCCTATAATACATTTTGGGCGGACTCAAATCCTTATCTACATGGATGAAAAGATTGGTAATTTATCACTAATCTCTTGAGGGGTTTCCTAAGGAAGATCTTTTAACCTCTATTCTTTAATTATCTTAAATGATAACATCTAGTAGTAACAATTTTAATTTTTTTTATGGCCATTATTAATTATTCTACAAATAAAATATTTGCTATCATACTTGCACCCTACTCCAAATGATGATGGCCATTGATTATTCAAAATTACAATCAATTCTAAAGCTTACGATAGAAAAGTAATAAATATCCATAATATATAAGAAGTAATAGTTACACAAAAATGTTTATAATGGTGACTTGATCAAAATCTTCTGAGACAAGATCATGAAACTTTGCATTGAAAATCTAGTATGTATCGTCAACAATAATAATGGTTCTTTAATGCAGATGACAATGAAGACTAGCTAATAAACAATCGTCAAAAGTAACTAGTTCTCACAACTTGCCTTGCTAGCTAGGCATTTCTTTTCCCTTTTTTTTTTTTCTCTTGAATGAATAATGCTCTAAGCTTCTTCATGATGAACATGAGAAAGACTGGAGAGAGACATATATATGGTAGGGACCTCGAGTGGGGGACTATTATTGTAAGATATTGAAAATCTTTATGGGGATCGAATACTTGAACCCACAAGATCACGTGGTCCTTAAACAACAACAAATATTACCACCCACCGTCAAAATATATGTCATTTTGATTGCTTGTAAATCGTCTCTGCATGACAAGCAAGGATGATGACTCAACTTCTTTGCCTGAATGTCTTTTATCAAATATTTTATTGGTTCTTTCCCCTATTGTATTGTATTGGTTAATAATTGTTATAGGTTTTGACGCACTTGACTTAAAGTCTCTGTAGAATATGCATATAACAATAAATTAATATTTTTTATGTACATCATCAAGAGAGGTCCTTCGTTGTTGGTTACTTGTTGTTTTCACGTTCAAAACGTTTGTAATTTTCCCAATAGAGTGGTTGCACTTTGGATTGGATTGAAAGGGATCAATATCCTAGCTAATTAATAAACTTGTGCATATATATAATTTATTATTGGAATTACTAAAAGATAATTTTACTAGAACAAGTTTCTTAGAGGTCAAGTACCAAAACGAAGACAATCACTATCTCGTGTTCTGTTTTCTTATCACTAAGCACAAATTTATGTAAGTGTACATACGCTGTCATCAATCATATTAATTAAACGTTATTAATTTACAAGCTGCTGTTCTCTTCATGTAGCAGAGAAAGAGTTATTCAAAACTGAAAAAACATCGTCATTACCTTAAAAGTTTAAATTAATTAAAGCATATATAGTCTTGTCCTCTTCAATGTACATATCATAACATATCTATTTATGTACATAGCAAATAAGTCGCGACAATAACTCATATACAGAATTTATGTAAGAGCCTACTAATTACTTGCTGAAGTTTTTTGGTCAAATAATTTCTCTAACATGATAAAAGAATTGAAGTCTTCAATTAAATCTTAAGTTCGATGACCTTTTCTCTCAAGATTTAGTTCATGTAAAGTTATTTGGTAAGACGATTTTTAATATTATTGTTAGGCATAACCTATCAACTTAAATCTTTACATCAAAATATTTCTTTAGCTGATATTAAGATGGGACCGAGATAAAGCTTTAAAAAAAAATAATTGACGTAGAAAAGATTGGAGCACAAGATAAAATATGTTAAATAACAAAGCGTCCTGGGGGAGGTGGGCTAGGGTTTGTGTCGTGAATCGTGAGGGAGAAGGTAACAAACAAAGTGACCCCACTCGCAGGATCAACTTGTCCAGTTTCACACGGACTCTTTTGCTTGGTTACTGTCTGCACCAAAGGATGATTTACTGAGATTATGAGAGGACAAGACGGAGGAATCTTCCTATTATTTATTGGCTATCGAGCCATTACCTTCTACACCGCGCGTGTAAAGTAAAAAGTACATATATTTACGCTTCTTTTCTTTGTTCGAATCCATTATATATGCGTGTGTGTGAATATTTGATAGCTAGGTTAGAGGTCATTATCACATTATGTAAATTGTATTGTAAACATAAATTGCAACATAAATTGAAGACCTCTCATTATGGTAAACAATAGAAATTGGATTAAAAGTTGATTTTATAATAATAATAATAATATTATTATTATCATGATGGACTTGACTAGCTTACAAAATCTGTAAGCTACAGACTGCAGCGTCAGCCGTTGGATGTGGTTAGATGTGGAGTGAGAAGCTAAACAATAGAAAATCAGATGGTGGGATGACGGGAGATGTTTATTACAGAATCTGTACTGTAGACAGGTCCTATCATGATACCTTCATTGTCATTTTAATATATACACACACACACACATAGATGAGAATCAATAGTTCTACTCTATAGCCGTCCAACTCCCTATCCCATGTCACACAAGCTATGGATTGTCCCTTTTTGACTCTCTAAGCCCTGACCCATGAATAATGATCGATATCCCTTAATTAGTCTCATCATCTGGAAGCACGCTTAATTAGAAGTTCAACTTACAATCTTGTTGCCCGATGTCTCAGGTCATTAGAATCAATTATTCACCATGTTCATCACAATCACATAATAAATGCTCTTTTACTCGTTATTGAGTGTTTAAATTGAATTCCAACCGCCTATACTCTTCAATCAATTTTCAACCAGTAAATTAAAAATAAATTACACATAAAATATTTCAAAATAAAAGTTCACACTTATAAAAAAATTAAAAACAAAAAAAGATCTAAATATTAAATCTGACACAAGCTAATTTTATTGTCAAATACTTAAATTCATAATTCATCGTGAGAGTATTAATTTAAGTTTTCTCTCTTATTTTTGTGAAAATATATATATATTTCTGAATATTAATATAAATAAAATATTAGTATTTTTTTTTATATCCCTTATTTGTTAACAAAGAATTTTGATCAATACTTATAAATTTCTAGTTATGACTATAAAATACAAAAATTCAACTCCTGATGAATCCAATACATTTTCTTTTTGTTCGTGTGTGTGTGTGTGTCAGTGTGTGTATTGGTGCGTATTCTATTCTAATCATTGTCATCAATATTACATACTAAATGGGTCAGGTTTTTACTGCGTAGGTGATTATCTGAAATGACGGTTCATTTTCAATCAATCAACTTTTCATACTCACACAAGATTGGTGGGTCCCGAGTAAGTTCACAATAGGGCAGATTTGATTCCTCCCCATAAATCCAAGTTACAAGTTAATTGAGTTTCACTTTCTTTAGATTCGACTGGATACTCAGAACATCATCTCCACGTTGTCTCATGTTTTCTTCTTCATAATGCGTGAATCCACATGTTGATTTGTTGTATTGTCAGGTCAGTTCCTCCAGTTTCACCTTGCTGTGCCCTAGGAAAAAGAGAGAGAGAATAAAAAAAGTGTTTTTGAAAAATAAATAATAAAAAAAACAAAGGATACTAGATAACAAAATCAGGGTGCATATCTCCCAAATATTATAATATTTGACAGATTCTTTAGTTTTTATATTTTAAGTTAAATGACCATTTAATTTGTATATTTAAAAATTTATTTTAAAATATTTTTATTGTTGAAAATTTTACTCTCTTGCCTTTATTATTTTCTTTTACAACAATATTATAATGTTTGGCAGATTCTTTAGTTTAAATATTTTGAGTTAAATGACCGTTTAGTTTGTATATTTAAAAAATTATTTCCAGATACTTTTGTTGTTGAAAATTTTACTCTCTTGCCTTTATTATTTTCTTTTACAACAATATTCTTAGAGATATTAATAAAAGGAAAAAAATGATAGTTTATAATTTTGACCTTAAAAGTAACATAAAATTTACACAAACTTTCATATTATTATTTTGCTTTTAAGATTAATTTGGTAAAGTAATATTTTATAAAATAATTATCAGTAAGATTATTATAAGAATAAATTGTTTTAAATTGGTTGATATATAATTTATTTATGAATAATTATTAGTAAGATCGTTATATAGATACAAAAATATTAGTTCTTTTACACTGATACTTATTAGTTAATTTGTGAATAAATAATTATTGGTTATAATTTATTTTTACAAATAAATTAATTAATGTCAAGAATATTGTTGGAAGAATATTATAGTAAAAGGAAAGAAAAAATGAGAGTAAGCTATTTAACTGTAGGGTATTTTGAAGTACTTTTTAAAATATAAGGACTAAACGGATATTTAAGTCAAATTATAGGAACTAAACGAGCATTTATTCTTAAAAAATATTATATCTAGTGCCTCAAAAATTTTATATTCTAGTATAATTCTAAATAACAAAAATTTAAAGAAAATAACAAAATACAATAACTATTACCTTTTTTGTTATTAGTAACATTTTTATTTCTGTGTATACAAATTTTTCCTTGGTTGCACTATTGGGAAGTAACAAAATAATTAGGAATAGGCATTAAAAGATAAATACTTAATTGTACAATTGCAAAATTTGGTGTACTCCTAAATAATGTTTATTTCTTCAACCGTTGAATTTTTAACACACATGTATTTACTTTCACATGATTAATTTAGAATACACTGACAAGAATTTAATTGGAGAAATAAACACCAAAAATATTATGGTGTCTGAGACATTCTCTTGGTTAATTAGAGGATAAAACTATCTTGCAACCGTGGTACTGTACCACAATAATACTCTATTACACAATAGTCCTTCTTGTTTTCTGAAAATAATAAAAATTACAGGTTTTGAAATTTTAATATGTAAGCTCTAATTTCAAAATTATTTATTATTTTCTCTCTCTTTTTTTCCATGGTTTAGTATTAATAATAGTTATCTTTTTTTCTTCTCCACGCTTCTTTTTTTTAATTTGGTTTCTTCTTCTATTTCTTTTTGTTTAATAGAATTTTATACATAATTTTTATATATTTGAATTTTCAAAGACAATAAGAGGATTTATTTAAAAAAAAGAAAAGAAAATAAGAGGAGTTTTAAGCAAGTCAATCAGTTGGATTTGATCTAATATTTGCTGGATTTGGTCTCTTGCTTTTAAGTTGATTTTATTATAGTTAATGGCATCTTAAAGATTATAAGCTTATTTGGCTAGTTTGTTTTATACAATCAATTAGTTTAATGATCAAATTTTACCAATTAAATCTGAGTTATCCTAGGATTTTAAAATTCTTGCTATTCTTGTCCTCTAGTGTTAGTATATAATTAGGATATAATTATCTTTATTTTTTAATTCATTAACTACTAATTACTTGTCTTTTTTTTTTTGGGAAAACATTAGATCATGAGAGAATCCCAATTTAACTACCTCAAATCACAAAGTTTCAATCATTAACGTTAGAAAGAAAATCTTATTAAAACTTTATTAGGATTTAACTACCTTTATTTGAAATTGATTGAATACGTGCAAACACTAAAATAACTTACCCATCTCAACTTGTATTATTATTATTAAAAGCTTAAACCATAAATTTCTTGCCTAATATGAAAGAAACTTAACTAAATACTGAGTAACTCTTTTAAGTTTTGACTAATCAGATAAATTTTACTTTATTTGTTTCTATCCCTTTCACCCAAAAAAAAAACATTTTCAGTTTTCATTTTGGTTCATAAAAATCAAATCGACAAAGTTATTAGAAATCTTTATATGAATTTTATCATTATTAAACTCATTATAAATCTCCACAAATTTTACTAAATATACATAAAACGATAAGGAAAATACTACTCCACCAATACTCAGCTCCATTATGTTCCCATTAAAAAACTAGAAAAATAAAAACAAAGGAAATAGTAACTCCTCTTCATTTTTCAATTCAATTTTAATGTTATGTACTTACTCTCAATATTATAGATAATTAATTATAGAAGTGGATATGGAAATAATAGCAATAATTGGAGAATTATAAAATATTGATGTATCTATATATATATAAAGTTAGGACTTGAGGAGGTGATGTGGCACACCATTTTGCTTCTTTGTATATTCTCTATTATCTAATAAATAGAGATTTTTTTTAGATTTGGCTTTTCATCTTCTCATAATTAATTTGATTTTATTTAACTCATTTAATAAATAGTAACTTTATTAATATATATCATTCCTCATCTTTTTATATTTTCTGTTATCTAAAATATCTAAAATATTGGTGGATATTCTTTATAATTTTTTTCTCTTTCTATTTAAATTCAACAATATGTAATCATTAATAATATTAATTATAAGTCTTTTGAAACATTTATTTATTTTATTATACTAGCAATTAAATTTTAGTGACATAAAATACATGAATTAATCTATATATCTATCTATATTTATATCTATATATAAAGTTGGGGCTTGACTAGGTGATGTGTCATCACCATTTCTCATCATCTCATATTCTCTATTATCTAATAAATTGGTTGATATTAAAAAAATAATTACATTATAAAATATTAAAAATAAAAAATAATTATTAGATTATAAAAGATTATATGTCTCTTCCTCTTCCTATTTAAATTCAATGATATGTAACCATTAATAATAATTAATTATAAGTCTTGAAAAATTAATTTATTTTATTATTCCAACAATTAAACTTTAGTGGCTTAATATATCAATTAATTAATATATGAAAGAATGTTCCTTCATCTTCCCTCAATAATGTCATTAGGGTTTAATTTTAATACTATAATCTCATATTTAATTATACAACCTTTTGTTTAGTGCCTTTTGGCTTTTTCAAACTCTATAAATATTAAATAGTTAAGATTTGTGGCATTATTATTTCTCATCTTTTTATGTTCTCTATAATCTAATAAATTGGTTGAGATTAAAAAATAATTACATTACAAAATATTAAAAATAGAAAATAATTAGTAGATTATAAAAGTTTACATGTCTCTTCTTCTTTCTATTTAAATTCAACAATATGTAACAATTAATAATAAATTAATTATAATTTTAAAACATTCATTTATTTTATTAAACCAACAACTAAATTTTAGTGGTTTAAAATACATCAACTAATTGATATAGGAAGGAAGGTTCTTTTATATTACCTCACCAATACCACTAGGACCTAATTTTAATGTCATAGTTTCATATTTAATTATGCAACATTTTATTTAGTGTCTTTTGGTTTCTTCAACCTATATACATATTAAGTGTTTAATATTTGTTATGTTTGGATTTTTTTTATTTAACCAACATCCCTTTCAGAAATGTTATTGTGTTTTTATTTTTTGACTTATTTAAATTTTTTATATTGTGTTTTTCATGGAGTATTATTTTCTTCATGAGTTAAACAATGATAAAGATAGTCGGATGATAAGGGTTAGACTTTATACAATGTAGGAGTCTATTAATACTAAAATGAATAGAGAGTTGATTAGTGTGAATATAATTTTTATTGATGAAAAAGTTGTATACACTTAACTATACACATTAATATATATTTTTAAAGTTAACAAAAAATAATTAACTTTCATAAATAGAGTGGGAAATCTCTCACTGGTTTTTAGAATTGGACATCAGGAAGTGTTTTCACACAATCGACTAATAACAAAAAAATAATGAACTTTCATAAATAATATTAGTTTTATAAGACTGCATCATCTTTTAAAAAAATCAATTCATATTTTTTATCTGTTTTATTAAGTGTAAAATAATAAAAATAAAAATATTAAATTATTTTTTTAAGCCGCACGAAGTGCGGTACTATTTCCTAGTTTGTGGAATAAATCAAGGGATTTGTCTTCTTAAAGTTCATAGACTTTATTGTATTTAAGAGGTTGTGACTCTCATTGATGCGCAATTGAATCATGTAGTATAATTACCCAATATCAATAATAAAAACCCTCTCAAAACTCCCTACATCTTCCTTATTTATGTTATTTAATAACTTAGCCAATAAATAAAAATATTTACTAAAAGAAATAAAATAAACAACTAAGATAGAAATTAAAAAGATAAAAATCTAAAGATTACTCACGGGTTGCATGAGAAAGAGAGAGGAGGATAAATAAATACTGTCGTTGCCTTTACTTTGGCAATTTTTTTCATTAAATCTAATGGTCAGGTCATAAAAAGACAAAAAAATGGTACCATATTACTGTAACAACATAGCTGAATCCTTAATTAGAGTATAATGTATCAATCTAATATATAATACTGTTGATGTGTTTGCATATGTGAAAATAATTTTTTTCTCAAATAAACGACTATATTCCATGATAAAATACCATAGATGTGTTTACAAATATTTCAATATTTTTTAAAAAAAATTTGATGTAATTTTTTCCAACAAATTTTATCTTATGATTTATCTAAAGAACTTAAATAATGATTGTGCTTTTTTTTTTTCTTATCATTTAATCTTAAGGTAACATTACATCTTCCTCACTCACGTGAACAGATTTAAAGCATAGATTTTTGTAAAAAAAATTCAGCCAAAAAAAAATTGCCGACTCAATGTAAATGACGCCGACAAATGGTGACTAAGCTTGACTGCCATTAATGTAAAATTTAGGAGTGAATTAGGATCGCAAGGAGGATCAAACATGAAACATGTGGACATAAAATTTGAAATGTGTTGACTCATGAATCCATGTGATCTTTGAAAAACTTATGGCAGAGTTGAAACTTTTCCAAAATGAGTGCAATCCAGCTACCACCAAACTTGATCAAAAAGGGTTCAGAATTGAGAGAATACATCATTAACCGACGTTCTAAGTTTGTCCGGTCTCCAAGAGATTATACCGCGTCTTTGCTGTACCTACACCTATTTAATGTATAATATGTACGTATTTATTTTTTAAAAAAATATATAATTTATAGTTATTTTTAATTCATACAAACATATCAAATGTACATTAAATAAATATAATATAATAAAAATATTTTAAAATTTCTCTATCTCTAGAGTCATTTTACTAGTGTGAAATTATTACCTTTTATCAAATCATGCTCTGGAATCGATGAATTCAATTTTCTTTATTTTTTTATTTTTTAATTTCATTCTTTGATTAGAGCTTGCATGAATTGATGGAAAATGATTCAGAGTTCACTCGTTTTAGATAATTTTCCTTTTTTCACATCGGCATAAAAACAAGACGTGTATCTATTTCATAAATTGAGGAAAAACACTCATTCAACAGCAAATAAGGTAATTTCTAATTATTTGAATGTAAATTCGAGTAAGAATTCAATGCTCAATTTAACTTGTGTTGAGCATCGAATATTCGAATTAATGTTTCGGAGTCAATCGAGACTCATATGAGACCCATACAAGTAGGGATGAAGTCAAAAATTAATTTATGAGATATATTCAAATAACGAATGTAATTTAAAGCGTCAAAATTTAAACTCGTGGGAACATAGCACCGACGTTCACACAAGCGCAGACAAAAAAATGAATGCCTTTTAAAGAAATTTTTTTCATCGACTAAAGCAGCACCGAATCCTGCAAATCCAGCAGACAAACATCCAAACTACCACATATACCGTAAGAACTATTTAGGTAAAGTGGATTTTTTTTTTAAATTGTACATATTTACAAAATAAAAGAAACATGAAATGAATGAAATGTCCCTATCATGGGTAATTGTATCATATGATGGATAGTAAAATATGAAGCGTATCCTTTGAACTGCGTCATCATTAATGAAATGTCCCTATCATGGGTAAATGTATCATATGATGGATAGTAAAATATGAACCGTATCCTTTATACTGCTTCATCATTACTGTGGATCATTTGTCATGGCATTCAAAATGGAAAATGTACTTAGATGCTTTCCACTGAAATCTTTTGAAACCATGATACACAAGATACGCCTCTGACAGTACTGTCATTTCAGGATTCAGAATCCTAGAAAATTAGAAACAAAACAAATCTACTCTGCTTCTTGTGCTCATGTTCGGATACAAGCCGACAAACTGCTTATTTCCCTAATTTTGATTTTTCACATGCCATGCAATACACACCAATTAGTTCATAAAAAACGAAGATGTGAACACAATGGTGACCAAAAGGGTGACACAACTTCATACCTAATAAATATGACCATCTACACAAGCAAGCTACCTGAGCAAGAGGCCGAAGCTCGTGCTGAAGTGTGTTGACACATGCAAAACATGAGTTACTTTCATTGACATGCTTTTCGGGCAAATTAGTGGGTGTGAATGGTTGACACCCCACAAAAAGATGCTTGAACAATCAGGACCACACATCATCTCGTCTGGTAGAATTCCAACGCATGCAAGGAAAACTGAAATCAAATGCCATATTGTAGACAAAACAGAAAGACATAGATGATGGACCAACTCCACTTATGAAAGACAATTTAGTGTTCAAGTTCTTAATTCTCAAGCACTTTAAGAAGACGAACATGACAAACATTTGTCCTAAACAGAAGAACTAAGAATTTATTCACTCACTACATAAACTAAGAAGAATTTATTCACAGGTCCATACAATACCAAAACATAGCTTCACCAATATTTGAGTTTCTGAGCTATTCTGCCACCCTATTAACATTTCACCTTGTCTTCATCCTAGACGTGCCATTCACCTCTCCATAGTTCCAAAACCATTCTCTATTTAAAGCTCAAATCACAAACAAACCTAACAACTGATGCCAACACCGGCCGCCACAAAAGAAACCATACCCATACTATGATCACAACACAATAGGCTTACCAAATTACAAAGTAAAAACCCTCACAAGCACGACCCCCACTAGCGCTTCAAACCTGCATGTAGCTCACCGACACAAATGATCACTTCTTCATTTAGCATTACCTCTACTAGTTATTTTGTCAGCCATGCCATTATCAAGGGACCAATAGTACTATTATCCTTGAGACTAGATAACACAAAGTACAATTGATTCTCAACCACAACACTTATATCCACCTTGACCTCTCCTCCAGATTCTAGTAAAAAGAACAGTCATCCCATTTTATTCTAAATTACATGGACAGCCCCCATTAATGGATGCATATACAGATACACATACACACAAAATAAAAGGGAAAATGCTTGGTGAAGAGAAGCACGAGAAAAAGACGAGAGAAATAAAAAAAAATGATAAAGAGAGAGTGAGTGGGTAGAGAAAAGACAAAATTTTCTTATTTTTCTCGTGCTTCTCTACACTTAGCACTTCTCAAATAAAAGTGAGAGTGAACCCATTTTAATAATGTGAGTAAGCTAAAAGACAGGAAAAATGCAAACTCCAATGCCACAAAGTTTGGTAAAAGAGGCGACGATACGTTAACTCTGTAAGGTAAAGCAATATCCCCATTAAACCAATATTATGCTCCATGTTAACAAAGGTAAGGGATTAACTGGTTTAAACCTTTGGTAAAAGTATTTGGTGCTTGAAATTGACTTTGTTTAATAGAATCATAGAAAACTGGCCCAATCCTGGGAAGTTGCAGGGTGTATGTCTACATGCAATTTTGACTATTATACCTATTTCGGTACTAAAAAGTACTGCTATAAGAGGCAAGCACATTGGTTTGTTGGCAAATACCGTTGCAAAAGAAAATATCGATGTTCTTAATTGTTGTCATGAAATAGTTCAAATTGCGGAAGTGATTTTTAGTTTTAAAGGGTTGAAGTACATAAACTCTTCCTAAGGTTAATAAAATTAGGACGTTCCTTTGTTTGGGTATACACTTGACCTCCTTTATTAACAATATAATACTATTCAAGTAAATAAATACATTTTCATTGACACAATATTTAGGCCTTACAAATGTTTGACTTGCCCATAAGACCCAGCCACCAACAAAAGCATAACATTTCAGGTCGCAGCAGCTAAGTCACCAGGATAAAAATTTAAACCATACTGAGAGAATCTTGTTATTACTTCTAAAAAATCAACTGAACAGAAACTGAAATTACATGTAATGCTTCAATGAGAAAAGAAAAGAAAACACCACCAATATAGTCACTAGATAATCATACCATTAACTTTAATACATATTTCAAACAAAATTTAACTATTTTGGTAACAAAGCAACACAGGACCGAATAAGAGATGAAAAGTCTCACAAGCCCGTCAAGCAGCCTTTACTTTGTGACTACGTATAAAAATCTCGTGAGAGACTTGTGAAGAGGAAGCAAGATACCATATTCCATTTTTCCATGAGCTACTATTTCAATCAAACAGCAGGCACTTTCTTTCCATCTTCGATGAAGAAGATTGCAGTTTCAGGAACCTAAAAAGGGAGAGAGGGTTAAAAAAATTGTTGACTTGACCAGACTCCATGTCCAAATACTTTAACATATAAAATGTATATGTTAAAAACTGAAAAGTAGATCAATCGTGTTATAACAATTACTCTTTCAAGAACAAATGATATAAAGATATACATAAGATGTGCATTTCTGGACAGCTACTATGAAGTATGAACAGCATAATTCCATGATCAAAGCTCCAAAACTGTATTTACAACTATACATTGTCACTGACAAAAAAAGAAAAAAGTACCTAGATGTACTGTTTCAGTGAAAGTCTTTGCCTCCTATTTTCAATAATTTATCCTATGTCCAAAGTGATGAAAATCGATATTTAAAACTTCCAATTTTGGTTGAAATATGCTTAAAACAGGTTTGAGCCGTGGTAGTTTTAAAATTGTTTCCAGCTTCTTTTACCCGCTCAATCTTGCGCAGATAGGTTTCCACCCTCCATCCCACTCCCCCCAAGAACCAGAAGGTATTCATAAATATAAAGTGTTTAAAAAAAAAAAAATAGAGACAATCTATCTGCTGCTTGTCAAAGCGAGCAAACAACTAAACAAAAGTTTAGCTAGGCTTGAACCATAGACAGGAAGCTTTAAGAACAAAGCATCCTTATCTATTATAGACACCACTGCTTCCCAATTTTTAAGAATGAAGAAGAAAGGGAAATCGCTAAATATGGAAGTGACAAGTCCATATAAATGCCAAAAACTTCACCCAGTCCCAAACGTCTTGATCCTCTTCCCCTAAAAAATCTTTTAAAATTCTCCAATTTCTCCATAACCACAATACAAAGAAAATTGACCACAAAATCATTTTCAGGTTGTCGGCAAGAAGTATAAACCCTGAATACTCTCATTACAACTAAATGTTTAAGAAATGCATAATTACTGCTAGCCCATGCAACGTCATCACATCAAGATTTTGATAGACATGAAAAGGCCATAGTCACTCATGTACTTAACTTCCGACAGGAAAAAGAACAATAATTTTTCTCTGTTTCTTGCAGCAGTAAAATAGCACAAAAAGAATTTAGTCAGAGAAAATCATGAACCAAGTTAATGAAGAATGAATATAAATCAGGAACAGAAAAACTGAAGAGTCAAGGTACTTGTGCTGCAATTCTTATAATAGTTATCAAAATTATAGTGACTGCTATCTGTGTTAATCTAAGAACTAGAATAACTTGGATAAACTTTATACATAAACATATTAGTATGCTTGGTTTCACGTTTGTTGCAACTACGATATGCAAAGGCTCTTGATATGCAGAGGTATGGACTACCCCATAGTATGGCAAGCGATTGCTAATTTTTAATTTAAAAAAATCAAAATCAATGACACTATTAACTCGGCATATAACAGTGAAGAGGAGAGATAGGAAAAGAGTATGTTACATCAGGCCAGGTATCTGTTATAAACTCCACGATGTCGTATGATATGTCTCCTTGGACATCAATTTGCTCCTTCTCAGTTGGTCCCTGAAACCATTCATTCATAAAACAAAACAAATGATTAGCGTTTTTAGAAGGGGAAAAATAAATGTATATTAACTGTAGAAAAACAAAACACACCTTAACAACAGAGGCTCCTGTAGCAAACTTTTTCCCAAGTTTCTTTGAAGCATCACTAAGTTTAACACCTGAGATGTAATCCTAGAAACTGAGTCACTTAACACTTTGGGACTAATGCTTCAAAATCAAAATATAAAAAAATAAGAGTCAAAGTAGCACATAGCTCACCAAAAAGTTCCAGGCCTTTAACCGTAGTGATACATTTCCGTTTGTTACGAACAACCTTTTCGATAACAAGTTCTTTCTTATCCTAAGAAAAGAATTTAATGAAAATTCAATTCTGATAGACTCATTCAAAATTTTAAATGCTGCATGCACAAAATGAGTGTATGCAACAAACAAAAAGGATCTTGTAACTTTTACCTTTTTCTTTATCTTTCCACCAGGAAGGCGTTTAACTTCTTCTGCCTTAGGAGCTGAAGTAGCACCAGCAGCCCAGACAAAAAGATACAATAAAATGTATCATCATTCCATTGATTTTCAAGTAGAACAGAAGCAAAAAGTGATGCTATTTAAATATCACCATGGAGAAAATACATCATCCAAAACCTAATAACCAGCGACCAACATAACAGCACAAACAATAGGACAAAGCAATATAAAGTAAAATACAAATTTGACATATCTGGAGTGTAGAAAAACCATGTTAACTCTTTCAACCCCATGTAAAGGACTGTTTGACTGTAACAACATGGTAAAGCAGTTGCATATTTTCCTTTTCATGTATAACAGGTGAATATTTCAAGCAAATTTTCAAATAGGAAAACAAAAATCTGAACACTCTTTATTGTATAACATATGAAAAAAATTCTATTTGAGATAGTGTACATCAAACTTTTATTGTAAGTAATGGTACAGCAACTAACATATTGTATGTTACCATCCCCACATGGCACGTTTCTGCATAGTAAATATGACTTCCAGCTTATTGGATGAGTATGATTGCATCCTATCAAATGAAGTAATCCATGATACCATTAATAGAATTCCCAACTTCACTCATTCTTAAGGATAGCAAGCTTCGGTTTACATGTTAGTTCTCTATTGTATATTTAGAACAATTATACATGAGAGACTACAGGTTCAATCTCAATGCTAATCATAACCATCCTTTATCCCCTCTTTGTGCCAGGGCTTTGCTCGAGCTACGCTTTAAGTTTTGAATTTGAATACGGGAGGGCATCCTCTGCATATCATGCATGCTTTGTGTTTGCATCAATTGATTTTCTTAATAAATTATTCTACTCTAAAATTTTCAATCCAATCAAAGAAAAAATAAGAAGCTGCTATCCTTTTTTTTGTTTTCTGTCAAGATGGACAAGATCAAAGAATCTGCACTTCTAAGAATGGCTGCTATTCTTTTACCCACTTTGGTTCTCCTCTTTCTAACACTCTAAATGAAGAACAACCCCCCACCAATCTCAAGAAACTATCCAAGATTTCGAAGCAAAAATACTATTCTTAATATCACAGTATTGTGAGAGAAATATTTGTAAACTAACCATTGTCTGCAAGAAAATATCTACCAATATTCAATTTCAGCTTTATATATTTTTAACGGTAAATGTAACAAATATTTTTAAAAAGCACCAGTAAAAATTTCTAAGAATCAGAGAAACACTACAGATTATAACAAATGCTAACCTGAAGAAGCAGGAGAGGAAATGCCAGTTGATTGTAACTGCTCGCTGACTTTATCGACTCCCTTCGAATTTAACTCTGTAAATAATTAAATCATTATATTAGTAAGAAATTAAAAACTAACATAAAGGATTCTGCGTAATGATGTGATTAAAAGGGGAAACCTTCGGCAAGATCGGGGTAAAGGTCCGGTGCGTTTTGAATTAGCCAGGGCTTGCATTTCTCGAGATCGGATCCGAATTCACAGTACTCCGCCGGTAAACTGCACACCTCACAGTACAGTAACCGAACCGGCTGCGGTTTTTCCGCCATTACTTCAAAGACAGAGCTCCACTACTCTCTTTGCCAACTGCCGAGTGACGGGATTTTTGTAAGAAGAGCAAAACGACACGCTTCGACAAAAGAGCCTGAACGGTCCGGTATTTAGAGGGCCGGTCCGGGCATCAAATCTGCAATTCGGCACCTTTTCTAGATTCACCCACAAACAATTGGAATTGCACCTATCTTATCAGTAAAAATAAACTCTAAATCCAAACTCTAACAATTATCTTTTTATTTTTCTTTTCTTTTAACTATTTAAAAAATTTACCCACGCCGGATTTGAAGATTAGCCATTATAAGTGTCAAAAAATACAACTGCTTATATTGGGCCACTTACATGACAACTTATATTAAACCCGAAAAATATTATGAATTAAATCCAGAAAAGTTACTTGTTTGAAATGCATAATTCAACAGTTCATATATGGACAAAAATAGTTAACAAATCCAATAGCATAAAATGAAGTAAAATGATGAAAGGTGGAGACTTTGATGTGGAATTAAATCTCCCACCAATCTCGATCTTGTTGGGGGAAAAATCAGGTTTTTAAATTTTTATAAAACCTATTAAGGACCGCTCTCATATAATATATAAGAACACGTAATCTAGAAATCGTACCTTGAAAATCCGAGTTGACTTTTTCCGCTGAAGTAATTTAGGCTCCTGGATCACGATCTGCCACCACCACTCCTGTTGAATCACGATCCGTCACCACCACGCTAGTTAGATCACGAACTATCTCCAATGATCTTCCAGGTTATGACTCAGGTTCGATATGCACTTGACGTGTGGGCGCCTTTATCACTACCAAAGCAACTAGCACGAGAAAATTTTTCTCTCAATAATGGAGAGAAAAATCTTATTATCAGATTTGTGCAAAGTGGCTTCTACTTTTTCTGTTGAGAAAATAAGCCTTTTATATCTCCCTTTTAGTGAAACCCTAGGCTCCAAATTAACTTACGTTATTTACTTTTCCAATAGGGGACCCACCTTGTAAAATAACATAAGCCCCCTTATACAAAAGCTAATTAAATGGAGCCTCTCACTAAATGATATATTTAGGCTTTTAACCCAAATTGCTAGTTATCTTGCTTATTAGTCCAATAGTGGTGCAGTCAATTAAATGAGCTAACCCGGAGATCATTTGGGAACATACAATAGTGGCTACAATAATTAGGCATGTAATTAAACTAGCCTAATTATTTAATTCCAAATCTACTCCACTAAAAGATTGGAACTGACTTCCATAATTATATGCTCGAATAATAATTCGTCTCAAGCCACATTGATTTCTTTACTGCACAATCCTTTGTACCACATCGTTAATTAAATTGATATCTCAACTGTCCAATCAATTTAATAACATCTTATTCCTTGATCCTTACTGGTTTTCTCTAATGATCATTTTCAACATACTAAATATGTTGACACACTCTGGCCAGAGAATTCTATGATCAAGTGCCGAAAACCTATCAAGAGATGTGTTGTACAAATTCTATATTGTTAATCTATAACTCCAATACTCATAATTGCTCCCACCAAGATACCGGGTAATCTTGACCACAAGTATGTGTCGTGCCCATTGGTAACTCAAATGGAATAACAATCACAATCATGAAATCATAATTAACTCAAGATTAAGATTACAGTAAAATCAACGCCTATGAGATTTAATAAGTCTGACAGTTATTACAAAGTTAATTAAATCTCATATGTGATCTAGTTCAATGTAGTCGTACTACATCAATAAATTCATACATGATTAAGACAAATCATTCAATGAATTTATTACAGTTTATACCTAAATAAAGTGCCCAACTTTATTTATCAACTGCGAACTAAATTTATTTAATCATAAGATAACTTGTATTTATGTCTTCTGTGAATCCACATGGTGATCACATAAATACATATAATATGATTAAATGGACCTAATACAAATATTAATGCAATTAAGATATTGAATAAAATACCTCATTTATTTTATTAATCAGAAAAATTGTTTATTACAGTTAAATAAACACATATGTTTTTAAAGAGCATAATTTCCCAACAGATCTCACATTCGTAAAAATTGATAAAACAAATACTGACAAAAAATCAAAGTCCCTTCACAGGTACGTGCTTGAGTCTCATTTGTGAAGATTTTCAAGAATTAAATGAGAAAAAACTCGACTAAATAGCAGGAACAAGTATAATCTCTAGTTCAATCTTCTTTACTTAAATCTATCTGGGCTTTTAAAGGTAATTTTAACTTTCAATTGGTGCTGTCTATGGAAAATTGGACAAAAGGCCATAACATCGAACCATGGACTAATGACTTCTTGTTGAGTTGGTCGAATTGTAAAATTAATTCGGAAAAAAAATCTCTGAGATCTAATAAAGTTTCGCTGATAGAATGTATAAAACAATGAAACCATAGGTGAAAAAATACTTGACATTAACATTATTCTTTACTTGAAATATTAATCAGAATATTTGAATGGTAAACATTGATAAAAACTGGCTATAACTTGCATATCACGTGAAAAATTAGCAAAATCAACTGATCTGATAAATGGATCTTGACTTTCGTGTCTGTCAAATGGTGAACGAATTTAAATGAACAGCAAAACTATTTTAAATGGTTTTGAAAGGCAACTTATAGGCATCATGGTTCGAAATTCTTATGCTAGAAAATCGGATCCGAACAGATAGAATATTAATTGACAAATCAATGACAAACAAATAATCATCAATGTAACTCGACATCCGGATCATAGATATCCAATATTACATTATTCAACAACATGAATAAAATACATATTATTTGGAATTTGTTTAACGAATGTTACCCAGATAAATTAAGAGCATCGATCTTAAAACAAACAGTAAAAATGGTTGGGCCACAAAAAATAAGAGCCCCATAGACCCATAGACCAATATGAAGGAAAATGCATATATTTAATGCTTGATTAAGATGATATGGATGGCCGTTCCGATTCAGCCATGCCAAACCTGTCAAAATTGCTTCAACAAATACTGAAGCCAGTTGAGAAGACCGAGAAACAAACCCAGATGCTGAGAATGAAGCTGCAAGCATTTAAAGCTCAAAATATGAAACATCATATCACTCTAGTGAAAGCGCCTAGCCTAAAAGTGTCACCGCCCTTGGAAATAGACGCAGGACTAGATGATAAAGAAAGAAATTTTCAGGAAAGATTACAACAGGGATGAGAAGGTGTTAGGGAGGGGAATTCGAAAAGACTCTCCAAAAAATATCCATAACTAAAGATGCAATACTGATTGCTCAAAAGATCCATTAGACCATTTTCCAGATTCTTTTAGTACCAAAACTGGCAAAATTGTTGGTTTCGATATTGAAATAGTTTGATGGCAGAACAAACCCTGCAGATTATTATAAACAGAAAATGACTTTCGAATTGGATGATGAAGCATTGATGTGCAAGGCTTTTCCTACGAGCCTCAACAGAATAGTGCTATCCCAGTTTTATAGCTTACAACCGAACTCAATCCATAGCTTTAAAGAGCTTTGTGCACAATTCATAGCACAATATATATTATTAAAATCGAAGATAGTAGAAATCCACCTCATCTTTGCTTTCCTTAAAATAGTACATAATCAGAGAATCTTGGATTTTCTAGCTTGATTTCATTAAGAACTAACCATGATTCGAAAGTATGATACCAAGTAGCTGCCTAAGCATACCAGATAGCAGTGAGGATAGACACGAAGTATGGAAAGAACTTGATCAAGTAAAACTATTTATCAATGGGTCTACCTCAAGTCTGAGCAATACGTCTGCCTGGAAGAGGATGAGGCATTACAACAGCATTATACTGCTTTAATCATAGAAAATTTAGTTTTTGTGAAGTATTTTTAAGAGATATTACAACCAATTGATGCATGCATAATGTGTGTAATTAAATTTAATATAACCACCACTTGCATTACGGTTTTTCAAAAAAAAAATGTATATATGTCACAACATCATTTGCTTGTTATATGACTATATGATACCTCTTATGTACTTTAGAATTTTTCTGAGGAGGAACATCTAGAATAAAGAGAGGTCCATTACCACCTAGATGACCTCCAGGAATATCCACACAACTGTTATTAGGGGACTTAGCATAAGATTTCTAGATATCCAACCCAAAAGACTAGCCAATTAGGTGGAGTGACTTACCACCTTATAAACCCAAAGCATCTCCCCTTTACTAGCCAATGTGGGACACAACTCAACAATCCCCCTCTCGGACGACACTACTGCCAGATTCCGGTCCTTTCATCCAACACACCTGAGTTGTTCCACTACCACATTCCGGCTACTAGGATCGAGCTTTGATACCATTTGTTGGGGGACTTAGCATAAGATTTTTAAATATCCAACCCAAAAGACTAGCCTTTTAGGTGGAGTGACCTACCACCTTATAAACCCAAGTATCTCCCATTTACTAGCCAATGTGAGACACAACTCAGCAATCCCCCCTCGAACCAAAATGAAACAAATCAAAAAGGTTAAGGAAACGACAGAAAGCTTGGTGTTTTGGCTTCATAAATAACAAAGCAAAACGATATAGTAATCTGTACTTCATGCTACATTTATGTATCTTTGCAAAACAACTTATGGTTCTATCATTTCGGTTATAAGAATCACGAGCAACGCATATGACATTTTAAATGGCATGTGAAGGTTGTTAAAAGCCGTTAGAGTCATCTGCTGCTCACGTGCCTAGCTGGAAAATGCTTCTGGGTTGTTATAAACTCAGCAGCTAGAGCTGATTCTGGTGTAACAAATAGAGGGTGTTTCAGAGGATTCTGGAGAGAAAGAGCTTGTGAAAACAAAGGTCTCTTATTCCTTGATTAGGGCTTTGTAAATCTTACTGTAAAAGAGACTTGGTTAAATCAATAAAGCTAGTTAATTTGTTCCTCTGTGGATGTAGGTTGATGGTGAATTGACTGAACCACGTTACTTGCTGTGTTTGAGTTCATTCTTGGTTTCTTTGAGTTTTCTTTCATAGCTTACTGTTAATTTGTGGTGCTGTTGAGTTGTTTCTGATAATTGTAACTGTCGGATCTTCTTTAATTCATCTTGTAATTCTAGTCTGGTGATCTTGGGGGAGGTTGCTCAAGTTGATTGTATAACTTGCCAATCTCTACAATTGGTATCAGAGCTAGATTTCTTTATCAAATACAAGTATGATTGCTCCTAAAGTTGATCTTGAAAAGTTTAATGGGAAAAATGACTTTAATATGTGGAAGGTGACAATAGAGGCATTGTTAATTACACAAGGCTTGGGTGAAGCATTATAACCAATAACCAAGAAAGAAAGGTATGAGGGGCCTTCATCAAAATCTCCAGAAATAGCAGTTGAGATCGACAAGAAAGCAAGAAGCACAATCATTCTGAGTTTGAGTGACTCGGTTATGAGAGAAATGGCTAAGGAGAGAACAGTGGCAGAGCTATGGGCTAAGCTTGAGAATCTGCACATGACAAAGTCATTGGCAAACATGCTCTATATCAAGAAGATGATGTTTTCATCAAAGATGGCTGAGGGATCCTCTCTTGAGGAACATATCGATGAGTTCAACAAAGTGTGTGTCACTTTGGAGACCATTGATGAGGGTTTGAATGATGAAGGTAAAGCTCTACTTCTAATAAGCTCATTACCACAGTCATACTCCAACTTTGTTGATGCTTTGATGGATGGCAGACAAACCTTGTCTCTAGATGAGGTTAAGGCTGCATTGAATACCAGAGGTCTGCAAGAAAAACAAGCTAACATGGAGAGTGGAGAGGGTTTGACTGTGAGAGACGGAAATGACAAAAATGCGGGAAAGAAAAAGAAACAGGGAAATGGAAAGAATAAAAACAAGAGCCTGAAGTGTTTCCAGTGCCACAAGGAATGACACTTCAAGAAAGACTGCCTTAAGAAGAAACAAAAGAAGAAAGAACGGAATGGAGATGCAGCAATAGTTGAAGATGAGGGATATGAATCAGCTGGTGTGTGTGGCAACTAATGAAGTACAAAGAGGTAAGTGGATCCTTGATTTAGGCTGCACATTTCATATGAGTCCTGTAAAAAGTTATTTTTCTTATTACTATGAATATGAAGGGGGAAGGGTAATGATGAGAAACAATGCACTGTGTAAGGTCATTGGGATAGGAAACATACATCTAAAACTACATGATGGGACTGTGAGGATAATAAAATAGGTCAGGCATGTACCAAACCTTAAAAGGAATTTAATTTCTCTAGGGATGCTTGATCAAATTGGATATAATAGAAAATTAAAGTGTGGGGAACTAAAACTCCTGAATGGGTCAACACTGATTATGAAAGGCAAAAGGAAGAATGGGGTTTATCTCTTAGATGGGGAAGTAGTAACAGGTGAATCTAGTGTGTCTGTAAAGGCCAATGCTGATAACACCAGACTTTGGCATCTGAGGTTGGGACACATAAGCCTAAGGGTCTTAAAGAATTAGCAAAACAGGGAGTTTTAAGGGCTGACAAGATTAAAGAACTAAATTTCTGTGAGGATTGTGTTCTAGGGAAATCCACTCGAGCTAGCTTTAAGAAATCTGTCCATAAGACCAAAAGTATCCTAGACTATGTGCATTCAGATCTGTGGGGACCTTCACAGGTTCCATCTTTGGGCGGGAATAGATTCTTTATGTCCTTAATAGATGATTATTCTAGGAAGGTTTAGGTGTATGTACTTAGAACCAAAGATTAGGTGTTTGAGAGGCTTAAAGAGTGGAAAGCACTTGTTGAAAACCAAACAGGGAAGTAGCTGAAAGTTCTAAGAACTGATAATGGACTAGAGTACTGTAATGAGATGTTTGATGAATTATGCTGAAAAGAAGGTATTGCTAGACATAGAACAGTGAGGTTAACACCACAATAGAATGGCCTAGCTGAAAGAATGAACAGGACTCTAATGGAGAAGGTTAGATGCATGATGATACAATCAGAGCTACCTAAAGGGCTAGGGGCAAAAACACTGCTGACTGCTTGCATGCTAGTTAATTGAGCCCTTCCTCAGCCTTAGACTTTAAAACACCACATGAGAAGTGGTGTGGTAAACCAGCAGACTAAGTAAGCTGAAAGTGTTTGGCTGCATTGCCTATGCACAAACCAAGGAAAACTAGCACCAAGAGCTCTAAAAGGGTTGTTTGTAGGTTATCCAGAAGGAGTAAAAAGCTATAAAATTTAGTGCACAAACTTGTCCTCTCCAAAATGTATAGTCAGCAGAGATGTAGTGTTTAATGAATGGATGGTGCATAGTGAGGAGAAACTTATTGAGAATGCTGAACCTCAGAACAAAACTGATGTTGTTATACAGTTTGAGGTGGAGCATCCAACAATGAAAATGTCTGGAGATGCTTCAGATTTAGATGAAGAAATTACTGGTGATGGGGATACAAGCTCAGAACACCCAAGGCTTTATATAGAATATTATCATCTAGCTAAAGACAGAGAAAAGAGAGTAATAAGACCCCCAAAGAGATTTGGCTATGCAGACCTTATTGCATATGAACTTGCCGCTTTACGTGAGATTGATGAAGAAGAACCAAGGAGCTATAAAGAAGCAATGCAAAGCTCATACAAAATTGACTGGCAACAGGCAATGAATGAAGAAATGTCATCTCTCTATAAAAACAACACCTGGGAGTTGGTAATAAAATCTAAAAAAGGAAAACTCATTAGTTGCAAATGGATCTATAGAATTAAGGATGGCCTGATAGCTTCAGAACCTAGGAGATTTAAAGCTAGGTTAGTGGCTAAGGGCTACACTCAAAAGGAATGGGTTGACTTTAAAGAAGTTTTTTTACCAGTAGTTAAACATACTTCAATCAGAGTATTGCTAGCTATGACTGCAGTTTATGACATGGAGCTTGATTAACTCGACGTCATAACTGAATTTTTTCATGGAATACTACAAGAAGAAATTCAAATGGTTTAGCTAGAGGGGTATGTGGATCCAGAGAGACCAGCATATGTGTGTTTACTTAAGAAATCATTGTATGACTTAAAACAGTCCCTAGGGCAGTGGTACCTCAGGTTTGATGAGTTTATTACATCAAATGGATTCAAAAAATGCAGGTTTGATTGTTGTGTCTATTACAAGCTGCTTAAGACACATCACTACATATACTTGTTGCTTTATGCAGATGATATGTTAATTGCTTGTAAGATAAAGAATGAGATTAAAGTATCGAAAGAGCTGCTGAGTTTAGAATTTGATATGAAGGATCTAGGACATGCTAAGAAGATCTTAGACATGGATATAAGGAGGAACATTAAGGAAAGCACTATGTTTCTGTCACAAGGGAGCTATGTGAAGAAGATAGTGAAGACATTTGGCATGTCAACCTGTAAGTATGTAATGACACCACTGGCTTCCCATTTCGAGCTCTCCAATTTGCAATGTGCTAAGACAGATGATGATAGACATAAAATGGTAAAGTTTCTTATATGCTAATATTGTAGGGTGTATGATGTATGCCATGATCTTAATAAGACCTGATATTTCTAATGCTTTAAGCATAGTTAGCAAATACATGGCAACACCTAGGAAAGAGCATTGGCAAGCAGTCAAGTGGATACTAAAGTATCTGAATGGCACTAAGAAACTTGGACCGCTATATGGAAGATCATAAGGAAAAAGTGGTGGTCTGTGGGGTTATGTAGACTTAGATTTTGCTGGAGACAATGATAGAAGGAAATCATTAGCAGAGTACTTGTTTATGCTAAATGGATGCATCATCAGCTAGAAGGCAAGCCTCCAACACGTGGTTGCCTTATCAACCACAGAGGATGAATACAGAAAAGCCACAGAGGCTGTTAAAAAAGCTCTGTAGCTCAAAGGAATGATCAAAGCATTGGTTTTAAGCCAGAAAACAGTTGAAGTCCACTGTGATATCTCAAGTGCCATTTACCTGAGTAAAAACCTAGCTCTTCATGAAAGAACCAAGCATATTTATGTCAAACTACAAGTTATAAGAAATGAAGTGGCCAACGGAGTAATCAAGATGGTAAAGGTTCACACAGATGATAATCCAGCAAATATACTTACTAAAGTTGTTCCTACAGCTAAGTTCAAAGTTTGCTTGAACATGGATGGTGTTAATAGCCTCTGAGGATACAAAGGGATGAGGAGAAAATTGATCATGATTGATTTGCTTCAAGGTGGAGTTATGTTGGACCAAAATGAAACAAATCAAAAAGGTTAAAGAAATGACAGGAAGCTTGGCGTTTTGGCTCCGTAAATAACAAAACAAACCGATACAATAATCTACGTTTCATGCTACGTTTATATATCTTTGCAACATGACTTATGGTTCTATCGTTTTGGTTATAAGAATCACGAGCAACACACGTGACATTTTAAATGACGTGCGAAGGCTGTTAAAAGCCGTTAAAGTCATTTGCTGCTCATGTGCCTAGCTGGGAAATGCTTCTGGGTTGTTCTAAACTCAACAGTTGGAGTTGATTCTGGTGTAACAAATAGAGGGGGTTTCAGAGGATTTTGGAGAGAGAGAGCTTGTGAAAACAAAGGTCTTTTGTTCCTTGATTAGGGCTATGTAAATCTTATTGTAAAAGAGACTTGGTTAAATCAATAAAGCTGGTTAATTTGTTCCTTCATGGATGTAGGTCGATGTTGCATTGACTAAACCATGTTACTTGCTGTGTTTGAGTTCATTCTTGGTTTCTTTGAGTTTTCTTTAATAGTTTACTATTAATTTGTGGTTCTGTTAAGTTGTTTCTGATCATTATAACTTTCGGATCTTCTTTAATTTATCTTGTAATTGTAGTCTGGTGATCTTGGGAGAGGTTGCTCAAGTTGTTCGTATAACTTGCCAATCTCTACAACTGTCTTAAGAAAATCAAAGAAAGAAGAAGAATCAAAGTGAGCCCTTAATAGAACAAGTTCCCTAAGGTAGAGGACATTGCCAAACAACAATCAAATAATGTGTTGCCAAAGCGAATGCCTCAAGATTGAACTGCAAGGCCTCAACTACAAAAAATAAAAATAAAAAAATCAACAAGCATTTGTATGGTCGCAAAGGCATATGCCAGGAATAAAACTAGAAATGTCATGCTGTTGATTTAATGTTGACAAGAAATGTAACACCCCAAATCTAAAACGCGCGGAGCACGTGAAAAAAAAGGTTACTTATAAATCATAATCCTTAGTCATAAATTCCAAACTGAAATACCTGAAATTCTTATTCAAATAAATCTATAAATTCATACATTTAACACTAAATAATCTCTCCCGAAATATAAAAAAAAATAACAGAAGTCTCAAAACTCCAAATTTCAAGTTCATAACAGAAATATACTAAAAAGAAACATTAGTCTATTCATCCTCTTATTCAAATAGCAAAAGGAAATAAAATCTTTATCACCAAGCTAAGCACACCTCTCAAAAAGAAACTTAATATGTAAAAAAGTAATGATGAGGGGTGAGCCGTCAACTCAGTAAGTAAAACAATTTCTAACACATTAGGCCCGTCGATACCAAAAATATTGCAAGCCTTCTTTTATTTAAAACATATATTATAATTCATAAATTTCATAAAACAACATATTTCAATAAGATGACATAAATTCATGGTAATTCAGAATATCAAAAGAATAATCAATTATGAAAGCAAATCATATAACACATGCACAGAAAGAAGATAGTTAGCTCATGTCACATAATGTCACCTATAGTCTCGGTGACCCAACCAGAAATATAATCAGAATCAGAATCAGAATATCGTGTGCACACTCTGAACAGAAACCTAGTACTGGTCCAGAACACACATATATATACATACATATATATATATGTATGTGTGTGTGTGTGTATCGTATAATACGATCAAAATCAAAATCAGAATAACTATGGACAATTAGCCAAAACATTCAAACTAACTTTTCATATGTAATGATTTGTACGTAGCACTTTACACCATATGTGCCACTTTGCGGCACTCTAGCCCTCAAGAGGTGGCCCTCATATAGTTTCAAGAGGTGGACCCCATACAATCATAAAAAATTGAAATCATACATAGGCATAAAACATTCGTATTAGATTCATAAAAGTCCATAACGAAAAATTTAGGCTTGCAAAATATTTTATAAACAAAATCATAAAATATAATCATATAACAAAATAGATCGCTTATTTAAAAGAATTTATAAAATATTTTGCTAAAAGAATTTAGATTTGAAAACATTTACATAAAGTAGTCTTGCAATGAAAAGCAATTGATTTTTCAAATAAACTATAAAAACACATGTCAATATATTTGTATCAAAATAATCATCCTTATCCAGTACATTCGAAATGACGTTACTTACATCGATAAAAGAATTTGAACTAACACACCTCTAAGCCTCTAAAAGCCTCAATCACCTCCAACACCTTAACAAATATAAGATATAACTATCAATAATTTATCCTAAGAATATGATTTTCTAATTCATACCCGTACTAGTCTGATTCTCAGAATTTTAACTCTTAATCTAAAAATCAAAATGATGTAATATTATATGGAACCATTCTGGACATCCATGGGTACCTCATTAAAAAATTTCAAGAGAATCCGGCCAAAAACATTTTCAAAACTATTTATTACCTGACAAATTCAAAACTGTTTCACAGTACCTTAACCAAACAGAACGAGTTCTGAGATTTTTATAAATTCATATACTACTCCGAAAATTATGAAATTAAAAATGGAAATACTAGACACATGTATCAATTTCTATATAAAATTGCAGTAATTTTCGAATTCATTTGATAGTACAAATAATTTTTGGAATCTGATTGCTTTGCTAGAATCGCAGTTTTCCAGTGCATTAGTGTTAGTTTCAAAAATCCATATAAAATTGAAAACAAAATCAAATCTTATGAAACAAAGTTTAATCAATAAGCTCTACATGTCTAGTTTTCATAAATATAAAGTAATTAAGAAATATTGTTCAGAAAATAAATGTTTGAATTCGAGATACACATGCTGTCCAAATTGTCCAGTGTGCTTAATGCACCAAGGGTTGATTAATAAAACTCACAATAAATCAAAATCCTAAACAGAACCTAAACACATCTTAAATAATGTAATATGATCTACAACAATCCAAAATCATGCCAATTCAAACCCTAGATAGAAGGATTGGAAATTTTGTGGAAAATAAGGAGAGTAAACTTACTAATTGTTTTGATTCTCTCCTAAACAAAGGTTTGAATCTGAGGGTTTGGGTGGAAATGTAATGAGCAGTAGAGAAAAAGAGAAACGTTGTTGACTTACGGTTGTGGAAGGGGAAAACTTATGAATTTATAGGGAGTCTTAAGAAACCCTATTGGATTTGGAAAAATAACCCTTTCCTAAAAATTACCCCATGATTAGCCCTATTTGTAATTTTAATATTTCTTTTTTTTAACAAGGGTTATAATAAAGCCATGCATGATTTCTAATAAAAGCCCATTTTCCATAATTTAATATTATAAAATTTGGCGTTACGAGAAAGTAAAGCCCGGGGATGGCAATAGGGAGGGGAAGGGAGGGGTCAACATCCCTATACCATCTTCAATACTCTATATATATCCTTGTTCCCTCTTTGTCTCCGTCAAAACTGCTTTAGGAGTGAGGATGGGGATCTCTAAGAAATAACAAGGGATCCTCAAATAGCTAATATATTTTTAGTTTCCAAACTTGATTTAATCATATTAAATACAAAATTTAAATAAATGTAAAGTTTAACAATGTATCTTACATTGACATTAATCCACTACAAAAATTACAGTACAAGATACAAATTATCAGAATAATTATTTTTGTCAGTCTTCATAATCCCATGACAAAGCAAAATAGAAATTACTTTATATAAACAATAAAATAAATTAAATCGATATAGATACTGAATTAACATTTTTAATTAAAACATTTACCTCTTGCACATTCTAATCCTCTTGTTCTTCTTTGAGGAGTGCGGCAAATTGAGAGATAGCCTCAAGTTGCAAATCTAAAATAATAAAAATAATATAAGAAATGTAAATCATAAGTGAAAATCTTAATAATTATATAATATAATTACAATGTAAAATAATCTCATACTGCCATTGTAAACTCATAACCAACTTTGATAGCACATCAAAGCCTCCAATATGCTTGGATGAAGTCTATTATGGTGTGACCTACCACCGGTGCTAAAAGCTAATTAAGAAGCAATAATTGTAATTAGAATTGTCAAAATATCTCCAGTAATTCCAATCAATATAATATACTGACTTCATTTATTTTTCTCCAACTCAAACTACTAAAATCTTCCATTTGTGGCATAACTTACTCATCAAAATATAACCTAACTCATTTGCAATAGGTACACATTCTCCATCACAATCTACATCGTTCACATAATTATCAAACTTTGACATCCATTTGGTTGCTTTCTTATGGGTATCACTTATAGATCTAGTAGAAGAAGAACTACAAATATAAATATAATCAAAGCAATTAACTGTTGGTGGAAACTTCAATTGGTACTCTTTCACTCTCTGAACTTCTTTTTATACCTTGGATCAAAGATACAAGCTACAATCAAAATTTCACTCATATCTTGTCAATATTTTTTAAATTTCATTAACATGAATTGAGCCATTTTTTAATCTTATCATAAGGTGATTAAAACCAATCTCCTAAAGACAATTTAATCTCACACACATGTTGCAAGAAAACATTTGATGTTGTTCACTAAGTTTCAGAAAAAATAACTCAGTGATATGTTAATAACTTTTCAAATTCTCTTTCAAAATAGTGGCAGATTGACAATCTTTCTGACTAGTTAAATACTTATATTGTCTATCAATATGCTTTAATTGAACAAAAATATTTTTATATTGCAAAGCACATGAAATCATAAGATATGTGGAATTCCACTAGTAGGACAATCAAGCACTAATTGTTTATGATATTTAACATTTGAATGACTAGTAAATTCTTTAACCTTCTCTTTTTTTTTTTTACATGATCCTATCCAGAAATCAACGCTCTCACTAACTGTTGCAATTCTATCACTAATCACACTCATCCCTTCTTTGACAATCAAATTTTAAATATTGGCACAACAATGAATGTGAAGTAATTGTCCATGCAAAATGAGATCATTTCTATTAATCTGAATAGAAAGATATTCGATCGCGTAGTCATTACAAAAGCAATCGTCCATAATTACATAAGACATCTCATGTGCAAGTCGAGAACCATCAAGTAACTCAATAATGTGCCAGAAAGCTTTAGGCCAGTATTTGGACCTTTTACATATTGAAACTAGGGGTGTTCGTGGATCGGATTTTACGGATTGGACATCAATCCATATCCGATCCATGATTTTGCGGATGATAATTTTTCAATCCAATTCAATGCACGGATTGATAAATTCAATCCAAATCCAATCCATACATCTGCGGATCGGATGTGGATTTGACTCAATTCATATCCAATCCACCATTTTGCGCATTAGTTTTCGAATTAAAATTTTTTAGTACTCTCCAACTAATGAATTAAAAAAATCTAATATAAAAATAATTTCGCTACCAATTAAATTTAAAATTGAATAAATTTTAAACAAATTAATTATTTAAATAAAGCTAAAATAATACATTTAAAGTTTCAAAATATAACACATTGAGACTAATTATTCAAATAAAGCTCAATAAAATATTTAAAGTTTTAAAAAATAAGACACCAAGCTTAATTATTCAAATAAAGTTACAATAATATGTTAATATAACATTGAAATTAATTGTTTAAATAAAGCCATAATTAATTGAAATGACGAAGTTTCAGAAACCAAACACAGTATGATCCTTCACCAGGGCTGTTGCGCCTGTCGAAAAATGGTGATTACGGAGCCATTCACGATGGGAACTAGGAGAAGCTGTACGGGTGGTGATCTTTAAGGTTGTGATAGTGAAATTATTCAGTTGGAACTAGTGAATGTGAAGTGGCTCGATGGACTTGGGAAAGAGGATGGGTTGCTCTCGCCGGAATCATGCGGTCGATGTCCTTCAAATCTGTGTCGAGAGTATATCCAACCAGTATTGAGTGTTGCTAGTGTGTGACGGCGGTGAAGCTTAGGGTTTTTTGTTTGCAGATTGTTGGTGACTTGGTGATATGTTACTTTGCTTTTGCTAGTGCGTGTGACTTTGCTTTTATTTTGTTTTACAACTTTTATAAGTTGTATTTGTATATTTGATTATTTAATTATTTTTTATTTTATATTATTATTGGGTACTGGCTAAGATATATTATAGTGCTTATGTAACTATGTAATGTCACATTTATAATTTTTTAAATTAAATTTATAATAATTTTTAAATTATATATTTTTGCGGATTCATGGATTTCTGCGGATTTACAGAAGTAAATCCATATACAATCCATCGACTGCAGATTTTGAAATTTTCAATCCATATCCAATCCACCAATCCACGAATCAGATTTATACGGATCGGATTGAGTGGATCGGACGGAATGAGTAGATCGGATTGGATTCTGAACACCCCTAATTAAAACCTACGAGAAGAAAAGAAAAGAAAAGAAAAATATATGTTTCTCAAATTTTTTTTCTAATTAACATTTAAGAAAAAAAGATAAGTACAAAATAAAATTAAAACCTTACCTCAAAATTAGACTCTGTAACATCCAAGAGTCATTAGTAAACACTACAAGAAAAAGCAGCTATTATGACAAGTAAAAACTATCATCTTAGAGGGTAGATGATGGTTGTTCATATTGTCATTATAGCCAACGTCAATAATCAATGACAGAGCAGTAGAAGTTACAGTTTATGATAGATATAACCAGTCGTCATGACTTCATTTAGAGGAAAATATAACAATTTTGAATTTGGCTCTTTTTTTAAATTCCGCATGCTATATTTTGAATATTTGGCTAGAAATCTTAAATTTGGCACAAAAATGAAGATTAAAATTAGTTGATCTTTTTTTACAATTAATAAAATGACTATTTTGTTTCTACCATAAAATCATATTGTTTTAATAAAAGTGTTGCAATTGAAATAGAAATTAAAATTTCATAATTAAGTTAATTAATTAGATGGTTAAAATGAATATTGTAATTATAAATTCATTGACAAAAAAATGAAATGAATAATATTGAATAATTATTGATAATTGTCAACAAACATAATTTATCAAAATACAAGTGACTAGACCAACATAAATAGAAGAGTATTGTAACAACATAAAAAAATAAATTCCAACAACATACAAAAGACTAGTAGTTTTGGGACCACCGAACCATGATCAGTTCATTTCCAGCAACACAAGGAAATTGATGACATAGTTCATTTCTAGTAAGACAAGAGGAAGCCAACAAAACTAATTAGACTGAAAAAAAAAACCATTCTAGTAGATTTGGCGAAGCATACAGTAAATACCAATCTAAGAAGAAGCTAAGTATGCAATGTTGCACCAATATCGAGGACCTATTGTTGCATCAAAGAAAAAGAGTAGCCAACTCCAGCAATACCACCATATTCATCAAATTCCAACATAGCTAGTGTAACAAGTTAGGTAATTGCACAAGTAAAATATAACTTCATCAAATTCAAAGTCTGTGACAACACATATAGATTAGCGTACCATGCAATAGAATAATAGCTAGCAAAGTCTATATTGAATGAACAATGTTTGGTAAATTAATTTTTTTCATCAATGAACTCACAGTAACAACATACTAGGTAAGACTTACCTAACATAGTAGTAAGCAATCTAGAAACATGGTTTGCCCACTCAATATGAACTTCACCTAACCTCGACTTACATTGTTAATTAATAAAAAGAAGTTATTAATTAAGTCTTTCATGAATCTCATCGCATAAAATCCACACAAAATTGAACCTATTGGTTGTTGTGGGGCCTATTCATAACTGTAGTTGAGGCAATAGGCCATACTTTTACAGTTCTCACCAACTTATTATAATTCCATTTCTCCTTGCCCTCTTGTGCTATAAACATTGACATGGAGCTGTACAAAAATAAACTGTAAAACAAATCTATGAACTAGGTAAAAGTAACTTTATATTGAGAATGTTAATAAAAGAAAACAAACATATGCTTTAATAAGTATTTTAAATCATCATTAGGATCTCCCCCATAAGAATTGATATAACAATTTTTTTTCAACCCATCAAAGATGATCAACACCCAATAGTAGCTATAACAAAAGAAGGAACATTAAGGTAGCAATTTTTGTAAATTAAGGCAAGAAATGAAATTAATATGAGCCCAAATGTATTAGAGAACCATACTAGTGATTATAAGGCATAAAATGAATTTTCCCTTCTTCGCGTTTTTTAATCGATTACAAGCGCCGCGTGCTCTAAGGTCAAAGGATGATGTAGGATTACGTTCTTCACCTATTAAAACCAGGCTTAGATGAATGAATCCAAATAGTTTTACTCCTCTTTCCCTAAGGAGAATGGTTTTATACAACATCTTGATAAATAATATACATTTAATATGGAAGTCCATTAATTGAAACTCCTATAAGAAATATACATAAAACTAAAATGATTATAAATCACTTACGCAATATAGACTTTGATGACGTATACTTCTATAACATTTATTAACAGAAGTAAATTGCTATCATGCTTCCCAAGATGAGCTCTAAATCCTTCAATTTGGAAAACACCATCATCTATTAGGTAGGGAATCCATTCTTAGTTTGACATCTTATCTTTATACATTTTGCCAAACAAATATAGCGACTGCATCTTGTTCCTCTATACCACCTGCAAGCTTTGTGTTCTTCCTCACTAGTGAAGGCTTTACTACAAACTTTTTGTCTTTATCCTTAGTATATTTTATAGCTTTTGAAGGTCCTATCTCTAATAAATCATCATGTTGTTCTACTTATCAACAATTCAAATGTTTTTTTTTCTGTGCCTTGATGTTTAAGGCTATCACTTTTTTTTTTTATTGTAACAGGTCATCAGGCATCTCCATTAGAATTTCAACTGGGTTTAGTCTTGGACACTTTCTTAGAATGGTAGAGAGTTTTATGTTAAGTGTATCTTTGTTGTGCTTTGTTAGGTCTGTCTTCTTATTATAGTTCAGTATATGTAGGTTCTTACTTGTTGTGTCTTTAGGTGTCCCTTACTTCTTATTCTTTTTTAAATGATCAGGTTCTTACAAGCATAATTAGTTAGTGAGTTTGGTATAAAAAGGGTTAGGCACACAAGCATATGTTCCTAAATATCTTAATGTTTTGCACATCATATTATTAAAAGTCTCGTAGAAAGTGCATATGTAAGAACACAAAAATAACAGCAAATGAAATCTAGAAATATGAAGTAAAATAATAAAAATCAGCTAACTAAATCCAAAAGCAGCAAGTAAAATAAGTAAATAGCATTAAACTAAATCTAGAAACAATAAGTAAAAATAGTAAATAAAAATAAACTAAATAAAAAATAACAAGTAAAAATAATAAATAGTAATATGAACTGCCGTACACTACGCTTCAACATATACAAACTGACCTTTGGTGTTTCAGAAGCTACTTCATCTGAAACACTTACTTAATCTAAAATACGGTTCATGCCATCGTCTTCAAGAGCATTATTGTTTTGACCAGGTACAAGTGGATAGGTTGAACTTGTTATATCTGAATGCCGAGGCATTGTTCTCAATTCATTTCTCATTTCTTTCGTTTGACAGTTAATTGATTCCCTTCATAAATGGTCTCTCTTTCTATTAACAGGCCTTTGGGAGGCTTGAACATACATAGTTTAGGTTATAAACTTGTCAATTCCTTGCATATGACTGCTTTCTAGAACTTTTCTCAAAGATTATGCGAGAGTGTCATTTGTTCTAGATGAACATAACTTCACTTTTCTTAGCTTCCATCCTTAGCTTATTTTAGCACTTCAATGAATTAAGTTAACGTTATTAAATTATAAAGAATCATATAACCAGAATTAAAGCAGTAAGCAAAAATTTCTTAAAATCTTATTAATAATTGGTTCAACATTGAAGTGGTATCCTCAAATTTTCATTTCCCGAGCTCTCTTCCAAAGAACACTCTTATCCATTTCCTCTTTTATAAGAGCTATTTTTAAGCAGTGTCAGATGATGAATCATAACAAATTCTCATCAATCACATTTTTTCGTTAAATAAACACGTTTAATAAACTAAATAAAATGTAAGCAACAAATTGACTGTTTATGCCACTTCTTGCATTAACGCAACATAACCCTTTTTACTTAGGTGATGATTGAACTAGTTTTATGCTCGCCTATTTTTATTTACACCACTGATTTTCTACTTAGAACAAACAGACAAACAATGGATAATGAATATATTATTAATACTTAGTGAAAAATGTCATAAACATGATGCATAAATTAAAACTACTCATTTGAAATTTTTCAGATAGTCTTTCCATAAACTTAACCCAACTTTCCTCATTAATAGCACTGTACCGTACTAGTGGTCTATAAAGCCTTTTACGATCATTAATATTCGGTAAAATATAGTTCCTCATAAAGCTGAAGGAACATCTAGCACGCTTTTGAAGTTGTTTGAAACTCTTGAAGTTGTTTCAGATATCAGTAGTGTTTTCAATCTTGTGCAATTCCAAACGAGCAGATTGTCTTTGGATTCGAGCTGAAGCAGTCCTAGTCCTGCCATGAGCCTTGTATTCTTCTTCTTTTTCTTTTTCATAATGATGATGTGGATTTTATTGCAATTTCTTCATCACATGAAGCCTTCTTTTCAGTTCATCCCTAATGATCTTTGATAGTCAGGCCAAGAATCTTCTCCAGGGGATTCCAATATTGATTTTCTTGAAAGGCACACATTGTCACCTTACCATCATCCCCATCCTCACTTATTTTTGGATTAATTGCAAAATGAAAAGAACAACCGGCAAGGTCTTCAATTTGCTTAATAGTTCGAAAGTTATGTTCATCTTGAAGAATCACATTCTTCTCCATTTTCTCCAGTTTCAACTTTCAACGGAGTAGCTTTTCTTTGGTCTTGAACTTGAACCATTTCCCTCCTAGATTTTTCATCTTCATGTTCATGAATGTTGTTTTGGGCTTTATAAATAATATTAGAAAATCTGAGTTTGAGCATGGCAGCACGATCAACAACGACGATGCTGTTGGATTTTTAATCCAATATTGATGGATCCTTAATCCAATGTTGGGCTTATATGTGAATAATTACGTGTTGCGAACTGTCATATAAAGTTAAGCCTAATTAAAAGTGATCTATTTAGGTTTTTGGTATTATGCACTTTAATGTATCTAATAGGGTGTGGGCATTTAATGTGTAGAGTCCCAATAATATTCTAATTCTATGACTGGTAAAATTAGAAATACCCAATGACAATAAGAAAACATTGTCTATATAAATGGCTATAGTTCTCAAGTCACACGTATCTAGCACAAAGATAATTAAATGATTCTCCAGGAGAACGTGTAGATCTAGAAGGCAAACCACACTACTTCAGAGAGGAATTAAGCATTATGGCGTTATGGATTCAGGTACGCTTCCGTATAACTTTGTTATTAATTCTTGGTGATAGGTGATGATTTTCACCAAAGGTTTTCTTCTTCTAACAGCTGCCACTGCCAATAGAAGTAATACATGTCTTCTTGAGTTTCTTCTTCTTTATGGTTACTTGATCATGGTGATGAAGGACAACATTTGTCCATGAGGTTCCTAATAATGCAACTTTTGTGCAGTAAAATTAAAACAGATGGCAGAAGCTCTAGAAACCTTGGATCGACTTCATTTAAAGACAAAAATCAAGAGGAAAATTGAAGTTTAATTACCCTTGTAGTTTCAAAAATGACTTTTTGAAGTAGGAGAAAATGACTGAAAACAGCAAGTTACGAACACTGTCTAGAAAATAAAGCTCTGCACGAACAGCTTCTGTTTTGCCACCATCTGAGATCCTTTAAGCACCCCAATTGTGATGTATCTAGTCAGTACACACTTAGAAATGTTGTAGGAGTTCATAGGATTTGGAATTTCGAAATTTCGTTCAGAAATGAGAGAGATAATCAATAAACATGAATGCTAGTTCATGATAATTCATTCCACCAAATAAAGCCACCATTATCTCTAATAATGGCACCAAACATTATCATGTGCTAGACCCACCCACTTAGCCATTATTTATTGAAAGTGATCTTATCAGTTCAATAAATTATTTAATCAAATAAATAAACAGCTAAATTAATTAATTTCATAATAATTAATTAACCCATTTTGATCAATCAAATGGTTAAATGTGGGCTTCTTTTGTGACATGTTCTAATGCTTTCTCTTAATCCATATTAGATCCAATAAAAGCCCAGAATTCTAAACCCAAAATTGGTCTACAAGTCCATAATGATATATGAGCCGGAACATGTCCAAAATAGTTATTTTACGTGCTCGATATTACATAATGTTTAATTGAGGATTTATGAAATTTATTTTGTTCCTTAAAATATTTATGGAACATCTAAATTTCTATCTTAAATCATATTTAAGATATATTTATATGTCTATTCATTCTCAATGAATTATAATATAAAAATTGATTTTCCTAAAATTAGGAAATTTAACTTCTCATTTTCTAGTAACTCCTTTTTTTCATTTATATTTGGTGTGTGACCTTTTAGGTTCTTAGTTATAATGTAGTAGAACTATTTTAATGATAAATTTTTATCCATTAAATGATGCTAAACTCTTTAGTCATCTATTAGAACTTTTCTAATGACCTTAAGATGCATTGCTAATACGCTTTACCAATATTAATCTTAAGGTTTCTACAAGTCATGAGTGACAGCTAGCAGTATATCACAACCATCCAAATAACAGGAATTGTTGGATCTATAGAACCTATTCCATTGTATCTCTATGTCTTGGTCTCTTCATCATCCATGTCCAGAGAAAAGCACGGCTTATGGTTTATTATGTTAAGCAGTTATGCTTTATCTCAAAATAAATCTAAATGAACTTGGCATGAAAATATAATTTGAACTCCTTCAAATATATTTCACCTTGGCCAAGGATTTCTCATGTCAATTCATATTATTTCATAGGGACATCCTTTTCGTATATTACAAAGTGATGAATTCCATATTAACCATACACTTGTCTTCATACATAGCCAACCATGACAGCTATTGCTAAATCTCTTCCGTGATTAGGAATCAATCATTATGCATTCACATATCAGAGATGTCTATGTATAAGACATCTGTTATGCCTCAGGTTTAAAGACCATTACTAAACATAGTGTCTGTTACAATGTATAATAAGCGATTAACACTCAAAACCATATGGCTTACTATATTTGATCAAGTTCAGTAAACTCGTTCTCTTAACAAGTACCTATGTGTTTGACTTGACATCTCATGTCAATGATATGAAACTCACCATCCATTTTAGTATCACATACCATAAGGAGTCATAACACATACTAGTGTTTATAGGAATTTATAATGTCCAATCATAAATCCACCACTAGGAACTATTTTAGAAGTATAGTACAAAGGATGCATGTTTCATATTCTCGACAAACTCGAAAATGTGTTCCTTAACTATTTTACTTCTTGGACTATATTCATTAAATTAATATATGAATATTGATAACTTTGCCATTTTATAAATATTAAAATGCTATTCAAATACAATCATTTCCTATACAATCAAACATCATTCGATTGACATTTTGGGTATATTACTAACAATCTCGCACTTGCACTAAAGCCAATCGCCATGGTATCTCATACCCATCTTCTCAAGATGATGATCTAACTGCTGTTGAGTAAGTGCTTTAGTCAGAGGATCTGCAGTGTTATTAGCGGAGGCTACTTTCTGCATAGTGATATCACTTATTTCAATGATTTCTATAATAATGTGATATCTTCTCTCAATGTGTTTGGACTTCTGGTGAGACCTTGGTTCCTTAACTTGTGCTATAACTCCATCGTTGTCATAATATAATGAGATTGGCAACACAATGGTTGAAACCACTCCAAGTTGTTGAGCAAACTTCTATATCTAAACAGCTTCTTTTGTTGCATCTGATGCAACTATATATTTCGCTTCAGTGGTAGAATCTGCAGTAGTTGCTTACTTAGAACTTTTCCAGCTTACTGTTCCACCATTGATAGTGAATAAAAATCCTGATGTAGATTTTCTGTCATCTACATCTGACTGAAAATCTGAATATGTGAAGCCTTCAATTTTTAGCTCACCCTCTCCATATGTTAAAAACAAATCTTTAGTTCTTCTTAAGTACTTAAAGATATTCTTAACTGCGGTCCAATGTTCCTCACCCGGATTACTCTGGTATCTGCTAGTGACACTCACTGCATGAGCTATATCCGGTCTAGTACATAGCATAGCATACATAAGACTTCCAATTGCAGAAGTATATAGAATCTTATTCATTCGCTCTCTCTCATTATAAGTTTTAGGACTCATGCTTTTAGAGACATGAATTCCATGTCTGAAGGGTATGAAACCCCTTTTGGAATCCCATATATTAAATTTCTTTAATATCTTTTCTATGTACTTAGCTTGACATAGACCTATTAATTTTCTGGATCTATCTCTATAAATCCTGATTCCTAAGATATACATTATATCTCTTAGATTTTTCATGGAGAAGTTTTGAGAAAGCCAAATTTTGACAGAAGACATTTGTCTAATGTCATTTCCTATAAGCAATATGTCATCTACATATAGCACAAGGAAAGTTATTGCACTCCCAATGACCCTTTTATAAACACATGGTTCATCCTCATTCTTGATGAAACCAAATGATTTGATTGCATCATCAAATCGGATGTTCCGACTCCTGGAGGTTTGTTTTAGCCCATAAATGGACTTTTTTAGCTTGCATACTTTATGAGGATTTGTCTTAGATTCAAAACCACAAGGTTGTATTATATAGGTATCTTCCTCAATGTACCCATTAAGAAATGCAGTTTTGACATCCATTTGCCAAATCTCATAGTCATAATATGCTGCTATAGCCAATAAGATTCTGATGGACTTTGGCATGACTATTGGTGAAAAGGTTTCCTCATAGTCTATTCATTGTATTCGACGATAACCTTTAGCTACGAACCTTGCTTTATAGGTCTCTACCTTTCCATCTAAGCCTATCTTCTTCTTGAAGATCCACTTGCATCCGATAGGTATAATACCTTCGGGTGGATCCACTAGAGTCCAGACTTGGTTAGTTCTCATAGAGTCCATCTCTAAATCCATGGCTTCATGTCATTTCTTATAGTCAATATATGATATTGCCTCTTAGTAACTAGTAGGATCATCTCTATGATCCGTATCACCTAATGAAGATATATCATTCATCTGATGAAGAAAACCATATCTTTCTGGTGGGTGAATTATCCTACTAGATCTACGGAGTTGCTATGTTCCTTGTGTTTGTACTTGAACAGGCTCTTTATTGGATTTATCCTCATTAGAATTCTCAATAAATTATAACTTTCTTCCTTGTCCACCTTCTTGAATAAACTTTTTTTTTAAGAAATATGACATTTCTACTGACCAATACCCTTTGGTCAGATTGGATGTAAAAGTAATAACCCAAAGTTTCCTTTGGGTATCCAATGAACCTCCCACTATCTGCTTTAGCTTCAAGTTTCTCACTCTTGAGTCTCTTGATAAAAGCAGGACATCCCCAAATCCTAAGATGATTTAGGCTTAGTTGTTCACCATACTATATCTCATATAGTATTTTAGGTACAGACTTGGAAGGTACTCTGTTTAGTACATATGTTGCAGTAAGGAGAGCATATCCCCAAAGAGAATTGGTAAGTCTTTATAACTCACCATTGATCGCACCATGTCTAACATTGTGCGATTTCTCCTCTCAGATGCTCCATTAAGCTCTGGTGTACCTGGAGGTGTCCATTGTGAAACAATACCATATTCTTTAAGGTAAGACTGGAATTCTCCACTAAGATATTCACCACCTCGATCTGATCGTAGGGTTTTAATAACTTTTCTAATCTGTTTTTCTACTTCATTTCGGTATTCTTTGAACTTTTCAAAGACTTCAGATTTATACTTCATTAAGTATACTGAACTATACCTTGAGTGATCGTTGATAAAAGTTATGAAGTAGTAATATCCACTCCCTGCCATTTCATTAAATGGCCCACATACATCAGTATGTATAAGTTCAAGTAAATCAGTGGCCCTTGTACTTCGTCCAACGAAGGGTGCCCTGGTCATTTTTCCTTGAAGACATGATTCACAAGTTGGATAAGGTTCTAAACCAAATGGACTTATTAGTCCATCTTTAGCCAATTTTGTGACTCTATCTTTTCTAATATGACCTAGCCTTAAATGCCACTTATTTTAGGGCTTATTTCTCTCTTTCACGTTTATGTGTTATGGTATTTACATTCACAACATGCTCATTATTTTCTTTTATGTTTAGTACATAAAGATCATTATCTAAAGTACCATGTGCAACATATTTATTTTCATGATAAATTTTACAAATTTTATTTCTAGAATAAAATTCATAATTGTCTTTGCATAAACATGAAATTGAAACTATGTTCCTTACAATAGAAGGAACAAATAAACAATCATTTAAACTTATTACATGCCCAGATGTCATTTTTAAGAAAAATGTCCCTATAGCTGAGGCAGCAACCATTGCTCCATTTCCCACTCTAAGAGACACTTCTCCTTGTTTAAGTCTTCTACTTCTTTTCAGATCCTGCATTGACATACAAATATGTGTGATTGCAGCAGAATTTAAAATCCAAGAAGTAGAATGAATAATTGAAATATTATTTCAATAATAAGCATACCTTCAGAAGGATTCTCTTTAGGCTTGACTTTCAAGCTGTTGAGGTAAGTTTTGCAATTCCTCTTCAAATGCCCATCCTTATTGCAATGGAAGCATTTTCTCTTATCATTGGGCTTATAAGCTTTCCCCTTCTTAATCCCACCTTTAGCCTTGGGTTGAAACTTTTTTTTTTTACCCTTTTTAGTTGAGGGCCCTTCTATAGCCATAACATCTTTTGGTTTCTTTATGCAAGTTTCAGCAGTATTAAGCATCTTTGGCAGTTCAGCAAGACTGCACTTTATTTTATTCATGTTAAAATTTATGATAAATTGAGAGAATGAGTCTGGCAAGGATTGTAGGATAAGATCGATAGCTAATTCCCCATCCATTGAGAAATTAGGAGCTTCCAGCTACTCTATGTAGTCAATCATTTTGAGTACATGCTCATTGACCGATCCTTCAGTCATTCTCATTCTGAACAATTTCTTAGATATCTCATATCTAACTGTTCTGCTTTGTTCACTATACAACTCTTGTAGATGAAGTATCATAGAACTTGTATCAGGCATATTTTCATGTTGCCTTTGTAGTTCATTGGACATCGATGCCAATATATAGCTTTTAGCACTTAGGTCATCATCTTACCACTTCTGATAAGTGATATGTTCTGCCTCACTTGCTCCCTCAGGAATTTCATTTGGCTTAGGTCTATCAAGAACATAGCTAATTCTCTCATAATTAAGAACAATTCTTAAATTTCTGAACCAATCAACGTAATTGGGTCTCGTCAAATGGTGGTTTTCCACGATTCGTACCAACGGATTATTCATTATTAATTATTTCTGTAGAAAATATGAATTAAATTATTAGCATTTTATTATAATCTATTTGATTTTGGTCTTTAAACCAAATAGTATCTCCCACTATTTTATCATTTCATTACACTCCCATATGCAAGAAACGAAAACTCTCATTGGTAAAAGTTTCTAGTAGGAATCAGATTCTCATTAACATAAGTTTACCTCACCTAATAGTTCTTGGCTTACTTATTATAATGAGTAGGCAACTCTTTACCAAATGCATCTCATGCATTTACCGATTATCCTTCGGCCTCTAAATCATTAATACATCACCTAACAGTTCTTAGTATAAATATTTTAGTTAAGTTTACCCTAATACCCTTCCATATTTCAAAACATCTTACTAACCTCACATAACAGTTCTTGGTAGCTTAATGTATGAATTATGCATCATCGTATGATATATGATTTGTTTTCAACATTTTAACGAATGAATAGCCCATGTATCCATGACAACTAGCCCAAGCATAAAATATTTTAAATATTCCATTGGTATTAGTAGGCCATGATGGATATTCCCTAATATCCATCATTACAACTTAATAATAATTATGCTTATTTAATTAGGGAGTATTTGGTCATTATTATAGTCTCACTTTTTAGTATGGTATTCCATTTTCAATATTCAAATATGTCTAAACACCCTAATATACATCTCATGCATATTATAGACAAACCAACCAAGGATGATCATGGAATTTTCTAATAAAACCAATTTGAGCCAAAATTGGTTTTAAGGTCCACATAGGTATCAAGCAAACAATAATGATTATGAGATATCTTATGCCTCAAATTATTACAATTATTAATTTCTATTTGAGAGGCCAAAATATCATTGGAAGTGCTGCAATGATCCATAAATTCTTTTTGCTCCAACCTTCAAGGCATCGTAAATACGTCGTTCCTCCTTACTTGTAGAAATTACATATTTAAAAGAATTAGGGTACAAATTTAGGGGTAATGGGATACAATCAGATCTTAATAGAAGGACAGACATGCAAGTCCTTATTCAAAAATATTACAACTATTTAAGCCTTCAGAAATCTGCCAAATCAACAAATAAATCAATAGCTCATTCAATCACTCATATATTCAATCATCACAAGACATAAATATATCATAAAATATCTAGGTCATTCCATGATCATCCTTCATGCTATTATAAATAGAAATAACATATATCATGCTTCAAAAATTTAAAATTGAATGAAGATGGCTCTGATACCACTTGAAGGACAACATTTGTCCATGAGGTTCCTAATAACGCAACTTTTGCGCAGTCAAATTAAAACAGATGGCGGAAGCTCTAGAAACCTCGGATCGACTTCATTCGAAAACTAAAATCAAGAGGAAAGACTGCAGTTTAGTTACCTCACTTGTAGTTTCAAAAACAACTTTGTGAAGTAGGAGAAAATGACTGAAAACAGCAACCTACGAACATTGTCCAGAAAATAGAGCTTTGCACAAACAGCTTCTGTTTTGCCACGATCTGAGATCCTTTAAGTACCCAAATTATGATGTATCTAGTCATTCCACACTTAGAAATGTTCTAGGAGCTCATAGGATTTGGATTCTCGAAATTTCGTTTAGAAATGAGAGAGATGATGAAGAAACACGAATGCTAGTTCATGATGATTCATTCCACCAAATAAAGCCACCATTATATCTGATAATGGTACCAAATATTATCATGTGCTAGACCCACCCACTTAGCCATTATTTATTGAAAGTGATCTTATCACTTCAATAAATTATTTAATTAAATAAATAAATGGCTAAATTAATTAATTTCGTAATTAATTAATTAACCCCATTTTGATCAAATCAAATGGTTAAATGTGGGCTTCTTTTGTGACATGTTCTAATGCTTTCTCTTAATCCATATTAGATCCAATAAAAGCCCAGAATTCTAAACCCAAAATTGATCTAGAAGCCCATAATCAAATATGAACCGGAATATGTCCAAAATGGTCATTTTACGTGCTCGATATTACATAATGTTTAATTGAGGATTTATGAAATTTATTTTGTTCCTTAAACTATTTATGGAACATCTAAATTTCTATCTTAAATCATATTTAAGATATATTTATATATCTATTCATTCTCAATGAATTATAATATAAATATTGATTTTCCTAAAATTAGGAAATTTAACTTCTCATTTTCTAGTAACTCTTTTTTTTCATTTATTTGGTGTGTGACCTTTTAGATTCTTAGTTATAGGTAGTAGAATTAGTTTAATGATAACTCTTTATTCATTAAATGATGCTAAACTCTTTAGTCATCAATTATAACTTTTCTAATGACCTTAAGATGCATTGCTAATACGCTTTACCAATATTGATCCTAAGGTTTCTACAAGTCATGAGTGATACCTAGCAATATATCACAACTATTCAAATAACAAGAATTGTTGGATCTATAGAACCTATTCCATTATATCTCTATGTCTTGGTCTCTTCATCATCCATGTCCAGAGAAAAGTCACGGCTTATGGTTTATTCTGTTAAGCAGTTATGCTTTATCTCAAAATAAATCTAAACAAACTTGGCATGAAAATATAATTTGAACTCCTTCAAATATATTTCACCTTGGCCAAGGATTTCTCATGTGAATTCATATTATCTCATAGGGACATCCTTTTCGTATGTTACAAAGTGATGAATTTCATATTGGCCATACACTTGTCTTCATATATAGCCAACTATGACAACTATTGCTAGATCTCTTCCGTGATTAGGAATCAATCATTATGCATTCACATATCAGAGATGTCTATGTATAAGACATCTGTTATGCCTCAGGTTTAAAGACCATTACTAAATATAGTGTCTGTTACAATGTATAATAAACCATTAACACTCAAAAACATATGGCTTACTATATTTGGTCAAGTTCAGTAAACTCGTTCTCTTAACAAGTATCTATGTGTTTGACTTGACATCTCATATCAATGATATGAAACTCACCATACATTTTAGTATCACATACCATAAGGAGTCGTAACACATACTAGTATTTATAGAAATTTATGATGTCTAATTATAAATCCACCACTAAGAACTATTTTAAAATTATAGTACAAAGGATGCACGTTTCATATTCTTGACAAACTCGAGAATGTGTTCCTTAACTATTTTACTTCTTGGACTATATTCATTAAATTAATATATGAATATTGATAACTTTGTCATTTTATAAATATCAAAATGTTATTCAAATATAATCATTTCCTAAACAATCAAACACTATTCGATTGGCCTTTATGACATATTACTAACAGATGATTCATGGAACAACTACGTTTGCCTAAAGTAGTAACCTACAAAGGCAAAGGTGGGAGGGTTTGGGCTAGCATCATGGTGATTAACGTAGCATTGCGTAACTTAATTTGGTGATAACACAATGAACGAGTGAGTGACAAAAGGAAATAACATTCCCAAATTTATGATGGATGTATAGAGCTTTTAGTTTCCCAGTTGATTTAAGTTATCCTTAACAATTTAGGATTTATTTAGTTTCCTATTCCATTAGGGTAATTAGGTTTATAGTATATGTACCCTTGCCAATTTAGGAGACATGTATATCTCGAGCCGACGAGTGGTTTGGTGACATATCTTTGCGTTGTTGCTTTTATTTGGTTGAATTATGTAGTGCTAGTAACTTATGGGTCAAGCAATTGAGTTTGTGGGTGGCCTTTGTTCTAGCATATGTTGCCAATCTCACGGTTGACATTTCAGAAGCTGGAAACTAAGAGGAAACCCTGATTTTAGAGGTCTTAATTAAGTATACACTATATATGATGCACTTAATATAGATTATATTTGGATTGGTAATATGTAGTAATATTATTGGATCAATAATATCTCTTAATTGATTTTGGATAAAATTTTCAACACGGTGATATTTATATATATCAACATTCACATTAAATAGAACAACTAGCATTACAGAGGATTAATATTAAAGGTTTCAAGACCAAATAAAAACAATCAATAATAATAACTCAAAAAAAGAAATTGTTCATCATCGATATCATGGGCATGACATCGGTAGCAACATTTCAGCATCAATCTTATTATTAGTTCCTAATCGTTTCTTTTTATTCATCTTCTTCCTTGCATTTGGCAAGAAAGGTGAAGTTGCCTTCTTGGAGTTGGAAGAGATCATCATGTCATTATCAATAGGAATTCTAGAATACACAAGATAATATATCCAAGTAATATGTGTATGACATATGTAATTGAATTTAATATAACCACTACTTGCATGGTGATTTTTCAAAATCAATACACACCTCTTAACATCATTTGCTTGTTGTATAATCAACATGGTATCTCTAATATATTGTAAATTTTCTCTATTATTAGCAACACTTATTGCATTAGTTAGTGTCTAGATATCCAAGTAGTTCTTCGATATCACAAACCCTATTAATTATGAAAGATATTATTCAAAGAATTATAATGATTTTTTCGTTTTGGATTTTTTTTTGTTGCAATGTGCGTGCAAATAATTAGGAGCAACATGTATGTGTGTGTATTGTTAGCCTAAAGGGCTACACATTGTAATTTTGATGATAACAAATATGTGTCTTAAGTAATTTGAAAAATATTATATTTTACATTTTCACTAGTTCTTAAAGGATAATATTTATGATTAAGTGAATCACGTGAAATCAAGCTCAAAGGACTCAACTGACAACAATACGATTAAAAATAAAGTTTAGAGCTCAATTGACACATTATTACGACAATTCTTGTAAAGCCTGTATGATTTATTATATGTATGGTTTAGTATTTGAGAATCTCAAGATTTTGTTTAATAAATCATTATTTTTTCATTAATAAAAGGTTTTACAAGTATAAGCTAAGTATTTTATTAAGTTAGTTTTTTTTTCAAGGTGTGGACTAAAATAGAAAAGTTTTACAATTTTTGATTTTAATAAATATTGTTATGAATTCTAGAGTTGGACTTATTTGATAACATTTGAAACTTTTTAGCCCATACTATAATTTATGTAAGTTTGGGGCCTAGTGTAAATATCATAAGTGGACAAAGAGTCAGCGGCTAACTGCGAGTGCTAGCGGCTAGCCACTTAAGGAAAACTTCACATTTTCAAAATTTAGACGAAATTAAAAAAGTTTTAAAAACTTTGAAATTTATAAGTATTATGCTAAATTTTGAAAAGGACAATTTAAAAAAAAAATTGTCATGTATTGGGTCATATCACAATTTCAGATAGTTTTAGAATAACAAGTATTATTTAGATATTATGAAATTGGACCTTTTTGTAAAGTTCTATGACATTTTAGACCATAGTATAATTACAAAAAGTGTTGGATAAAAATATAATTTGTGAACAGTATTACTGTAGCAAAATTCAAATTTAATAGTAACTTTACTGTTTTTTTGTGGGGAGTCGGATTAATTAAGCGGCTAGTTGCTTGCTTGCTGGAATTTGCCTATAACAGTTTGTTTTTAGACTTTAACTATAAAAACTCAACTCCAACTTCAATTTTAAGACTCTTACAAGCACAAACAAGTTTAAATAACATATTTCGAGCTTCCAAATTCGAAAATCATCATAGATTTAATCTTCCTTGAGCTATCAATTGTATATCTACTCTTAAAGAGAGTTTCATTGTTGTAATCTTTATTTTTTTATCAAATTTGTGAGTGTATAAGTGTGAGAAACACTTGAGTAAAGAGATTGAGAAATAATATCTTTGTTGTAAAGGTTTATTGATGCCTTGGAAGTCAATTGTAAAGAACTTGAAGTCTTGGGAGGCTTGGATAATGAAATCCTCGAGTTTGGTTGGCTTGGAGGTATAGACGTAGGCAGGAATTGCCGAACCATGTAAAAATTATTGTATTTTCTCTCTCTACCCTTACTCTTTTATTATTATGCTTAATTGAATTTATTGTTTTTGATTTAATTAAGACAATAGATTAAATCGTTGTGCAAATTATTTTGTATAAGTTTTAAAATCTCAATTCACCCATTTCTTGGATTGCATAACTTGCATTTCATGTATAGACTTGTGTCTTCTTCTTTACATCTAGAAACGGATTTGGGCCTTTTACTTGCAATTATCAAAATACAATTCCCAATAAGAATACGGTTACTCATTTCTTTCATTTTTTTAAATAAATGAACTATTATGCGTATCTTCATTGTCCTATATAGATTAGGAAAACCACATATTTTGTCATTATTATTATAATATTTGGGTTCAAATTTTAAAACAAGCTACTTTAAGTAATTTGAAGGTTATTTTAAAACTTAGGTAGAGTCATTTTGTAATCATAAATGAACTAACACCTATAAAATAGTCCAAATTTAAAGATCAAATTTGCATATATTGACACACCTATACCATAAAAAAGAATGATAAATGTAACGAGTAGTGAGAACCCCATTGAGGCTAGGCTAATAGATATGAATGGATTATCCTTCTTTTAAAACTCTATTACATAATTTATTTTTTCCTCCTTGATCCCGTTAATCTTTCTATTCAGAATCACAGAGATATGGTGAAATTTTAAATATGTAAGTTCAAATGAATGCACGCGAATGTTTGTAATTCTTGCCAATGGTATCGTTGTAAGAGTTAAAATTAAAGGCTTAACGAACTCTTCTAAGCCCCACCTAGAGATAAATTGAAAAAGTGAAACACGTATAACGGCCACATTGTAATAGAGGAAGGAGTCATCAATCAAAAGATCACACAATCAATCCAATAATTAAAGAATTCAATCAAGATTTCTCATATCTGATAATTCGTCAAAGCATACGATAAGAAATGAAAATTACATGCATTTGGATTCCGTATGAACGTCAATGTTTGATAATTTTAAAAAAACAAAAAGTAAAATAAAAATTAATCTTTGATGTGTAAACCGATTTTCTCCAGCGGATTCCAGAATTGGGTTCCTTGAAAGCCACCCATCGTCACTTTTGCAGCAGCATCGTCATCTAAACTTGGATCAATCATAAAGCTTAAGCAACACCCAGCAAGCTCTTAAAGTTGTTTGAAACACCTGAAGTTGTCTTGGATATCAGCATTGTTTTCAATCTTGTGAAGTTCCAAACGCGCAGCTAGTCGTTGGGATTCAAGTTGAAGCAGCCTCTTAGTCCTGCTATGAGCCTTGTATTCTTCTTCTTTTTCTTTTTCATACTGATGATGTGGATTCTGTTGCAACTTCTTCGGCACTCGAAGCCCTCTTTCCAGTTTATCCAGATGATCTTTGATAGTTAAGCCAAGAATCTTCTCCTGGGGATTCCAATATTGACTTCCTTGAAAGGCACACATTGTCCCCCTACCATCATCACCATCCTCACTTATTTTCGGATCAATCACAAAACGAAAGGAACAACCAGCAAGTTCTTCACGTTGCTCAATAGCCCGAAAGTTATCTTCGACTTGAGCCCTTTTCCTCCTAGCCACTGCTTCTTCATCTTCATGTTCATGAATGTAGTTTTGGGCTTTGGAAATAATATCAAAATATTTGAGTTTGAGCATGGCAACGAGATCAACAACAACATCGCTGCCGCTGCCATTGCCACCGGTCTTGAGTTTCTTGATGTTTATGGTGGTTTCTGTTGGGGAAAAATCAGGTTTTTAAATTTTTATAAAACTTATTAAGGACCCCTCTCATATAATATATAAGAACACGTAATCTAGAAATCGTACCTTGAAAATCCGAGTTGGCTTTTTCCGCTGAAGTGATTTAGGCTCCTGGATCACGATCTGCCACCACCACTCCTGTTGGATCACGATCCGTCACCACCACGCTAGTTAGATCACGAACTATCCCCAATGATCTTCCAGGTTATGACTCAGGTTCGATCTGCACTTGACGTGTGGGTGCCTTTATCACTACTAAAGCAACTAGCACGAGAAAATTTTTCTCTCAATAATGGAGAGAAAAATCTTATTCTCAGATTTGTGCAAAGTGGCTTCTGATTTTTCTGTTGAGAAAATAAGCCTTTTATATCTCCCTTTTAGTGAAACCCTAGGCTCCAAATTAAACTCACGTTATTTACTTTTTCAATAGGGGACCCACCTTGTAAAATAACATAAGGCCCCTTATACAAAAGCTAATTAAATGGAGCCTCTCACTAAATGATATATTTAGGCTTTTGACCCAAATTGCTAGTTATCTTGCTTATTGGTCCAGTAGTGGTGCAGTCAATTAAATGAGCTAACCCGGGGATCATTTGGAAACATACAATAGTGGCTACAATAATTAGGCATGTAATAAAACTAGCCCAATTATTTAATTCCAAATCTACTCTACTAAAAGATTGGAACTGACTTCCATAATTGTATGCTCGAATAATAATTCGTCCCAAGCCACATTGATTTCTTTACTGCACAATCCTTTGTACCACATCGTTAATTAAATTGATATCTCAACTGTCCAATCAATTTAATAACATCTTATTCCTTGATCCTTACTGGTTTTCTCTAATGATCATTTTCAACATACTAAATGTTGACACACTCTGGCCAGAGAATTCTATGATCAAGTGCCGAAAACCTATCAAGAGATGTGTTGTACAAATTCTATATTGTTAATCTATAACTCCAATACTCATAATTGCTCCCACCAAGATACCGGGTAATCTTGACCACAAGGATGTGTCGTGCCCATTGGTAACTCAAATGGAATAACAATCACAATCATGAAATCATAATTAACTCAAGATTAAGATTACAGTAAAATCAACGCCTATGAGATTTAATAAGTCTGACAGTTATTACAAAGTTAATTAAATCTCATATGTGATCCAGTTCAATGTAGTCGTACTACATCAATAAATTCATACATGATTAAGACAAATCATTCAATGAATTTATTACAGTTTATACCTAAATAAAGTGCCCAACTTTATTTATCAACTGCAAACTAAATTTATTTAATCATAAGATAACTTGTATTTATGTCTTCTGTGAATCCACATGGTGATCACATAAATACATATAATATGATTAAATAGACTTAATACAAATATTAATGCAATTAAGATATTGAATAAAATACCTCATTTATTTTATTAATCAGAAAAATTATTTATTACAATTAAATAAACACATATGCTTTTAAAGAGCATAATTTCCCAACAGTTTCTTGATGATGACGGCGAAGTAGAGAACAGGTAGTGGAAGTTCCTTTACGCTTACCAAGAGAGGTAAGCTGCAAAGGTAGGCGGGTATCGGCAACGATCATGATTATAGGCTCATAGGTTTAATTTAGAAAATAGGGTTTCCCTTCAGTATATGAAACAAAAGAGAGAATTACAGGGCTTTTTTTTTTCTTTTTTGGTTTTGCAAAGTACGAAGTTTATACTACTATTGGAAGTATATATGTATGTATGGGTGTGTATAAACCAGAGAGACAGTAAGAGCATGAGCATGAGCATATTCTTGATCAGAATCCCAAAAGCGATTCAAGCAGTTTCCAATAAGAACAAGGTTTACCAAGTTTTACTATATTTTCGTGTTCGCAAAAAAGCTAATAATAATAATAATAATAATAATAATAATAATAATTATTATTATTATTATTATTATTATCATCATCATCATCATCATTTTGGGAGAACAACCATTTAGTTACTTGGGGGGAAAGTTAGAAAACAAAATGGAATTCTCTTCATGTTTCCTTAATTAATTAAGAGTTGCGAATCCTACACGTATGGAGAGCGATCAAGCTGACTTTTTGACTTTGCTAGCTAACTACGGAACTTAAATGATAAACTATTAATTATTTCATTGTACTGCAAGTTAACAATGAATTTCCTGTTTGTGCTACAAATAAAATGTACCTTTAATTTTATATATAGTTTATTTTTAACTGTTTCAACTTTAAAAAACACGATATTTTACTATTATTATTATTATTAAAAAAAAGGTAATTAAGCTAATTGAGGTTTGAGATTAACGTTCCTAAAACTAAGAAATGTGTTAAAAATATTTTCTTTTAACATCCAACATTTAGGACTTCATAAAAAAAAAGACTATCTTTCTCTTAAGCTAATTGAGCTTTTGACATATGATTTTGTTAGTAATCACATGTGACGTGTCACTTATTATTATGTTTCCAAATTAGATCAGCAACCTTTTCCAGGCTTCGTGTAATTTGTCACGTAATTTTTTATGTATTCATATAATGGTTTCTCTCTAGACTTGATTTGAAATATCTTTAGTAAATCTTTTGTAATGTTCTTTGTACACGTGTGATATAAGTGGCTATATATATGATATTTAGGGTGTATTTAGCATACTGTATTATATAATGTTTTTATTAACATGTGTATGTTCATTATTATTGATTTTGATAATAATAAACTTTAATTGTTTTTATTAAAATGTTGGAATTTTCATTAATAAACAATTTCTCAAAAGCCGTATAATCTTTCTAAATGTGTTCATGAAATCTAGATAATCGTTAACTTTAATTGGAAAATCATTCCCTGTGAATTTTGGTTAAAATTGTGATTCTGAAAATAAACGGTGAACCGTTAACTTTGAAACGGTTAACCAGTAATTTCCAGAGAGGAATAAATCCTTAAACTTGAATCAGTTAGCAAAAATGGTTAAGGGAAATGATTTTTGCAGGTTACTGGAATTAAACGGCAAATCGTTAACTTTAAATGGCTAACTGATAATTTCCAGAATGTCATTCCATGCTAACCTTCAATCGTTTAGCAAGAATGGATAGCATAAATTTGTTTTGCAAGTCTCTGGAACTTAATGGCAAACCGATAGGTACAAAAAGTCAAACCGTTTAGTTAAAATTCAGCTCAACGGTCATTTGGACCAGTCAAAACGGTTAACTGATAACGCTTAACGACAATCTGATTTCTAGTAGAAAGTTAACAACGGCTATTTTTTAGCCCCAACTATAAATAAGCTCAATCAAATTCAAACAATGATTTATCACAATATTATCATTGAGCTTATAATCGAAAATACAACATTCATTGAGCTTAAAATTCATTCTTGTTCATTTATTCACACATTAAGCATTGATTTGTAATCTTATATATTGTGTGAGAGAATAACAAATTTATAATCTTTGTTTTAAGTGATTGTAAGTGTTGGGATACACATGGGTTAAGAGATTAGGGATAATCTCTAGATGTAAAGGTTGATTGACACCTAGAAAGTCAATTGTAACTTTTCTTGAAGCCTTGACGGCTTGACTAGTGGAATCCTCAAGTTTGGTGTGCTTGGAAGTGTGGATGTAGATAAGGTTGGCTAAACCATGTAAAAATCTTTGTGTTTAAATCTCTCTTCTCTTATATTTTTTTATTTTGGTTGATTTATTTATTATTGCTTTGAATTCGTTTAAGATTTGCATTAAGTTTTGTTTAAAAATTGCATAATTTTTAGAAATCCTATTCACCCCCTCTTGGGTTGCTTAAATATTTTTTCATTTGGTATCAGAGAAATGTGCTCTTATTAAGACTTAACCGTCTAGAGTAAAAGATCTATGGCAACCCAAAATGACTCAACCTTTAGGGAAGGACAGTCCACAACTAGACCACCGTTCTTTGACGGGAATGACTACCCATATTGGAAAACTAGGATGAGAATATATTTGTAAGCCTTAGATTATGAAATTTGGAAAGTTGTTTGTGATGCTCCATTCATGCCTATGACCAAAAATGAATTAGGAGATGACATTGGAAAATCTTCAAGTCAATGGAGTGAGTTAAAAAAGAAAAGATGTCATTAAACTCAAAGGCAATGAATGCTTTGTTTTGTATTCTTGATAAGAAAGAAATTCATAGAGTATCTAGTTATGAAAGTGCTTAAGAAATATAGAATAAACTTGAGGTTGTCTATAAAGGGAATTAAGTTAAAGGGTAAAAAATCAGTAGATACACTCGTCAATACAAATTGTTCTAAATGGAACAAAATGAAAGTGTGTATTCTATGTATATACGATTTGCGGACATAGTGAACACCCTAAGAGCCCTAGAAAAGAATTTTTCGAATAGCGAAAAAGTGAAGAAAATCATTAGGCCACTTCTAAAAGAATGGAGACTTAAGAGGACTGCCATTGAAGAAGCCAAAAACTTAAATATTTTACCTATTGATGATTTAATTAGCTCTCTCATTTTATATGAAGAAGATTTGGCAGTAGAAAAAAGGCATGAGGAGAAAAAGAAAAGCATTGCTCTTAGAGCTTTAAAACATGAGAGTAATGAGAAAAGTGAGCTAGATGATGAGGAGATGGCACTGCTAACTAGAAGATTTAGAAAATTCTATAAGAAAACTAGTGAGCAGAGAAAGTTTAAAAACTTTAAGAATCAAAAGGAGAAGAAGAAGTCAATCACTTGCTATGAATGTAAAAAGCCTAGACACATACAGTTTGAATGTCCTCTTTTCAACACGCTAAAAAAGAAAGCAATGGTAACTACATGGGACGATAACGATGAGGAAATGAGTGATGATGAAGAGCATCAAGAAATGACAAATCTAGCTCTCTTGGAGATCGGGGAAGAATCATTAGATGAAGTTGATGAGGCAAATGATCTTCCTACAAATGATGAATTACATGATACTTTTAAAGAATTGCATAATGAGTGGATAAAAATTGGAAAGAAGCATTCATATATTAAAAAGAAAATGCTAGAACTTACAAATGAAAAGGATGCCCTAGAAAAATGCAATGATTCTTTGAATGGGAAGATAAAAGAATTAGAATTAGTGAATAAAATGTTGCATGATAAGATTACATCTTTTAAAGGTAAACAAAATACTTCATATGAACATGAAAAATCACATGTAGATGAATTGATAAAAGAAAATAAAGTTCTTAAGAAGAATAATAATGAGCTAGATGAAATTGTGCTAAAATTTACAAATGGGCAAAAGATGTTGATAACATGCTCAATTCACAAAAAAATGTGTTTGACAAAGAAGGTATTGGTTATAAGCCAAATTTGAAATACAAGTATTGTAAGAGTTACTTTGTGAAGACTACCTTTATTACTAATTAAGTTGTATGCCATTATTGCAATCAAAATTATCATATGAAAAATAGATGTCCCATGAAAAGAAATGCATATTATGGCGTGAAATGTGTTTGGGTTCCAAAAGAAACCATTACTAACACTCAAGGACCTAAGAAGTTTTGGGTATCTAAAACTTAGAAACTTTTTCCTCCAGGGATCAAAGAAAAGGAAAAATAAGTGGTACTTAGACAGTGGATGTTCAAGACACATGATAGGAAATTACTATTGGTTTCAAGTTTTACCAAGATCAAAAACGGTAGAAACATGTCCTTTGGAGATAACTCAAAAGGAAAAATCATTGGTATCGGAAATGTTGGTACTACTCTTATTGAAAATATGTGTTTAGTTGAAAACTTGAAATACAATTTTGCTTATCATTACTCCATTGTGTGATAAGGGTTATAAAATTGTTTTTTTATAAGAATCGATGTGTTATTGAGAATGCATGTGATGACAAGATTTTGTTTGTAGGAAATAGATGTGTTAATGTTTATACCATTGATATAGATTGTGCATTTACCCTTGATAAATATTTTTTCGCATTGCATGATGATGGTTGGTTATGGCATAGAAGACTAGGACATGCAAGCATGGATTTAATTTCAAAAATTTCTAAAAATGATTTGGTTAAAGGTCTTCTAAAAATCGGTTTTAAAAAAGATAGAACTTGTGATTTATACCAATTTGGTAAACAAATCAATACCTCTTTTAAAAGAAAAAAATCATGTTTCTACTTCAAAAGCACTAGCATCCACAACAGCACTGCAAGCATTGGTTGCTCTAGCATCTACAATAGCATTGCATTATTCCTGATTGTGCTTGCCTTCTTTTGTGGCCATCTTCTTTCCTCCTCTTGCTCATCTAATGTCTCAGCATCCCCTTATGAATTTAAAACCTACAATTATGCACCTGTTTTTAACACAAATTACTTGATTTAAACAAAACTTATAAAAACCCAACTAAAATGAATGTTTATGCAAAAGGTAACCAAAATGTAATAAAAACACCTTATTTGTACACAAGTCTGCATATGGGGTACATACTCAGATCTGGTTACCCAGCAACTTGGGCCATTGGAATAGATTGTATTCCATAAATATCACAGTTATTCAAACTAGCTTCTTCCCCCCCAAACTTGAGATCTTTTATCTTCTTTTGGCTTTGCTCTAATAGTCTCATATAATTCAACCAAAGTCTAAGTGTTGGGATAAAATGTCACTTTCATCTATAACTATCTCTACTTGGCATATATATATTGAATAACACTTAATTTATCTTCATTAGGCTTTCAAATCCATACACAAATATTAGATAATAGAGCTCCATACCATACAAACATAAACACATGCATACAAACCTAAATATATGCATTCAGAAGCACAACCTCCCCAAACTTGAGAGTTGTTGTGTCCTCACAAGCAAACATAACAAAGGCAGATAAATTGAATGAAATAGTAAGGAAAGAGTACTCCCTTGTGGTGGGGACTGTAGTACATGACAAGATGCTATCAGTGCTTCTTGGATGCACTGAGCAGCTTATCCTTTGGTGAAGCTTTTGGGGAAGTGGCTAGCAATGTCTTTGTCTTTTTTGCTGCGGGGCTGGTAAGAGGAGTTATGGTTGGGGTTACTGTAGCAGTACCTGTAGATGTACCACCTTTTCGTTTGTTGGATCGTCTTGTACTAATGCATTGACTGCCTGGCCCTTAGCTGTGATGGTAGCAATAACTGCAATTAGTTGCTTGGCTTGCTCAGGCGTAGGCATAGCTTGCAGCAGCCAGCTCAGCATCAACTTGCTATATCTCATCTTCAGAGGCCGGTGGTGTGCCATTTTTGCTTTACCCTTGTCTTTTCTCTTACTCTCAAAGATTGGAATAGATGGCTCCTCTTCAAGTTCATCCTCCTCCTCTTATTGAATAAGGTGCTTTTTTCTAGATTTAGGCTGGGTTGGGATGGTTGGTTTCTCACGGTCTTTCTCTGAGTTGTCCTCTTCCTCTATAAGTGAGCTACCAGTCTCAAACTTGTCAACTTCTTCCTCAGGCTGGTCAGATGGTTCAACGTCTTTAGATTCTTCCTCTGCTTGTGGTTCGGCTGCAGCATCTTCTACTGGTTTTTCTATGGCAGTGGCTTCTGCACTAGCCTCCACTTGAACATTTTTAGCGTGGGTGTCAAAATTAAACTGCTGGAGCAGTGCATCAGGGAAGTTCCAGTGAGTGCGTTTCATGTACAGAGCAAATTAGTGTAGTTGATTGTCCAAGTGCTGTAGATAACTCCAAAACCGACCATTCTCCCTCTACTGAGCTTCCACACATTGAGTTATATTATTGCTGAGTGCCTGGATAGTCTATTTTAAGCCAATAGCTCGTCTTGCTCCTGTGACAACAGCTGGTTCAGTGGTTGTTCCAGCACTCTCACCAGCAACTCGCTCAATGATACGTGTCGTAAAAGCACCATCATTTTTCAAATGTTCATCTCTGGCCTCAAGACGAACACCTGAAACTACACAAATGCTGGTGACGAGTGAGGGCAATAGCAAGGTAGCAGTTCGGTGAGTTTTGACTGTGCAATCTCGGATTTCTTTCGCAATAATGCTACCTATGTCTACAGGAAGCCCTCGAACTATGACATATAACAAGACCAACCTTTCTTGCGAAACTGTAGTAGTGTGAGTAATGGGCATAAGCCTAGATTTCAGAAATTTCACCCACACCTTATCAATAGGTTTCAAATCTATCATATTAACTACAAGTCCTTCCTCGTTAGCTCATGATGCCCCTTCAATTGTAAGAGTTGTGAAAATGGTATTCCAATTTTTCGTGGTTAACTTATCATGCAACTTAGCATAATCACAAGTAATTTCAATAAGTAAGTTATAGAAAGCATTGATAGCTCGAGAGTCTAATGAGACAAGTGTATTTCTTACCCAAATGTTGTGCTAATCAGGGCTTACCAAATTAGCGTGAAATTCTTTGACTGCAGGTAGCACAGGATCTTGAGGGTGGTTGTAAAACTCTAGCCATCCTCACTTTGCTACAGTATTATAAATTGTTTGCACAATTCCCGTGAGTTAGTCTGGAAATTGAAACCCTTTTTCTTCCAGAATCCGACGCGGCTCTATGAATTCTTCATATTTTTCTTCAATGTGGCGTAGAGTACTAAGCACTCCTTTTTATAGTGGACTTTTAATTAGAGATAAATACGGTAACTTGAAATAATTGAGGGAATAAAATATTTTGAATTAAATGTGCATATCCCAAAATCATCGGCCAGTGAATTTAAAGCTTTAATTTCGGAGATTTGTCTCCACAATTTCTATCTAGATCCATGCATCCATCTGTCACGATTTTATCTCCAACGATAAGTGAAAGGCTCCAGCTTTTAATTTACTGTAACAGTAAAATTAGCTGCTACATCATCCATTCGCTTATTCTAACAACGGATACATACTCCCCACAAAAGCTTTTGACGCGTGGTTCACCTCTGAATTCTGCCACCATACACTCTCACGTGTCAATATGGAATTCAATTGTCACACTTAGTAAAATTAAGTCTAAAATTATTAAAAGAAATAGATATATTAAATTAAAGTGCAAATAAAGTATGCAATAATGGAAAAGGATAAAAATAAATGGTTAATATGGAAAAACAAGATTAAATAAAATGTAAAAGAAGAAGAGCTGTCTACAAAATCAAAGGATATTAAAATTGGTTTGAAGTGGCTATCTATTCAATGGGTTGCCTCCCATGAAGCGCTTGATTTAAGGTCTTTCAGTCTGGCCTTCTTTCTTTGTTCAATAGCTGGGTTCTTTAAGGAGTAACACCTCCTTTGAATATTCTACTGCTGGATGTATGTAATTCTTAACCTTGTGTTCATTAACCTTGAACTCGTGGCCTGTTTGTTTATCTAGAAGATCAACAGCTCCATAAGGGTAAGATTTTAACAGCTTAAATGGGTCAGACCATCGTGACTTGACCTTTCTTAGAAATAATCTTAGTCTTGTACTGTGGAGCAACACTAATTGACCAGGGGTGAAATTCCTGTGTTGAATATGCTTATCGTGCCAGTGTTTTGTTTTCTCTTTATAAATTCTTGCATTTTCATATGAAAATGGTCGTAATTCATCAAGCTCACAAAGTTAAAGTTTCCTTTGCTCTGCTGCAGCATGCATATCCCAATTTAATTTCTTCAGTGCCCAATGCGCTTTATGCTCGAGCTCTGGTGGCAAATGACACGCTTTGTCATAAACAATTCGGTAAGGAGACATGTTGAGTAGAGTTTTGTATGCTATTCTGTAGGCCCATAGAGAGTCATGCAAATGTAAAGACCAATCTTTCCTTATTGGGTTCACCACTTTTTCTAAGTTCTTTTTAATTTCTGTGTTGGACACTTCAGTCTGACCATTGGATTGTGGATGATATGATGTTGCTATCTTATGTCTGACTCCATATTTCATCATTGTTGCAGTAAAGATTTTGTTGCAAAAATATGTGCCTTTATCACTGATAATTGTTCTAGGAGTGCCAAACCTTGGAAAAACATTTTCTGATGAAAAGCCACCATGATTTCAGCATCATTGGTAGGGAATGTTGCAGCTTCTACCCACTTGGAGACATAATCCACATCAACAATGATATATAAGTTCCCGAAGGATGAAGGAAAAGGTCCCATGAAATCTATTCCCTAAACATAAAAAGCTTTCACTTCCAGTATGTTAGTCAATGGCATCTCATGCCTGTTAGTTATGTTCCCTGTCCTTTGACACATGTCACAACATTTAACAAATTCACAAGCATCTTTAAAAATAATAGGCCAATAATAACCTGATTGCATAACTTTGGCAGCTGTTCTGTAACCACCAAAATGTCCTCCATGTACTGCAGCATGACATGACTCCACTATATGAGATATTTCTTCTGTTGCAGCACATCTTCTTATTACTTGATATGAGCATAGCTTATATAAATGTGGGTCATCCCACTGATAATTTCTAACATCATTAAGAAATTTTTTTTTCTCTTGAAACATCAGCTTAGGTGGTAGCAACCCACTTACTAAGTAGTTAGCAAAGTCTGCATACCATAGAGATTCTAACTGCTGCAGCATCTGTACTTACTGTACTACCAACAATTGTTCATTAGTAAAAGTTTCGGTGATGCCCTTTCTTGTCAATGTACTAGTGTCTACTTCCAGCCGTGACAAGGGGTCTACCACTTGATTATTAATCCCCTTTCTATCTTTAATTTCCAGATCAAATTCTTAAAGCAATAAGATCCATCTGATTAATCTTGGTTTGGCATCCTTCTTTGAAATTAAATATTTGATGGCTGCATGGTCTGTGTAAACAATTACTTTAGTACCACCAAGTAAGCTCTAAATTTATCAAGAGCAAAAACTACTGCTAGCAACTCTTTCTTTGTAGTGGTGTAATTGATCTAAATTGGAGTGAACGTTTTGCTTGCATAGTATATGAAATGAAAAACCTTATCCCTGCTCCCACAGAATGATCACTAGCATCACAAATCAATTCAAATGGTAAAGTCCAATATGGAGATATAACTACTGGAGCAGTGATCAGAGTTTTCTTTAATTCTCCAAATGCTTGAAGGCACTCTTTGTCAAAGTGAAATGGTTTGTCATGCTCCTACAATGAACACAGAGGCTTAGCTACTTTGGAAAAATCCTTAATGATTCTTCTGTAAAATCCAGCATGACTTAAAAAACTCCTAATAACCTTTACTGAAGTTGGAGGTGGCAGTTTATCTATTACTTCTATCTTGGCTTTGTCTACCTCAATACCATCTTTAGACATCTTGTGCCCAGAACTATTCCTTCTTGCACCATGAAATAATACTTTTCCCAATTGAGTACTAAGTTAGTCATCTCACATCTTTTAAAAACTTCTTCCAAGTTGTATAAACAATCATTGTATGTTTCTCTAAAAACTGAGAAGTCATCCATGAAAACTTCTAAAGTTTATTCTACCATATCAGAAAATATAGACATCATACATCTTTGAAAAGTTGGCGGAGAATTGCATAGCTCAAATGGCATTCTTCTGAAGGCAAATGTTCTATAGGGACAAGTAAATGTAGTATTCTTTGATCCTCTGGAGCTATAATAATCTGGTTGTAGCCTGAATACCCATCTAAGAAGCAGTAGTACTGTTTTCCAGCAAGTTTATCCAATATCTGATCTATGAACGGAAGTGGACAATGGGTTTTTCTTGTGGCTTTGTTGAGCTTCCTATAATCCATACTCACTCTCCATCCAATCACTGTTCATTATTCTCATTAGCCACTGCTGTTATCCCTCATTTCTTTGGAACAAATTGAACTGGGCTTACCGATGAACTGTCTAATATTGGGTCTATGACTCCAGCATCTAACCATTTAATGATTTCTTTCTTCACCACTTCTTTCATAATAGGATTCAGCCTTCTCTGGTGCTCCACGAAATTACTGGAACAATTCTCTAACAGGACTTTATGCATACATATGGATGGGCTTATCCCCTTTATATCTGTCATAGTCCATCCAATTGCTCTTTTGTAGTTTTCTAGCAAATCTACTAGACTCTGGTCTTGACCTGCATCCAAAGTAGAAGAAATGATTACAGGGAATGTGTTGTTGACCAAGATAAACATACTTTAAATATAAAGGTAACAGTTTTAATTTAAAATTAGGAGATGATGCAATAGACGGTAAAGTTGTTTTTACTTCTCTGTCTGAAAGATTCAGGTGTTCAATAAACCCGTTGTGCCTATCAGATTGTTGTTTGTTCATCAAATCTGTTTAGATTGCTGCAACATCTTCCTCTTCAACATCCTTAAAGGTAGTGACTTTGTCAAGTACATTACTGCGGCATCTGTCCATTCTGTCTGCTACAACAAGGTCCACTACACTTAGATAATTATAATCTTCTACTTCATCAGGGTTCCTCACAGCCTCTAGTACATTAAATGTGACTTGTTGATCATTCACCCTTATGGTGAGCTCTTCTTTCTGCACATCTATCAAAGTTTTTCCAGTTGCTAGAAAAGGTCTTCCAAGTATAATAGGTACCTCTTTTTTAGCTTCAAAGTCTAGTACAATGAAATCCACTAGAAAGATGAATTTGTCAATCTTCACCAATACATCCTCTATCTTTCCTTCAAGGTATGCATGAGATGTTTCAGCTAATTGCAAAGTGACTGTTGTTGGTCTGCACTCCCCTACTCCTAGCTGCTTAAATACAGATAATGACATCAAATTAATACTAACTCCCAAGTCACAAAGTGCTATGCCAGCATACCTAGTCCCTATAGAACAAGGTATTGTAAAACTCCCTGGATCTTTCAATTTTATGGGAATTTTACTTTGGAGCATATGACTGCTTTCCTGTGTTAAAGCAATAGTTTCAAACTCTCCCAGCCTTCTTTTTCTTGCCAAAATATCTTTTAGAAATTTCATATAATTTGGTATTTGCTCTAAAGCTTCCACAAAAGGTATATTTATGTGCAGTTGCTTCAGCACTTCCAGAAATTTACTGAATTGCTTATCTTGTTTTTGGTTCTGAAACCTTTGTAGGAAAGGTAGTGGATGTCTAAACTGCTGGGTAGCTTCAGGAGATATCAAACTATGTTTGTTTGATTTAGTGCAAATTGTAACTATTGGTGTTGTGACTTCTTTTTCAACATGTTCTGGTTGAATTTCCTCTGCAGTTGCTGCAGCTTGACCCATGTAACCAGTGTCTTAAAGAGAAGTTTGCTGTAACAGGCTTCCCTTTTGAGTTGGTTTTTATATTGAATTGTATTTCATCCCATTTTTTGTCACCTCAAATGGGATTTCAACATTCTTTCCATATCTCAAACTAATTACTTTGCAGCGTTCTTTGCTCAATCTCCTAGGGTTTTTTGTATTACTAGGTAGGCTTTCTTAAGCTCTGCTGTTCATTACTGTAGCTGGTTGTCCCATTTGGTTCTTAAGGTTTCTCAAGGACACATCTTGACTATGCACAATTGCTTCATTCTTTGAAATATAATCCTTGATCAATGCTTCCAGTGAAGTGATTGGATCTTGACTAATATGTTTTGCCCTTGACTTTGTTGATGAAAATAAGGTGGTTGTGTTTTTCTACACAGTCCATTCAATTCTAGAGCATTTTGATTCTGACTGTTCCATGAGAAATTTGGGTGTTGTTTCTAGCCTGGGTTATAAGTATTTGAATATGGGTTGTTCTGAGGTTGTCGATCGAAGTTACCCACATAATTTACTGAAACTGGATTTTCAGGACAATTATCAAAATCATGATCTTCACCATAATAGACACAAGTAAATTCAGTAACTTGCTTTACTGTTGCTGGAGCAGTTGTCATGGCTTTTATCATGTAAGTCAATGAGGTTACTTGTGCTAATAAGGTTGCAATTGCATCAATGTTATGTACCCCTGCTAATCATCTTACTGCTGGCTGCCTGGCTGAAGGCCACTGGTAATTATTGTTGGCAATTCTTTTTTAGAATTTCATAAGCTTCAGTGTAAAATTTGGATAATAGAGCTCCATTTGCTGAAGCATCCACCATTAACCTTGTACTCGGATTCAACCCATTGTAGAAAGTTTCCAATTGAATGCAACAAGGGATACTATGATAAGGACACCTTCTGAGCAATTCCTTGAATCTTTCCCACGCCTCGTACAAACTTTCATCTTCAAGTTGATGGAAGGAAGTAATCTCATTCCACAGTTTTACATTTTGTGTTGCTAGGAAATATTTCATTAGGAATTTATAAGTCAATTCATTCCATGTAGTGATGGAATCAGAGGGTAACGAATTTAACCATGCTCTTGCTCGATCTCTTAAGGAATAAGGGAATAGCCTCAACCTTAAGGCATCTTGTGTTGCTCCAGCAATCTTGAAAGCATCACTTACTTCCAAGAACAATTTAAAATGGAGATGAGAATCTTCATTAGGCAATCCATTGAATTGTCCCACTGTTTATAACATCACTGGTTTCAACTCAAAATTTGTTGTTTCTATCTCAGGTCTGATGATCCCAGGGTGTACAACTTGCGGGGATAGTACAATGTAATCTCTTATAGCTCTGTCTTTGTCATCAGCCATGTAAATAATATTGTTGTTGCCTGGCTGTCTCCTGTTGGCATGTTTATTCTGCTCTCTTTGAATGTTGACTGGTTATAAGGGCCCGTGAGGATTCAAATTTTGCACATCCTGTAAATTATTCATGCTTGAAGCAATTTCTGAATTTCTCTATTCTCTTTGTAGTCTCCTGACAGTCCTTTCAATCTCAGGATCGAATTGGAATGCCATAGATATGTCTTTGCGCATGCATGTACTGATCTGCCAATAAATAGAATGAATCAAATCAAATTTAGTGCTATCAAGATTTACTTCAAACTTCAAAAATAAACAATCTTTCCCCGGCAACGACGCTAAAAACTTGTTGATTGATTTCTATAATCAATTATTATCAATGCCAATGTGCAAGTATACACAACAAGTAATAAAGTGATGAGTATTCAAGATCATCTCCACAGGGATTGATGTTACTCCAAAATGCTAAAGTAATCACAATAATGCAATTTAACTAAAGACCAGAACAAACAATTGTCAAATAATTCTATCGTAACTAATAATTGTGATAGATGGAAATAAACAGTACTGTAATGAAATAAACTAAGTTAAATGTGTCTAAGATTCAATTAAGAATATAGTAGTTGAATGATCAAACTCTCCTAATGAGGCGACTATTGTTTACCAAATTAGCACCAGTTGTTACAATAAGTGTTACATCAATGGGTAGAATAAATCTGCATCCGCAGCTATCGCATGTTGAAAATCTCATACCTTTAAATTTACTAACAATGACCAGTTGCTCATGTATTTATGGTACGTCATTATAACCTTTAATCTCTTCACCCTACAAGGTGAACACCTGTGTCAAGAGTGTCACAAATCTTAACTTCAAGTATTATCTTTTTGGGATTCAAGGTAACTTAATCCAGGAAACTCAACTTAAGAACAAGTAATACTCTAGTAATGTCCATTAAGACATGCCCTTTTGTTGCTCTATCTAAACTGAAACTATTAAATGGGTGGTCAACCAAAATAACAATTGTATCCATAAAAACTACTAGAGTGTAATGCTACAGTATTACCATAACAACATAAAAGAACAGTCAAGAACCCATTGGATTATTTGTCACTCAACCACAAGTAAATTTAGTTCATAATCTAGATGAGAAAAATAAACACAAATATATTGATCTCGGAATACATCCAAACAATTTAAAGAAGAAGAGAAAATATAAGTTGAGCACGATGAAAGATAAATAATTCTACATGGTTTTTTTCTTTGTTTCCGAATAGCACTCCTCACTCTTGATCTCCTTCTTCTTCCCTTTTGTTGTGCAAATTTTATTGAACTCGCAAGCGCACGAATCTATTGTAATATAGATTAAAGGTGACGAGTGTCGATCCCACGAGGAGGTGGATTTTAACTGTGTGTAAAATTAATTTTGTAAATGGGTGGTTGGATTTGTGGTGGAAAAAGATTTGGATTATCCTAAACTTCGAATTGAAATGGCGAGAATAAATTCTAAAATTAGAATTTAAATGGTGAGAATAATTGAAAAGAAATTTATTGAGATGACGTACTTGGGTATTTGGATCCGTATTAACATGCATCATGGGCTAAATATTCCTTATTAATGCCAATTAAATCATGAGGGGGGAATCCATACCTCATGAACCACGCTAAAATAAATATGGTGCTAAGGGCTTGCCGTGCCAAACAATAATAATCTTATCCTAGGGAGTCGGTAAAACCAGGGCAGTACTAGACAAGATTATTATTATTTGTCAACGAAAAGTCAAAACATCCACAAAAACTAGAGGGGAAGAGAAAATAAATTTACCAAATAAAACCCATGACACATGTTGAGACTTTACCTTCAACCCAAGCTTGAAAGAAAATTAGCCACTCATAGTTGAACTAGGGGCAAAATGGAAATTTATTAAAATACGTAGAAAATACAAGATGGAGAGAGAATAACAGAAAATGGTTCCCAAATATGGATTCAGAGGTGCCAAATTAGGGGGGGAGACCCCCTTTTTATAAATACATCGAGTAAATTATGGCCATCGGATTAAAAATAGTTTGGACGCTCGGGATTGCGCCACGTCATCAGTCAACAGTACAGTCAACATTACGCGTAAACAGTAACATAGTTTGACCACGGTTTGAACAGTAACGCGGTTTGCGCAGTAAATAATCTCATATGTTGCATGTACCGTACGCGTGTTTTTTTAGTTCATTAATATGCTGCCACGTCACCATCAACAGTAAATAAGAATTTTAGTCCAACAGGATCTTGACACGTCATTAGTCATTGCCACATCATTGGTCAATTCTACGTCATCGATCCGTCTATGTGAACAGTGTCGTGAATAGTAACATAGACAGTACCCGTATATGTGAATAGTGTTGTATATGTAAACAGTGCCATTTTTTCTTTTATGCTAATCCTAAGGTTTTCGACCGTCCTGAGTTCAAAAATGATGTCCATTTTGCCATCTGATCTCTTGTTTATTGTGAAATGACTATAATGCCCCTAAAATACATAAAATATTAAATTAAAATAAAACACACATAATTAAATTACAAAGAGATAAAACACATAAAAGTGAGGATTATTAGTAAGACTTGAAATGTAAAATGATGGTTTTCTCCTTTATAAATATGCATTTTCTAACACTCAACACACCCCCCAACCAGCTTATTGCTAGTCCCTAGCAAATAAAGCGAAAACAAAATTCAAAAATGATTTTTTTTAAACACTCTTGTTTATTCAATCAAATTTAATGATAACAATCAAATAAAAGTATAAGCATTGTCTCAGGTCTAAAGAAATATCACACCCACATCAACCATCCACATGAATTAGCCCAGTAGACTTTGTCGTAGCTACCTTCAAGAATGACATGTCAAACCCCAATATCTCACTGGAAGTAGTGACACTCTCAAAAAGAAATTAAATTGAATAAAAATAGTCACTCCAATGAATGGTAATTGAGAGAAAATAATCAAGAAATGATATCACATGCTCTCACCAAGATGAAAGAAATATGCCCTCAACTTAGAAATAAAACGATCTCAAGTCAAATAAAAATACTAGTCAATTCAATTTATTTATTTATTTATTTATTTTTTTATGCATCACTACATCTTTTTATCCCATATAACTAGCTTCTACTTCAGACTATAGTTCCCTAAAATCAAGGACTTTTATTAGGACGTAAAGTAGGCTAGGGATATGGATAACAAAGAAGGAAAATAAGAAAAAACAAAGTGTATGTTTGAGAAAAATGCAGAGAAATTTTTTTTTAAGTTGCAAGATGGATTTCACCCATTATTGTTTTTTTTTAATAATAATTTTTTTCTTCTTTTTTTTTTTAGAAACAACAAATTTTTTTTGGAACTAGGCATAACTTCACTATACAAAATGTTTATTTATATTTTTCTCAAACATAAATACGTGATGGATCTTTTAAGATATTAGATAATACTCCAAATCGGAGTGGGTCAAGAAGATAAGTTGACAAAGAAAAAGTTTTTTTTAAGGCTCAAAAAGGTTAACTATGGATATTTGATAAAAGGGATAGCTAGAAAGGCTCAAACGAATCAAATATGCCCTTTCCATCATCTTTCAAGGCTCTAAATAATCTTCCATATCTACTAATTAGATGGGCCTCCAAATGTAGCAACACACATTTTTTCTCTTTTTTTTAATTTTTTTTAAGGTTAACTCAAAAGAAATCCAGAGATCGTGTATACAATAATAAACTACTAAGTTGTATTAAGAATGGGCAAAAGGGTTACTCTCCAAGAAAAATAATAGGCTCAAAAACTCACTTGGTATTTACTATGACATGTTTATTCCTATAAGCAACTCATATTTGTCTTCGACATTAACATGTAGAGTAGCAAACATAGCATAACATCACTTCAAACTAAAGATAATACAAATACTAAAAGTTGAAATTCATCATGTTATCCTATGTTAAAACAAATCAATTTTTTTTAAAACAACACCCTACCCCCCAACCTATTCTAAACGTGAAAGGAAAATATGCATGCAGAAATGTGAAAATGATGTAGAAAAACTAATTAGAAAATGATGGAAAACGAATTTTTTTTTTTACTTAAGAAGATGCGTTTCTAGAGGCACTACAGTCCATATTCAGTCATCTTCGACTCAAAAATTTTTGTTTGAAAATGTATATTTATGAAAGAGAAATTAAAAGGAAAAAGAAAAGTGAACATCAAGACATAATAAAGAAAAAGAAAATATCTAATTTTTTTTTAAACAATGAAGATGCATTTCTAGAGTTACTACACTCTATATGCAGCCATTTTCAACACAAAAAGTTAGCAACGGTTAGTTTTTACAGCAAAAAATTAGTAAAAACTTAACCAAGATTCCACAATTGTCGACTATTCCCTCCCCTCAACCAGAACGAAATATTGTCCTCAATGTTTTAAAGGAAAAAAGTAGAGTTTAAAAGACATCACCTGGGTGGTGCAACATAGAAGAAAATATTTACAAGCGGAGAGTTAAATCTAATTTGTACTTCTTACTGCAGCTACTGTTACCGTCATCATTTGAACGCTCCAACACAAAGCTCCAGGGGTCTGGCTCCGGTTTATAAGCTTGTAACATATCAAGTAGCTCATTAGCAGTGTGAGCACAAATAAAAAGTTTTTTCGCACTAGAAGGAATAGAGTAGTTTTTTATTGCATTGTTAAGAAATGCGATAAAGCCATCATAAAAATTATTGACATTTAACAAACTGATGGGTTTCTGGTGAATGTGCAGATAGGCCCAAGATGCTAGTGTGATAAGTGCCTTTAGTGTAGCAAGATTTCCTGGAAGGAAAATAAAAGCATCATCATGATTAAGCATTTCAATTATTCTTTCTTGCATACCTGAGACGACTAACTCTTCTCCATTTGGTAAGTCAGATAAACTGCCCAAAGGTTTTAAGACTCTTGGGATGATGCCTAACACTTGGTTTCCTCTGACAAAAGCAGCTTCTGAGACCAATTTTGATAACCCGGGGTTACCTCCTCCATACACTAAGTGTGATTTTCTCTCTGCTATGCTTCGACCAAGATCTATGTCTGCATCAACGAACTCTTTATGTTTTCTATAGGTAAATCCAGAAAGCACACAAATGTTCTTGAATTGTCTATTTGGAGTAGCTGCCATTAGAATATTTCTCAAAAACAATTTGTAAGTGCTTAACAAAAAGTCATATTTAAGAATCTTGGTGACAGTAGATCACAACTATGTATGAGGTGGCATGTCAGTGTCAAATAACGCGTAAAGCATATGGCTTGATAGTCAAACGAAAACAGTAAAAAGGAAAAAACAAACAGTAATAAAATTATTAAAGGCAATAATGCAAACAATAAAACAACAGTGAAAAGAAATAAAATAATAGTAAAGGAAAAGAATATTTATAGGTAGTTGCGACTGTGGCTCACATCTTCCTCTAGTTTTACGTCCAGAAACGGCTTGAACACCTTCTATCGGTCGAGGATAAGCTTCCATCCAGTTTTCTTATAAACTGGCAAACAGGGTCGTTTATAGTCAGATTTCCGAGACTATATCGTGCATGCTCTTTCTGGAATAATGGCCATAACTGGAGAATTACTCCTTGCACATATCCACTGGGATGCGTTTCAAGAGACAAAAGGATATCTTCCAATGACTCCTTATTCAAGCCATCCCTAATGAATTGAATCTTATCTTCTCTGTTATCAAACACCATTCCTAAAAAACATGGGTTTTTATTACAATTCATTCTGGCACACTTATGACAAGCAACATAAATTCTTCGAGCTCATCATTTTCTTGCATAATTTCCTTTTCCACAACCAGGCATGTATGCAATAAATTTTGGAGGTAACTCACCTGCCAATCATACTTTCGCCTCGATTAACCATTGGATATTAGCAGGTATGTTATTCCTCATGAGTAATCACATGCGTTCGGACCGAGCTTTATAGATCGTAAGGAGGGCATTCTGAGGAAGTAAAGGGAATCGTTTGTGAAGCTTTGCTAGAATCTCGTTTCTGTCCATACCTTTACCTCAGAATATCAGTTATTATGGAAAACTGAAGTAACCGACTTGATTGTCACGGAATACTGTTATCCGCCACTTCACCGGGGTAGTAAACTAAAGCACACAAACAGAAAAACAAATTAAAACGCACAAAGAAAATCAAAATCGTCCTTTTATTGAATTTACCTCAAGCTCCAACTGGATGTCATAAACACTTTTCTCAATATCTCTGAGTTGACGTTCTAAACCCTTAACATAGGCTACTAGTGGTTGTAGAGCCCAAATGCGATGTATTTTACAAGATTGAATCTGTCTTTTGGGATGAGTTTTGACACGTTGAAGTGGTTTAAGAATGTTCAAGAGGAACGGTCTAAGTAAGAGACTCATGATTAACAATGATAAGAGAAAACTTAATGATAAACACACTTATGCAAAAATAATTTCAATTAGCAAAAGAATGATAAAAAGAAAGAAAAATCAAACCACCGAAAAGAAAAAAATTAATTCAAATCTGGTGGGTCACTCAAATTTATATCGATGTCTTCTCTATGTTATTAGTACTCTAGATATGGCTTTAATATTTGACCATTAACTTTAAACGTGACAACGTTCTTTGGGTCCTTAATTTCAATTGCCCCATGTAGAAAAACAGTATGAACAGTAAATGGACCAGACCAACGAGAGCGTAACTTACCTGGGAATAGGTGCACGCGAGAGTTGAATTTTCTGAACTGGAGTGAAAGATTTTCTCATAATATGTTTGTCATGGAAGACTTTCATTCGTTGTTTGTAAATCTTGGCATTTTCGTATGCATCATTGCGAATTTCTTCAAGTTCTGCCAGTTGTAATCTTCTTTCTGAGCTGGCTTATTGCATATCAAAGTTGAATTTCTTGATGGCCCAATATGCACGATGCTCGAGTTCCACAGGTAGGTGGCAAGCTTTTCCATACACTAGCCTGTAGGGTGACATCCCAATCAAGGTCTTGAAAGCCGTTCTATATGCCCATAATGCATCATCAAGTTTTAATGACCAATTTTTCTGTCTGGCCTCACCATTTTTTCTAATATGTGCTTTATTTCTCGATTGGAGATCTCCACTTGACCACTGGTTTGTAAATGATATGGGGTCGCTACTTTGTGAGTGATTGAATACTTTGTGAAAAGAGCATTGAATTCTTTATTACAAAAGTGGGCACCACCATCACTGATTATCGCTCGAGGGAATCCAAAGCGCGAAACAATGTTGCTTTTCAAAAACCCTATCACCACCTTGTGATCATAGGTTCTGCATGGAATTGCTTCTACCCATTTCGATACATGGTCAATAGCAACCAATATGAATTGATGGCCAAAAGAAGGGGGAAAGGGTCCCATGAAGTCAATACCCCATACTAAAATTGGATTTAGTGGCATCTTGTTCCTTCGTGTAATGTTGCCCATTCATTGACACCTATCACATGAAGAACAGAAAGTGTAAGCGTCTCGAAATATAGTTGGCCAATAAAAACCACATTGTAAAACTTTTGTAGTTGTTTTCTTAGCACTGAAATGGCCTCCACAAGCTTGTTCATAGCAGAATGAAAAGATATTCTGAATTTCACTTTCTGGGACACATCGTCTAGCAATTTGATCTGCACAATACTTGAACAAATACGGGTCATCCCAAAAGAAATTCTTTATTTCTGCAAAGAATTTAGCCTTGTCTTGCTTGGTCCGATGCTTTGGAAGTTGACCTGTAACAAGATAATTAACGATATCAGCATATCAAGGTAATACTTCCACACTCATTAATTGTTCATCTGGAAATGACTCATTCAATGTTAATGGCTCTGTAATTGTGTCAAAATGGAGACGAGAGAGATGGTCTGCCACAACATTTTCTGTGCCTTTCTTATCTTTGAATTCCAAGTCAAATTCCTGCAAAAGTAACAACCAGCGAATTAGTCTAGCTTTTGCATCTTTCTTTGTGAGAAGATATTTAAGAGCAGCATAATCTATGAATACAATTATTTTACAACTAATGAGATAAGATCAAAACTTTTCCAATGCAAACACTACTGCTAGCATTTCTTTTTCAGTAGTAGAATAGTTCAACTGTGCATCATTCAATGTCATACTAGCATAGTAAATAACATGGGGAATTCGATCAACTTTTTATCTTAATACCACTCCTACTGCATAATCAGATGCATCACACATGAGCTCAAATGGTAAGTTTTAGTTTGGGGGCTGAATGATGGATGATGATGTCAACAATTACTTTAATTTTTCAAAAGCCACAAGACATGAATCATTAAAGATAAATGGTGCATCCTTAGCAAGTAAATTGCATAAGGGTCTAGAAACTTTACTAAAATTTTTTATGAAACGTCTATAAAAACTAGCATGCCCAAGGAAAGATCTTACTTCTTTGACTGTTTTAGGTGGAGGAAGATTAGAAATGAGATCCACCTTGGCTTTGCCAACCTCAATACCTTTGCTCGAAATGATGTGACCAAGAACAATACCTTGTTTTACCATAAAATGACACTTCTCCTACTTTAAGACCAAGTTCTTCCCGATACATCTCTGCAGAACTAGTGTTAGATGGTGTAAACATTGATCAAATGAATCACCAAAGATAGAAAAATCATCCATAAAGACCTCAAGGAATCGTTCAGCCATATCAGAAAAAATGTTTAATATGCATCATTGAAATGTAGCAGGTGCATTACATAATCCAAATGGCATCCTCCTATATGCAAAAGTGCCAAAAGGGCAAGTGAAAGTGGTTTTCTTTTGATCTTTTGGTGCTATGGGAATCTGATTATATCCTGAGTAACCATTTAGAAAGCAATAAAATTCATGGCCTGCTAATCTATCAAGCATTTGATCGATAAATAGTAAAGAAAAATGGTCTTTACGTGTGACAAAATTCAACTTTCTATAATCAATGCATACACGCCATCCTGTAGTCACTCTAGTGGGTATTAATTCATTATCAGCATTGGTAACTACAGTGACTCCTGACTTTTTAGGGACAACTTGTACAGGACTAACCCACGAACTATCAGAAGTAGGATAAATGATAACTGCATCTAATAGCTTAAGGACTTCAGTTCTAACCACTTCTTTCATATTAGGATTTAACCGATGTTGCATTTCCCTAGTAGGTTTAGCATTTTCATCAAGGTGAATGTAATGCATACAATCTACTGGGTTTATACCTTTTATATCTGTTATGGTCCATCCTAATGCTCATTTGCGCTCTTTTAAAACATCCAACAACTTACTTTTTTGTTTGTCATTGAGGAATGCTGAGATGATTACCAGTAGAGTACTTTATGAAATACTATCTAGGCAACCCAAGAGGGGGGTGAATTGGGTTTATATAAATAATCACACTAAAATTAAATTATTAAGCAAATCTAAAACAAAATTAAAAAAAATTGTAAATAAATTTATCACAAAGTAAAAAGATAAGGGAAAAGGAAAATCAAACGCAACGATGTTTACGTGGTTCAGCCAAACCGCTTACGTCCACGCCTCCAAGCTTTTCGGGCTTGAGGATTCCACTAAGCAAGCCTTCAAGGCTTCAATTTCTTACACTTGACTTTCAAGGTGTCAATAACCTTTACAACAAGAGATTATCCCCAATCTCTTAACCCAAGTGTATCCCAACACTCACAATCCCTCAAAATGAAATATTACAAAATGTTTCCTTCTCAAACTATGTATAAGATTACAAATCAATTGCTCAAAGTGTGATTTAATGGAGTAAGAATATGTTTAAAGCTCTTTGAAGATTGCAAACTCATGTATATACTCAATAGTTGTGTTGTGATCAGTCTCATTTGAATTTGAATGAGCTGATTTATAAGTAGAGCTACAAAACTAGCCGTTATTAGTTGTCTGCCCAAAAACGGTTCACCGTTAGTTGTTAACGGTTAACCGTTTGTGCTGGTCAAAGTTATCGTTAAGACAGAATTCAAATAAACGGTTTGCCGTTTTTAGGTTACCCTTTCGCCGTTAACGTCCAGTGACCTGAAAATGAATACGGTTATCCGTTTCAGGTAATCGGCTAAGGCTTTGCATAAGATGACTCTCTGGACGTTATCGGTTAGCCGTTTATAAATAAACGGTTCACCGTTAGTGTCCAGTAACCTGCAAAAAGAGCAACGGTTATCCGTTTAAGTAAACGGCTAAGGACTTGCATGAGATGACTCTCTGGACGTTATCGGTTAGCCGTTTATAAATAAACGGTTCACCGTTAGTGTCCAGTAAGCTATCCATTTCCGTTTTTCACTAATCGGTTAGAACTTAGGTAAACCTGTGCTCTCTAGTCGTAATCGGTTAACCGTTTATGAATAAATAAACGGTTCACCGTTTTCGGCCAAAAACATATTTTAAACCAATTTTTGCAAAGAGTCTTTTTCCAATTTAAAATCCATCTTTTATAAGTATAAAAGGAATAGTTTTTAGGACTTACATTTGTTAAGAAATAACTCTAATAAATTTATCAAAAATCATTTAAAGTTTGTTATTATCAAAATCAATATTATTAACATATTTATGTTAACAATCTCCCCCTTTTTGATGATGACAAACTTTGTTCAAAAATTTGGCTCTCCCTCAATATATGGCTCCCCCTTAATATATGGCCAAATTAAGAAATGGTCAATAAAATGATTTTTGCTCATTAGAAAATATCATCATCATTTTAAAAACTTCTCATGTATAAAATGCATCATTTAAAGTTCATTCGAAGCATTTTCAAAAACACTTAGGTCCCAAATTATCTCCCCTTCATCATCAAAAAGAAAAGAAGAGAAAAAGAAGAAATGAAAAGTTCGGTTTTTGGTGGTGAGCAAAAAAAATTGGGCATAGTTTCCCCCTAAAAATAAGCAAAACCAATAAGATATATGAGAGAAAAAAAACTTCTACAATGGCATTTCAATCAACTCCAACATCAACCCAACAACTCCATGATCAAAGCAAGCACTTCAATAATAAAAAAATCCACAATTTTTATATCAATCTTAATCAAGACAGCCAATATCAGAAAGAAGCATAAAACCATGGCAGCCAAATTCATAAATAGCATATAACAGTAAAAAGATACAAGGCAAAATGCAAATAAGTAAAATATGAACTGTATGTGCGAAAACATAGCTCAGAAACTAATGAGGTCGTGGAGGAGGAGAAGATGAGCTCCTCGGATCATAGCCAAAGTAGCTGAGAATGATGCGCTGAGCATGGATAATCTCAAGCTGATGATCAATGCTCTGCCGCTGGAATGTCTCAAAGTCAGATCGCAGCTGCTAATGGTCTCGAGAAAGAATGTCCAACCGCTTGAGAATCAGCTGCATACTGTCAGAAACAGGTGGCTGAGCCAGAGCTGGAGGTGGCACAGAGCCAGTGGGCTCTTCAGGAACAATAGAAGGCTGCTCAGGCGCAGCTGATGTCGTCGGAACATCTGAGGGCTCAGAGACTGGTGGTGGCTCAGAGGCGGATGGAAAGTCAGCAGCCGGGGCATGCTCCTCAGGGTCAATGTTAGCGGGAGGCCGAGGGACAAATCGACGACGTGGAAGAGGTGGCTGAGCCCCTAATCTAAAGTTAGGAAGCTCATCGGGCCGATAGACATCGTTAAGCATCCTATCGTCCTCCGGAGCTATCAAGGTGTCCCGGTTTTTAGAGCTGCTGGTTTTGATCCACTTCCCATTCTTCCAAGAGAAGCCGATGCTCGTCATCGCCTCGGGACCCATCCGTTTAGTCTCCATATGACCAGTATCTTGGAGAGGCACATGAAATTACCCGCAGGGGTACACAACATGTGCCGTACAATAATATATGAGAGGTTTACAGGACGATCTGAAAGTAGGCAATCTAGGATACCCACGTCCAACCTCGTGACCTCATCCGTATGACCTCTCCTAGGTGTCACTATGTGTTGTAGAATAGAATGCAGAATACGAACTTGGAGAGGTAAGAGTTGAGACCGAAATGGAAGTAAACAGATCTCATCAGTTAGGTCTCTACGGCGACAAATATGACGGACTGCATCCGTATGACGAAAATGATCAAAAATAAGAATTTTCCTAGAGGTGTAAATCTTAACTCCCTCATATGAGATACCAAGAATTTCACCTAAATCGATATGGTCAAATTCAATAAGAACACCACTAACTTGAGTAACTACCTTATGTTGAGAGGTATGGGAAATGTCCATGTTCGAGTAGAAGACTCGCACCAAGTTAGGGTAGACGCGCTCAGTAAAATTAATACCAGACTCCCAAGGCAAAAGCATATCCCGAACATTTCTATTACAAACAACTAAGTTTCGGAAATCATTAGGTTAACACAAGAGGAGTCGAGTACCTTTCACCCATCGAAGCGGTCCTCGAACCGTTTCGCTAAGGGAGGAGTGGGGAAGTGAATCCTTGTAAATTCAGAGACTTCCCTAGGCTGAAAGGGATGAGCTTGAGGTGTAGATTTCTGCCAGACACGTCTCCGAGAGGATTCAGCCATGGATGAGTAGGGTGGGGTAAGCACAGACGAGAGAGAGAGGAAAATAGTCGGTGATTTGGATGAGAAGTGAGTAAGCAATGTAGATGGAATGCTCAATTTGGATGAAAAATGGAGTAAAATGGATCAAAAATGGAGAAATTCAACCCGCGGTGATTAGGGTTCAAAATTGGGATTTTTCAATTCGGGCTTTGATTTTAGGTTTTGAATCGGTAGAAGAGTTTTAAAAATGATTTAATCGGTTTACTTTTCCATGAGAAGCAAGAAAAATGAAGATTTGAGGAAGAGAAAAGTTTCGGTTGCGCAGGTATGGTGAAAACGGTGAGAGCCTAAGAGCTTATCGGTTAAGAGCTAACGCTTAGAAGAGTTACTGCCAGCAAATGGTTCACCGTTTGTATCAAACGGTGAAAGGGTAAGAAGACAGACACAAAACTCTAGTTTCTGGAGCCAAACAGTTCACTATTTATGGAAAACGGTTATCCGTTTATTTTAACAAAAATTTCGTACATTTAATTTTAATATACGGCCAGCAACTAATAAATTCCCAAATCATTTAATTTGATCTAACAATATATTATGAGCCATTTTGATGCATGATTCATGAACATGTTTTCAACCAATTTATTCATACAATCAAGAAATAACAAGACAAAATTAACATTTATCAATCATTCTCAAGCAATTTATGACCATTATTTCACAATTATAAATTAATCAAATTAGTACACTTAATAGCATGGATAGAGACATTAATGTGAAAATTTCATCATCCCAAGTTCATGCCAAATTTTTAAAAATTGTTCTTCACAAAGGGGTTTAGTGAAAATATTGGTAAGTTGTTTTTCCGAAGAAATAAACTCCAATGCAATGTCTCCCTTTTGAACATGATCTCTCAAGAAATGATGTCTAATTTCTATATGCTTGGTTCTAGAGTGTTGAATGGGATTTTTTGAAAGATTTATAGCACTAGTATTATCACACTTAATAGGAATTTGTTCAAGATGAATGTCATAATCTCTAAGTGTTTGTTTCATCCAAAGTGCCTGTGCACAGCAACTTCTGGCAGCTATGTATTCAGCCTCCGTAGTTGAAAGAGCAACAGAATTTTGTTTCTTACTAAACCATGAAACAAGTGAGTGTCCTAGAACAAAACAAGTTCCACTAGTGCTCTTCATAGCCAAACCTTTTGAGTAGATCTCCCACGTACTTGGCTTGGTTTAGAAAAATACCTTCCTCATTTTGTTTAATTTGAAGTCCGAGGAAGTTCTTCAATTCTCCCATCATGCTCATTTCAAACTCTTGACTCATACATGATGAAAATTCTTTGCACAAAAGCTCATTAGTAGAACCAAAAATAATATCATCAACATAAATTTGAACAATAAGTATGTCTTTGTTCTTATTATTGACAAAAAGTGTTGTGTCCGCCTTTCCCATTGAAAAATTGTTATCCAACAAGAAATTTTTAAGCCTATCATACCATGCTCTAGGAGCTTGTTTTAAACCATATAAAGCTTTGGATAACTTATACACATGATTTAGAAATTTTTCATTTTCAAAACCAGGAGGTTGTTTCACATATACTTCCTCCATAATATATCCATTTAAGAAAGCACTTTTGACATCCTTTTGATATAGAATAAAATCTTTATGACATGCATATGCTAACAACATTCTAATAGATTCTAATCTAGCTACAGGTGCAAAAATTTCATCAAAATCAATTCCTTCTCCTTGGTTGTAGCCTTGAGCCACTAATCTAGCTTTATTTCTTACAACCAAACCGGATTCATCCATTTTATTTCTAAATACCCACTTAGTACCTATAATGGATTGATGTTCCGGACAAGGAACTAACTCCCACACATTATTTCTTTCAAATTGATTCAACTCCTCTTGCATTGCCATAATCCAAAATTCATCGTTTTCGGCATCCGCAAAAGATTTTGGTTCAATTTGAGAAATAAATGCAGCGTGCTCACATGTGTTTTTAAGAGATTGACACAACTTAAAAGTAATATTAAACTCCCAAGTATAAGAGTGTCGTATTGTATTATAACTCGGTGAGTCCGAGGTCGATCCACAGAGAAAATATTTAATTTGTTTATTTTATTTTATCTAAAAATTGAAATTAAAACTTGAATTTAAATAACTTAATTTAAGTGAAACTATGGAATTGAACTAGTTAGGGTTATGGATCCACTCTTAGGAATAAATAAAACTTAATAAATTCTTTTTGCTAAATTATTTAAATTTATTACCCAAAAGGTTAATTATACAAATTATTATTATTTTCCCTTTAATTTAATGATGGATTAAGTATTTATTGTGCCAAAATTTATTTTGTCTACAATAAGTCAAAATACCATTTTACCATGCCTTATATTAAGATCTTAAGAATTTATTGTGCCAAATTCATTTGTTTGTCTACAATAAATCAAATTTTCAAAATATAAAACATGTATAAAATTAAATAGAAAATAATTTAATTTATAAAATTAAAAATAGAATTTGATTAAATCATATTTATTACCTAAGAGTTTCACCTTCCCTTAACTAATATTATTTAGTTAAGCATAATTAAAATAAAAAGAAGGAGTAGAATTGAATTACTTATAATTAAAAGTAATAAAAACAACTAAAATTAGAAATAAAACTAATTTTATTTATAAAAATAATTATACAAAATATTAAAAACACACCTGGAAATGAAGATTACAAAGAGATGGAGAGAATTTGAGAAGAAGAGAGTTGTAGAGAGATGATTAAAAACCTAAAAATGAGGCTTTATTTATAGAAAAATAAATTCCTAATCTAGTGTTTTGCAGTCCATCATAAGCTTCATGCATGTGCTCCTCACAACCTTTAGATTAAGATCCAATCGCTGGTCAAACTTCAAAAGTTAACATCACATGTGGCATCATTTGACTCATCCAATTTGCCCAAGAAACGGTTGAGATTTGGCAAGTTAATGGGTGGATTGGGTCGACTCGAATACAAAGATTCGGATCCTCCCACTTGCTTCACCAACCATTGCCATGTGTCACAATCATAGCCATTGAATCATGGACGGTTGAGATTTAGTCAAAATTGCCAGCTATCTCATGCACTCATATCTATTGTAAGCTCATTTCATCATCCAATCAGTGCTCGATCAACTGGAAAAGTCAACTTTTTTTATACAAGCCCAATTTTAAGCCGATTTTGATCGATCTTAAGGTTTTCAGACCTCCGGAATCCAAATTTCACCTCCATTTTTCTATTTGGAGCCTCGAAGTACGTGAAATTAATATTTTTCCTAATAAACACATAAAAATACACAAAATTAAATATATTTAAAACATAATTAATAATTCCTAATATATTACATAAACACAAATATAAATTATAACATAAGCATAAAATAACATATTATCGCTTGATAATTCAACAATATTTAATACTAATCACACCCCCCAACCAACTTATTGCTAGCCCTCTAGCAATTAAAGCGTTATACTAAATTAAGATTTATAAAATTCACGTGCAAGTTAATAGTTGTTCATCTATCCTCTAAATTACCAAATAAATGAACTCTCCCACATTTCTTTACCACATTGATGTTCACTCATTATCCAGAATATCATCCAACCTTCTTTTGTGCTCAAGTAATTAACACAATATTTATGGGGCTTCATTAAAAGAAAAACAACATTTTTGTTCCAAAATTTATTAGAAATTATATCTTTTAGGCAATAGATTATTCACATATATTTTAAAATATTACATTTCTAACCCGTGTAGCGAGCTTTAGGCCAGTGACTCCCAGACCAGTTGGCCTTAGGGTACTAGGTGTTGAAACACCCCTACGGACTTAATTACTCGGGTTTTTAATAAACAAACAATATATCTATTACCCATGTAGCGAGCTTTAGGTCATTGACTCCCAGACCAGTTGGCTTTAGGGCACTAGGTGTTGAAACACCCCTACGAACTTAATTACTCGAGTTTCTAGATATAAAAACTTTTCTTTTTTTTATGATGATTTTTTTATTTTTTTTTATTATTTTTTTTTTTGCAATATACACTTTCTACTACCTTAGATACTATTCCTAACAAATCAAAAGAACTAAATGCTGTGAAATTTTAACTTACAACCCACTAGTATGTGTCATAATGTGTGTGTGAAGAATGATTCAATAATACCTGTTAAATGAGTAAACAATTAAATAACTTAATAACCAAGTGGAGAGTTCACAAATTCAAGTAATTCAAAGGAAAGGGAACAAAAACAATTTACTATGAATTTTAAAATCAAAATATAATATAACAAGACTATTAGAATGCGTCTCAAAAGTTTTGACTCTTTACTCAGCCATCCTAGACAAAAAAAAAATTTTTTTTTGTTTTTTTTTGTTTTTAACCCAGTAAAGAAAAGAGAAAAGAGAAAAACAACACACAAAGAGAAAAACAACACAAAAAAAAATACATCAATTATCCCCACCCCACAACCTAATCTAAACATTATCTTAAAATTTTATAATTTTGCAAATATGCAATAATAATAATAATACTAATAATAATAATACTAATAATAATAATAATACAACAAAATAATAAAAAAAAGAAGAAGAAGAGGTCTCACCTGAACTTGATGTAGAAGCTTAAAAAAAAAGATAACAAAAATGAAGAAAAAGTCAATTTTTTTTAAACAACAGCTTTAATACTAAGAAGATGCGTTTCTAGAGGTACTACACTCTCTATATCCTGCCATCTTCGACTCAAATTTGTCCTAAATTAGTCTTTACAGAAAAAAAAATTGCATTTTTTTAAACACATCACTTTTTTTTTCTTTCCCTTTTTCTTTTTTTTTTTTGTAAACACATAACTAGGACTAAGACATTCCACAATTATCAACCATTCTCAAAATTATCAACTATTCCCTCCCCCCAACCTGAAAAAGATATTGTCCTCAATGTTTTAAAAGAAAAGAGAAAGAGTTTAGAAGACAGCACATGAACACTAAAACAAAAAATATTTACAGATGGAGAGTTAAATCTAAATCGCACTTTTTGTCACTGCTACTGTTACCGCTACCATCATCCGTTGACCAATTCAGTGCAAAAGTCTTTGGATCTGGCTCTGGTGTATAAGCTTGTAAAAGATCAGGTAACTCATTAGCAGTAGAAGCAGAGATAAAGAGTTTTTTTACAGAATATGGAACAAAATGATTCTTTATTGCATGGTTAATAAAAGTTAGCAAGCCGTCATAAAAATTATTAACATTTAACAAACCGATGGGTTTTTGATGAATGTTCAAGTGGGCCCAAGATGCAAATGTAATTAGTGCCTTAAAAGTTGCAAGATCTCCTGGCAAGAAAATAAAAGCATTAGCATGATTCATCATTTCCGATATTCTATCTTGCATACTAGATACCACTAATTCTTCTCCAATTGGTGGGCCAGACATGCACAATAGTGGTTTCATAGCTTTTGGAATAATGCCTAGTACTTGGCTTCCTCTAGTAAAAACAGCTTCTGAGACAAGTCTTGATAACTCTCGTTCACCTCCTCCATATACAAGATGCAGTTTCCTCTTTGCTATGACACGACCAAGATCTACAGCTGCCTGAACGAACTCTTTGTACTTTCCATAGTTATACCCAGAAAGCACACAAATGTTTTTGAATTGTTTACTCGAAGATGCTGCCATTGGACTAACTTTTCAAAAACAAGTTGTGAATGTTTGAAAAACAAGCGCATATTTAAAGACCTTGGTAACATAAATAATGAGAAACAGCTGTAAATGGGTTGGCATATTTGTCAGCTCGTGGCTCAATAATTCAAAAAGAAAATAATGATTAGCAAAAGCAAACAGTAAAAGAAAATAAATATTTATTAAATATAAAATCACACCGCTAAATACAATAATGCAAATGATAAAATAACAGTAAAGTAAAATAACAGTGAAGGGAAAGGATATTTACTGGTAGTTGTGATTATGGCTCACATCTTCCTCTGGTTTTACGTCCAGTAACGGCTTGAATGCCCTCTATGGGTCGAGGATCGGCTTCCCATCCAGTTTTCTTATAAACTGGCAAACAGAGTCTTTTTGAGTCAGATTCCCAAGACTTAATCGTGCACTTTGTTTTTGGAATAGTATCCACAAATTGTAAATCTCATGTTGCACCAATCCGCTTCGACGCGTCTCAAGAGATCGTAAGATATCATCCAACGACTCTTTACTCATGCCATCTTTAACGAATTTAATTTTATCTTCACGAGTATCAAAAACCATTCCTAAAGATTTACAATTCGGTCGTTTGCAACCAAGTCTTACACAGTTATGACATTTTGAGCCAAGTCGTTTAGCTCTCCTTTTCTTAGCAAACGTACTTTTACCAAAACCAGGCAAGTAAGAAACAAATGGATTAGAAAACTCACTTGCTAATCGGACCTTTGCTTCAATTAACCAACGAATGTCAGAAGGAATGCCATTGATCATTAACAAACGCAATCGTTCACAACGAACTTTGTAAATTTTCTTGAGGGCATTTTGAGGGAGAGAAGGAAAATGCTTATGGAGTTTATGTTGTATTTCTTCCATGTTTGATTTTGGGGTTTCAGTTATTATGGGAAACTGAAGATACCGACTTAAGAAGTCACGGAGTACCGTTATCCGCTATTTATACGGGAAAATAAATTAAAACACACCAAAATCAAATCTGCAAAATCAAATCAAACGTGAAAGCGAGCAAAAAGAAACACACAATATAAAAGGAAAATGAACTTACATTCGTCCTCTGATTGAGTTAACCTCAAGCTCCATTTGAAATTCATATATGCCTCTCTCTATATTTCTGAGCTGTCCCTCTAGATCCTCAGCATAGGACACGAATTCTGGTACTTGCAGATCCCAAAGTCGATGTAATTTACAACTTTGAATCAGGGCTCTTAAGTGAAATTTCACACGATGAAATCTTTTAAGATGAGCGAACATGGATTTTCTCATTGAGGTGCTCATGATGTAAAATGAAGATTGATGAGAGAATGTACAACTGTCAAACAAATACGCTTACACAAGAAAACTGATTTAAAAACAATATGTACAGTGCATCAATCTAAAAAATCAAACAATGAAACGGTAAAATAATAGTAAAAAAATCAATCATTAAAGACTTAATCAAAAACTGGTGGGTCACCCAAATTAATTTCGGTGTCCTCGTCACGTGGGTGATGTTCCAGATATGGTTTTAATCTTTGACCATTAACTTTAAATGTAACACCGTTCTTTGGATTCTCAATTTCTATGGCCCCATATGAATATACATTTTTTACAACAAATGAGCCACTCCATTTTGACTTTAACTTCCCTGGAAATAAATGAAGACGAGAATTATAAAGCAACACTTTTTGACCAATCTCAAATGTTTTTCGAAAAATTCTTTTATCATGAAATGCTTTTGTTCTTGCCTTAATGATTCTTGAATTTTCATATGCATCATTCCTTAACTCCTCAAGTTCATTCAATTGCAATTTTCGCAAATTACCAGCATCATCCAAATTTGAATTAAAAGCTTTAATAGCCCAAAGTGATTTATGTTCAAGTTCAACAAGTAAATGACAAGGTTTACCATAAACTAACCGATAGGGTGACATTCCTAATGATGTTTTGAATGCAGTACAGTAAGCCCAAAGTGCATCATTAAGTCTAAGAGACCAATCTTTTCGGTTTGGGTTAACCGTTTTTTCCAAAATTTGTTTTATCTCCCTATTTGCCAATTCAACTTGACCATTTGTTTGAGGATGATAAGGGGTAGCAATTTTATGTGTAATTCCATATTTCTTCATTAAAGACTCAAATGACTTATTACAAAAATGCTTACCTCCATCACTGATAATAGCTCGAAGGATTCCAAATCGACTTAAAATATTTTCCCTTAAAAATTTAACCACAGTTTTACTATCATTATTTCGACAAGAAATTGCTTCAATCCATTTTGAGACATAATCAACTGCAACTAATATATAAAAAATCCAAAAGATGATGGAAATGGACCCATGAAATCAATTCCCCAACAGTCAAATATTTCAATTTCAAGTATGGGATTTAAGGGCATCATGTTTCTCTTTGTAATTGATCCCAATTTTTGACATTTTTCACAACTTTTGCAGAATTCATATGTGTCTTTGAACATGGTAGGCCAATAAAATCCACACTGTAAAATTTTAGCAGTAGTTTTTCTTGAAGAAAAGTGACCACCACATGCTTCAGAATGACAAAAATTAATGACACTACTTACCTCATTATCAGGAATACATCGTCGAAAAATCTGATCTGGGTAATATTTGAACAAATAAGGGTCATTCCAGTAAAATTTCTTTACTTCAACCAAAAATTTCCTCTTCTCTTGAGCATTCCATTGCAAAGGCATTTTACCTGTAACTAGAAAATTAACAATGTTAGCATACCATGGCATTGAAGTAACAGAAAATAAAAATTCATCAGGGAAAGAATCATTTATAGGTGTTATATCATTGCAGAATTCGGATGTGAGTCTTGATAGATGATCTGCAACAATATTTTCAGCACCCTTTTTATCTTTGATGGTAAGGTCAAATTCTTGTAGTAACAAAATCCAACGAATTAGTCTCGGTTTGGCATCTTGTTTACTCATCAAGTATCTTACAGCAGCATGGTCAGTAAACACAACAGATTTAGAGCCAAGCAAATATGAACGGAATTTGTTTAATGCAAATACCACAGCAAGTAATTCTTTTTTAGTTGTAGAATAATTCATTTGAGCACTATCCAAAGTCTTACTCGCATAATAAATCACAAAAGGCTTACCATCCCTTCTTTGTCCTAAAACAGCACCAACAGCAAAATCACTCGCATCACACATTAATTCAAATGGCAAAGACTAATCAGGAGATTGCATAATAGGTGCATATGTTAAAAGACAAATTATTTTTTCAAAAGATTTTTGGCAATCATCATTCCATTCAAACGGTGCATCTTTAATAAGAGGTTACAAAGTGGTTTAGATATGGCACTAAATTTTTTTATAAACCTCCTATAAAATCCTGCATGTCCTAAAAAGGATCGCACATCTCTAACTGTTTTTGGTTGTGGCAATTTAGATATGACTTCGATTTTTGCTTTGTCAACTTCAATTCCTTTAATAGAAACAACATGACCCAAAACAATTCCAGAAGTAACCATGTAGTGACATTTTTCCCAATTCAACACGAGTTTTTTTTCAACACATCTTTTTAAAACTTTCTCCAAATTATCAAGGCAATCATCAAAAGAATTCCCAAACACAGTCAAATCATCCATAAAGACCTCTAAACAATGTTCAACCATATCACAAAAAATACTTAACGTACATCTTTGAAATGTGGTAGGAGCATTACAAAGCCCAAATGGCATTCTTTTAAATGCAAATGTTTCAAAAGGACATGTAAATGTGGTCTTTTCTTGGTCCTCAAGTGCTATAGGAATTTGATAATAACCTGAATATCCATCTAAAAAATAGTAGTAGGGATGTCCTGCTACTCTTTCTAAGATTTGGTCAAGGAATGGTAATGGAAAATGATCTTTTCTAGTGGCTTCATTTAATTTTCTATAATCAATGCACATGCGCCAACTAGATATAATTCGTGTTGGAATTAATTCAGCTTTTTCATTTTTAACAATAGTGATTCCAGATTTTTTAGGCACTACTTGTGTAGGACTTACCCACTTACTATCAGAAATAGGGTAGATAATTCCCACATCAAGTAATTTAAGGACTTCTGTTTTGACTACCTCTTTCATTTGTGGGTTTAATCTTCTTTGAGGTTGTTGACATGTTTTAGCATTTTCTTCCAAATTAATTCTATGTGTGCAGATTAAGGGATTAATGCCTTTAATATCATTTAAAGTCCATCCAATTGCATTTTTATACTTTTTAAGAACAGTTAGTAACTTACCTTTTTGGTCACTTGCTAAAGTAGAAGAAATCACAACAGGATAAGTTTGTTCTTCTCTAAGAAAAGCATATTTCAATCCTTCAGGCAAAGGTTTTAATTCCATTTTAGGTGCTTCTTGTTGTTCTATCTTTTCAATACTTCCAAACTCCTCAAATTTTAGCTCGTCATCATAATTTTGTGAAGTCTGCACAGAATCAAGCAACGAATTTATATTAGTAATATCAAGTTCAAGTTGCTTATTTGACTCAATTGAACTAAGTAAACAAACATTAGAAAGTTCAGAAAACTCCCCTTTTTGAATATTTTCCTCGATACAAGATTCAACCAATTCCTTTTGTTCATCAGAATCATCTTCATTCTCATTTTCTTTATTAGGTTGCCTGCACATGTTGAAAACATTCAATTCCAAAGTCATATTCCCAAAGGATAAATTCATTAAACCATTCCTACAATTAATCAAAGCATTAGCAGTTGCTAAAAATGGTCGACCTAAAATTACAGGAATTGGTTTATAATTATTCACAACAGGTTCAGTTTCCAAGACAATAAAATCCACAGGATAAATGAATTTATCACCTTGTACTAAAACATCTTCCACTATTCCTTTTGGTACTTTAATTGATCTATCGGCGAGCAGAAGTCTAGTTTAAGTTGATTTTATCTCACCAAGATTAAGTTGAAGATAAACTGAATATGGAAGCAAATTAACACTAGCACCACGATCTAGTAAAGCATGCTCAATTCTGTGGTTACCAATAATGCAAGAAATGGTAGGACAACCAAGATCTTTATATTTCAACTTATTATTAGTAGACAGAATTGTACTTACCTGTTCGGCCATGAAAGCACTCTTTTTTACCTTCAATTTCCTCTTAACAGTGCACAAGTCCTTTAAAAATTTGGCATATGAAGGTACCTGCTTGATTGCATCTAATAAAGGAATGTTAACTTTCACTTGCTTAAAGATTTCATAAATTTCAGAAGAGTGGTTTGATTTCCTTAGTTTATTCAATGCATGCGGAAATGGTGGTTCAGGTGGAACAGTAGTTACTTCTTCACTAGGTGTAAGTTCATTTAGTCCTTCCTTACCCTTTGAATTTTCATCATTTTCACAAGGTTCAGGCATAGGTCTATCAACAATCTTACCACTACGAAGAGTTATAACTAACTTGACTTGGTCTGTGGGTGGATTTTGTTGAATTTTAGGATTTGGTTGTGGTTGAGCTGGAAATTTTCCTTTTTCTTGAATGGTGAGTGCAGAAGCAATTTTAGCAAGAGTGTCTTTCAAATCAAAAAAAGTTTATGCATTTTGATTGTTAATAACATCTTGCTTTCTGATGAATGAATGCATTGTGTCTTCCAAATTTTTCCAAGGTGGTGGAACATATGGTGGATAAGGCTAAAGATTTTGAAAATTTTGTGGAGGTGGTACTTGTGAAGATTGTGCATTATTATTATTCCTCCAACTGAAATTCGGATGATTTCGCCAACCAGGATTATAAGTCTGTAAATATGGGTTTGGTTTATTAAAAGTGTTGATGACATTAGCTTGATCATTTAGACATTCTTTAATTGCAGGCAAAGTGGGACACTCTTGGGTGAAATGATCATTTGAACTACATATGTTACATGCAATTTCTTGAACAGATTTTACTTGATCACTCTTTTTATGCTCCAAAGCTTCAACTTTCCTAACTAGGGATGCAAATTTTGCTTGTAAATCATGATCTTCCCTAAGGTTATGGATTCCTCCACTAGACAGAGATGGTTGTTGCTTATTTGTCAATTTAAAAGTTCCAACAGTATCCCAATGTTGTGCATTTTCAGCTAATTGGTCGAGGTAATCTAGTGCATCTTCAGGATTTTTATCCCTAAATTCACTATTACACATCATTTCAACAACCTGTCTACTTTGGAGTATTAAGCCCTCGTAGAAGTAAGTGACCAATCGCCAAGTTTCAAAACCATGATGTGGGCATATGTTAAGCAACTCTTTAAACCTATCCTAACATTGGTATAATGTTTCTCCATTTTTTTTTTGAGTGAAAGAAGTGATTTGCCTTTTAAAAGAATTTGTTCTATGAGGTGGAAAGAATTTTTTCAAAAACTATTATTGCATGTTATTCCAAGTTCTTACTGATCCAGATCTAAGGTTTTGTAGCCAAGTTTTAGCTTTATCTTTTAATGAAAAAGGAAAAAGCTTTAATCTAATTATGTTCATGCTACAATTTTGGTCCGTGTATGTATTACAAACTTCTTCAAAATCTCTTAGATGCAAGTACGGATTCTCAAATTCTAAACCATGAAATGTTGATAAAAGTTGGATAATACCTGGTTTAAAGTTGAATCGAGATGCTTCTGGAGGAAATACTATACACGACGGTGCTCCGGTTCTGGTTGGATTCATGTAGTCTCTCAGCGTTCTTGGTTGATTCTGATCATGCCCATGTTGAGATTGGTTGTCTCCCTGATCAACTTGAAGATTAAGTTCACCCAAAACATTTTCGCCTTGATTTTCATCCATGATTAGTGGTGGAGATTGAGATCTACGAATTAACCTGCCACTTGGAGATCAAGACCAGTGTCTCATGCAATAGTTATGTTATAAAGATAATATTTACACAAATTAATAACAAATTAAATATGCAAATAATATAAGTATACAAAAGAAATTAAATAACAATTTTGGTGGTTGAACCCACCAATAAACAATAAATAAGTATAAAATAAATACAAAAGAAAGAAAAAGAAAAAAATGGTGGTTGAACCCACCAATTAACAATAAATAATAAATAAATGCAAAATAATAAAATAAAAAAAATGGTGGTTGAACCCATCAATTAAAAAAAGTAAAAAAAATACAAAATTAAATAAATACTGAAAATTAAATAACGGAAAATAAAAATTAGAGTTAATAGTTAGTTTGGTAGGTGAACCCACCAATAAAGCGAAAATAAATAAATACGAAATTAAATAAATGCAGAAAATTAAATAACTGAAATAAAAAAATTAGGAGTTAGCAGTTAGTAAGTTAAAAGTTAGTAATTAGAGTTAGTATTTAGAGTTATTATTTAAAGTTAGTATTGTCCAAATTAAGTCCAAAATATGTCCAAATATGTTCAAAATATGTCCAATATATGAGTCCAAGTCTTGATTATATGAGGAATTTCGTCTAGGGATTCAATTGCAAATTTTTTTTAATTTTATGGCTAAAATGTAATTTTTAAAAGTTTAGAGTTGAACAATTTAGGATAAAAGTAAACTAACGGAAAGAAGTTGGGGTCCGAATGAAATTACTAAAAGTTTGGGCTAGAACGAGAATTGTTGGGGTGAAACGATAATTATGAAAGATACAGGGTCAAAAGAGAATTTAAGAAAACAAAGAGGGGGCAAACGAAAATTTACATAAAAGAAAAATAAAAAATCAGAAAAACAAAGCAAAATAAAAACTTTTCCCCGGCAACGGCGTCAAAAACTTGACACAACTTAAAAGTAATATTAAACTTCCAAGTATAAGAGTGTCGTATTGTATTATAACTCGGTGAGTCCGAGGTCGATCCACAGAGAAAAGATTTAATTTATTTATTTTGTTTTATCTAAAAATTGAAATTAAAACTTGAATTTAAATAACTTAATTTAAGTGAAACTATGGAATTGAACTAGTTAGGGTTATGGATCCACTCTTAGGAATAAATAAAACTTAATAAATTCTTTTTGCTAAATTATTTAAATTTATTACCCAAAAGGTTAATTATACAAATTATTATTATTTTCCCTTTAATTTTATGATGGATTAAGTATTTATTGTGCCAAAATTTATTTTGTCTACAATAAGTCAAAATACCATTTTACCATGCCTTATATTAAGATCTTAAGAATTTATTGTGCCAAATTCATTTTTTTGTCTACAATAAATCAAATTTTCAAAATATAAAACATGTATAAAATTAAATAGAAAATAATTTAATTTATAAAATTAAAAATAGAATTTGATTAAATCATATTTATTACCTACGAGTTTCACCTTCCCCTAACTAATATTATTTAGTTAAGCATAATTAAAATAAAAAGAAGGAGTAGAATTGAATTACTTATAATTAAAAGTAATAAAAACAACTAAAATCATAAATAAAACTAATTTTATTTATAAAAATAATTATACAAAATATTAAAAACACAACTGGAAATGAAGATTACAAGGAGATGGAGAGAATTTGAGAAGAAGAGAGTTGTAGAGAGATGATTAAAAACCTAAAAATGAGGCTTTATTTATAGAAAAATAAATTCCTAATCTAGTGCTTTGCGGTCCATCATAAGCTTCATGCATGTGCTCCTCACAACCTTTAGATTAAGATCCAATGGATGGTCAAACTTCAAAAGTCAACATCACATGTGGCATCATTTGATTCGTCCGATTTGCCCAAGGAACAGTTGAGATTTGGAGGGTTAATGGGTGGATCGGGTCGACCCGAATACAAAGATTCGGATCCTCCCACTTGCTTCACCAACCATTGCCACGTGGCACAATCATAGCCATTGAATCATTGACGGTTGAGATTTAGTCAAAATTGCCAGCTATCCCATGCACTCATATCTATTGTAAGCTCATTTCATCATCCAATCAGTGCTCGGTCAACTGAAAAAGTCAACTTTTTTTATACAAGCCCAATTTTAAGCCGATTTTGATCGATCTTAAGATTTTCGGACCTCCGGAATCCAAATTTCACCTCCATTTTTCTATTTGGAGCCTCGAAGTATGTGAAATTAATATTTTTCCTAATAAACACATAAAAATACACAAAATTAAATATATTTAAAGCATAATTAATAATTCATAATATATTACATAAACACAAATATAAATTATAACATAAGTATAAAATAACATATTATCGCTTGATAATTCAACAATATTTAGTACTAATCAGAGATGATCTAGTGGTAACGCCTCGTGAGGGATCTCTTAAGATTACGTCTTTAGGGTGAGAGGAAACATACCTCCACTCCTTGGGGAGTGTTTGAGAAGTACCTTCATTTTGCTCCACATTTTGTCCTTCATGATGCTCCTCTTGAATTTCATTTGTTGTGTCTTCTTGGTTGTCATTTGATGCTTCTTCTTGTTGTTCTTCTTCTGCATTATCATCAACAAATTGTGTCTCCGCAGAGGAGGGGTTAGACTCATCAAAAGTAACATACATAGATTCCTCCACAACCAAAGTTCTTTTGTTATAAACCCTATAAGCTTTGCTTGAATTTGAATAACCAAGAAAAATACCAACATCAGATTTTGAATCAAATTTACCAAGATTGTCTTTTGTGTTTAAAACAAAACATTTACATACAAAAACTTTAAAATAGCCAATGTTGGGTTTTCTATTTTTCCAAAGCTCATAAGGAGTTTTATTGAGATTAGATCTAATCAATACACGATTTAAAACATAACAAGCGGTGTTGACGGCTTCGGCCCAGAAATACTTAGGCAAAGAGTTTTCATTCAACATGGTTCTTGCCATTTCTTAAATAGACCTATTCTTCCTTTCTACTACTTCGTTTTGTTGTGGAGTCCTAGGTGATGAAAATTGATGTTCAATGCCAAAATCATTACAAAAATTTTCAAATGCATGATTTTCAAATTCACCACCATGATCACTTCTAATGCAAGAAATAGAATAGCCTTTTTCATTTTGAACCTTTTTATGGAAAATTCGAAATGCATCAATAGCATCATCCTTATTAGCTAAGAACAATACCCATGTATATCTAGAATAGTCATCCACAATCACGAAAGCATAATATTTGCCACTTAAACTAGCATATCTAGAAGGTCCAAACAAATCTATGTGAAGTAATTGAAGCGGTTTTGAAGTAGAGATATGATTCTTGTTTTTGAAAGAAGTCTTGATTTGTTTTCCAAATTGACATGCTTCACAAATTCCGTCATTTTGAAAACTTATTTTTGGAAGTCCTTTAACTAAATCATTTTTCATAATTTTTGAAATCAAATCCATGCTTGCATGTCCTAATCTTCTATGCCATAGCCAACTATCATCATGCAATGCGGAAAAACATTTATCAAGAGTAGATGCACATTCTATGTCAATGGTATAAACATTACCACATCTATTTCCCATAAATAAGGTTTTCCCATCACATGCATTCTCAATAACACAACTTGATTTATCAAAGACAACTTTATAACCCTTGTCACACAATTGACTAATGCTTATTAAATTGTGTTTCAAGTTTTCAACCAAACACACATTCTCAATTAAGGTTGAGGATACTTTACCAACATTTCCAACTCCAAGAATCTTCCCTTTTGAGTTGTCTCCAAAAGATACGTCTCCACCATTTTCAATTTTGGTGAAGCTTGAGAACCAAGAATAGCTCCTTGTCATGTGTCTTGAACAACCACTGTCCAAGTACCACTTATTCTTCTTTTTCTTCAAGTCCTGCAGAGAAAATCTCAAGTTTTAGGTACCCAAACCCTTTTGGGTCCTTGAGAGTTAGCAATAGTTCCTTTTGGAACCCAAACGCATTTCATACCATAATATGCATTTCTCTTTACTGCACATCTATTTTTCATATGACCATCTTGATTACAATGATGACATGTAATTTTATTGCTAAAAGATGTATTTCTCACAAAATAGCTCTTGTAGAGTTTTTGTTTCAAATTTGGTTTATAACCAATGCCACTTTTGTCAAATACACATTTTTGTGAGTTTAGCAAATTATCCAACATTTTTTGTCCATTTGTAAATTTCACTATAATCTCATTTAACTCACTACTCTTTTTCTTGAGCATGTCATTTTCATTTTTCAACTCATCTATATGTGATTCTAGATGCTCATGTGCAATGCTAGACTTCTCATTAGATAATGCAATTCATCATGCAAAGTTTTGTTTCCTATTTCTAGGCATACAATTTTTGCATTTAAAGATTCATTTTCATTCTTAAGCTTTGCCATTTCCTTTTTAAGACATGCATTCTTTTTGCCAATCTTCATCAACTCATTATGCAAATCTTTGAAGGCATCATATAATTCATAATAAGTAGGATCACTTACCTCATTGAAATCATCATCATCTCTTATTGCCATAAGTGCTAGGTTTGAGACTTCTTGCGATCCTTCCTCATCACTTGAATCTTCCTCACTATCATCCCACGTTGCAACCATGGCTTTCTTCTTGTGTTTGTTGATAAGTGGACACTTTAACCTAATGTGACCGGGCTGTTAGTAATATGCCCTAAAGGCCAATCGAATGGTGATTTGATTGTTTAGGGAATGATTGTATTTGAATAGCATTTTGATATTTATAAAATGGCAAAGTTATCAATATTCATATATTAATTTAATGAATATAGTCCAAGAAGTAAAATAGTTAAGGAACACATTCTCGAGTATGTCGAGAATATGAAACGTGTATCCTTTGTACTATACTTTTAAAATAGTTCCTAGTGGTGGATTTATGATTGGACATTATAAATTCCTATAAACACTAGTATGTGTTATGACTCATTATGGTATGTGATACTAAGATGGATGGTGAGTTTCATATCATTGACATGAGATGTCAAGTCAAACACATAAGTACTTGTTAAGAGAACGAGTTTACTGAACTTGACCAAATATAGTAAGCCATATGGTCGTGAGTGTTAATAGCTTATTATACATTGTAACAGACACTATGTTTAGTAATGGTCTTTAGACCTGAGGCATAACAGATGTCTTATACATAGACATCTCTGATATGTGAATGCATAACGATTGATTCCTAATCACGGAAGAGATCTAGCAATAGCTATCATGGTTAGCTATGTATGAAGACAAGTTGATGGCCAATATGGAATTCATCACTTTGTAATATACAAAAGGATGTCCCTATGAGATAATATAAATTGGCATGAGAAATCCTTGGCCAAGGTGAAATATATTTGAAGGAGTTCAAATTATATTATCATGCCAAGTTCATTTATATTTATTTTGAGATAAAGCACAACTGCTTAACATAATAAACCATAAGCTGTGTTTTTCTCTGGACATGGATGATGAAGAGACCAAGACATAGAGATACAATGGAATAGGTTCTATAGATCCAACAATTCTTGTTATTTGGATAGTCGTGATATACTGCCAGGTGTCACTCATGACTTGTAGAAACCTTATGATCAATATTAGTAAAGCGTATTACCAATGCATCTTAAGGTCATTAGAAAGGTTCTAATTGATGACTAAAGAGTTTAGCATCATTTAATGAATAAAGAGTTATCATTAAAATAGTTCTACTACCTTATAACTAAGAACCTAAAAGGTCACACACAATATAAAAATGAAAAAGGAGTTACTAGAAAATGAGAAGTTAGATTTCCTAATTTTAGGAAAATCAATATTTATATTATAATTCATTGAGAATGAATATAAATATAAATATATCTTAAATATGATTTAAGATAGAAATTTAGATGTTCCATAAATAGTTTAAGGAACAAAATAAATTTCATAAATCCTCAATTAAACATTATGGAATGTCGAGCACATAAAATGACCATTTTAGACATGTTCGGGTTCATATATGATTATGGACTTCTAGACCAATTTTGGGTTTAGAATTATAGGCTTTTATTGGATCCAATATGGATTAAGAGAAAGCATTAGAACATGTCACAAGAGAAGCCCACATTTGACCATTTGATGTGATCAAAATGGGGTTAAATAATTAATTCCGAAATTAATTAATATTAGCTATTTATTTATTTGATTAAATAGTTTATTGAAGTTATGAGATCAATTTCAATAAATAATGGCTAAGTGGGTGGGTCTAGCACATGATAATGTTTGGTGCCATTATTAGACATAATGGTGGCTTTATTTGGTGGAAGGAATCAACATAAGCTAGCATTCATGTTCCTTCATTATCTCTCTCATTTCTTAATGAAATTTCGAGATTCCAAATCCTCTGAACTCCTAGAACATTTCTAAGTGTGGAATGATTAGAGGCATCACAATTGGGGTGCTTAAAGGATCTCAGATCGTGGTAAAACAGAAGCTGTTCGTGCAGAGCTGTTTTTCTGAATAGTGTTCGGAGCTTGCTGTTTTCAGTCGTTTTCTCCTACTTCACGAAGTCATTTCTGAAACTACAAGTGAGGTAATTAAACTTCAATCTTTCCTCTTGATTTTTGTTTTTGAATGAAGTCGATCCGAGGTTCCTAGAGCTTCCGCCATCTGTTTTAATTTTACTGCGCAATAGTTGCGTTATTAGGAACCTCATGGACAAATGTTGTCCTCCACGGGCTTCTTGCACTCATAGCATGTGATTGCCTCCTTCTTCTCCCTATTGCTTTTAAAGTTTCTGTAATTTCTTCGCTCTCCGGTTTTCTTGAAGAATTTTCTGAACCTCCTTGCTAGCATGGCTAGCTCTTCATCATCTGGTTCACTCTCCCCATCACTCTCATGTTTTGACGCTTTGAGAGCAATGTTTTTCTTCTTCTCCTCATGCCCTTTTTTTGCTGCCAAATCTTCCTCATATAAAATAAGAGAACCGATTAAATCATCAAGAGACAAAGTATTTAAATCTTTTGCTTCCTCAATGGCAGTCCTTTTAGGTCTCCACTCTTTAGGTAGTGATCTAATAATTTTCTTGACTTTTTCACTATTTGAAAAAGTTTTCCCTAGGGCTCCTAGAGTGTTTACTATGTCCGTGAATCTAGTATACATAGAGTACACATTTTCAATTTGTTCCATTTGAAACAATTCGTATTGCCGAGTGTACCTACTTATTTTAGATTATTTTACTTGATTTGTGCCTTCATAGACAACTTCAAGTTTGTACCAAATCTCATTAGTATTTTCACAACTAGACACTATGAAACTTCTTCTTATCTAGTGCACAAAATAAGGCATTCATGGCTTTGGAGTTTAGAGAGGCTTTCCTCTTTTCTAGTTCATTCCAATCCCGTGATGGTTTTGGAATATCTTCTCCGACTTCATTTTTAGTTAAGGGCTTAAAAGGACCATCACTAACAATTTCCCAAATTTCATAATCTAAGGCTTGCAAATAAATTCTCATCCTAGTTTTCCAATAAGGGTAATCATTTCCATCAAAGAAAGGTGGTCTAGTGGTGGATTGTCCTTCCCTAAATGTGGAATCGTATTGAGTTGCCATTAATCTTTAGCTCTAGACGATTAAGTCTACACAAGAGCACCAAGCTCTGATATCAAATGAAATACTATCTAGGCAACCCAAGAGGGGGTGAATTGGGTTTATATAAATAATCACACTAAAATTAAATTATTAAGAAAATATAAAACAAAATTAAAAAAACAATTATAAATAAATTTATCACAAAGTAAAAAGATAAAGGAAAAGGAAAATCAAACGCAACGATGTTTACGTGGTTCGGCCAAACCGCTTACGTCCACGCCTCCAAGCTTTCCGGGCTTGAGGATTCCACTAAGCAAGCCTCCAAGGCTTCAATTTCTTACACTTGACTTTCAAGGTGTCAATAACCTTTACAACAAGAGATTATCCCCAATATCTTAACCCAAGTGTATCCCAACACTCACAATCCCTCAAAATGAAATATTACAAAATGTTTCCCTCTCACACTATGTATAAGATTACAAATCAATTGCTCAAAGTGTGAATTAATGGAGTAAGAATATGTTTAAAGCTCTTTGAAGATTGCAAACTCGTGTATATGCTCAATAGTTGTGTTGTGATCAGTCTCATTTGAATTTGGATGAGCTTATTTATAAGTAGAGCTGCAAAACTAGCCGTTATTAGTTGTCTGCCCAAAAACGGTTCACCGTTAATTGTTAACGGTTAACCGTTTGTGCTGGTCAAAGTTACCGTTAAGACAGAATTCAAATAAACGGTTTGCCGGTTTTAGGTTACCCTTTCGCCGTTAACGTCCAGTGACCTGAAAATGAATACGGTTATCCGTTTCAGGTAATCGGCTAAGGCTTTACATAAGATGACTCTCTGGACGTTATCGGTTAGCCGTTTATAAATAAACGGTTCACTGTTAGTGTCTAGTAACTTGCAAAAAGAGCAACGGTTATCCGTTTAAGTAAACGGCTAAGGACTTGCATGCGATGACTCTCTGGACGTTATCGGTTAGCCGTTTATAAATAAACGGTTCACCGTTAGTGTCCAGTAAGCTATCCATTTCCGTTTTTCACTAATCGGTTTGAGCTTAGGTAAACTTTTGCTCTCTGGTCGTAATCGGTTAACTGTTTATGAATAAACGGTTCACCGTTTTCGGCCAGAAACATATTTTAAACCAATTTTTGCAAAAGGTCTTTTTCCAATTTAAAATCCATCTTTTATAAGTATGAAAGGAATATTTTTTATGACTTACATTTGTTAAGAAATAACTATAATAAATTTATCAAAAATCATTTAAAGTTTGTTATTATCAAAATCAATATTATTAACATATTTATGTTAACACTTTCTTCCCCCAAAAATGCATATTTCAGAGTGTTGGGTAATGGTTTGAGCTCAAGTTTCGGTGGTGATTCTGATGATGGGATGAGTTTCTTCTCTGATGGTGCTAGTTGTTCAACTCTTGACTTCCATTTATTAGTGTCCATGGATGGTGCTGAGTTAAGTAGAGCATTGACCTCATCGACCAATCTGTCAATATTAAAATCCAAACTAAAATGAGTTAAACATGTTTGTAAAGAATCATCACTAAGGTTTGAAACAAAAGTTTCATTAACTAATGCTTTAATTAAATCCACATCAACAATTCCATCATCTGTATTGTGAGGTTGTTTGGCAATGTTGAAGATGTTTAGCTCCATAGTCATGTTGCCGAAGGACAACTGCATATTTCCAGTCCTACATTGAATGTGAGCATCCACAGTTGCCAAGAAAGGTCGGCCTAGAATAATAGGAATGTGCTTCCTTGAATCCTGTATTGGTTGAGTGTCAATTACAATTAAATCAACATGAAAATAAAACTTGTCTACCTGGATAAGCACGTCCTCCACAATACCACAAGCTATTTTCGTGGACCGACCTGCAAGTTGTAACACCACTGGAGTTGGGTGTAATTCTCCCAGTCCAAGTTTTACGAAAACAGAGTAAGGCAACAAATTTACACTAGCTCCTAAATCCAACAAAGCACTCTCAATGAATTTTATGTGGTTCCCTATACTACATGAGATAGTGGGGGAGCCTGGGTCTTTACATTTTAAAGGAATTTTATGTTGGAGGATAGAACTAACGTTTTATGTTAAAAATGTCTTCTTTTGAACATGCATGTTTCTCTTTTTAGTATACAGGTCTTTAAAAAACTTAGCGTAAGATGGAACTTGTTTAATAGCATCAAGTAATGGAATGTTAACACTTACCTGTTTGAAGATTTCGAGAATCTCACCTGTGGATTTTTCGTTCTTTCCTTTAGCTAACCTCTGAGGAAATGGAGCCTTGGGAACATATTCTCGTGGGTTGGTTTCTTTTTTCTCCTCCGGTGATGAGTCCTCAACACTCACAGGTACAATTTGATTTTCTTTTGTCACCGTCATCTCCACTTTGTTGTCAACCTCTTTTCTTTTTCGCAAGGTCATGACGGCTTTGACCTCTCCATGCTGCTGTGGTGAACTGGTACTTGCTTCATGTACTCATTTAGGATTAGGCACTGGTTGACTTAGAAACTTGCCTTTTTCAACAGTCATTGCCATGGTCTGAACTGAAGAGGCAAGTTGTCCCATTATCTTTTCGAGGCTTGAAACTAATTGGGCTTGTGAGTTGAAGCCAACTCGCAACTCATTTCGTAGTCCATCGATGGTGCGATTCTATTGCTCAATCGTGGAGTGAGTAACATTCTTGAAATTCTAGAATGCATCCTCCCATGGTCTAGGTTGAGAGTATTTCTGGTTTTGGTTCTGATTGTATGGTTTAAATAGTGGATGAGAGGCTTGAAGATTTTGATGAATTAATGAAGCTGGAGCTACTGGTCCATTCTGTTGGAATCCTTGGGACCATGAAAAATTGGGGTGGTCTCTCCATCCAGGGTTATATGTGTTGGAGTATAGGTTGTAATTCGATGGTTTTCTCATTACACCTATGGCATTGGCTTGATCTGAGTATGAGTCATGGTCATGTGGCTCTATTGATTTAGCAGTCGTTAACGATGCTATTTGTCGAGAGAGACCTCCAATTATCTCCTTGACTTCTTTGATTTCTGAACTTGACTCACCAATGTAAACCTCATTTACTCCCTTAATCCTTCTAGTATTCCTGAGTGATCGACTCCGTTGTTGGAAATTATCTGCTTGTCGCTGGAAAAATTTCCCAAATCTCTGATGCACTTTTTGACATTAGCTCTCCTCCACTTGTTGCCATTAGCCATTCTTGCACATTCGGCAATAATCCCTCCAAAAAGTATTGGCATTGGTACCATTTCTCATACCCATGATGTGGACACTTCAAGAGTAGCCCATTGAATCGCTCCCATGTTTCGAAAAACTGTTCGTCATCTCTTTAGGTAAACTCCGAGATTTCCTTGCGAATAGCATTGGTTTTATGCACTGAAAAATATTTATTCAAAAATTTTGTAACCATTTGTTCCCATGATGCAATACATTAGCAGGTAATGTATTAAGCCATGAATGAGCTCTATCCTTTAAAGAAAATGGGAATAATCTGAGTTTTACATCATCATCTGAAAAATTCTCATATTTAAATGTTTGACAAATAGCGTGAAAATCATTCAAATGATTGTATGGGTCCTCATTTTCTAAGCCATAGAATGTGGGGAGACAATTTAGCATACTAGGTTTTAGTTCAAAAATCCTAACAGCTACATTTGGGTATCTTATGCATGATGTGCTCAAATTGGCTAAAGAACTGAAGTAGTCTTTAAATGTCCTCTCTTGTGGTGCTTGTAAATCCATTTTGTTTTTAATGTTTTTGTGTGTTCGAAGTGTTTTCTCAAGTTCAAAGTCTATAGGTTCAAGATTAGGTAATAAAGACCTATGACCATATATGCAAGAAACACAAAAATAAATGGGAACAAAACAAATAAAACAAAAATAAAGATAGGAACAAAACAAATAAAAATAAAGAAGAAGGAGAAATTATGATACTAACCTTATTGCGCTATTACAACCTTACTATAAAAACACAAAAACAAATACGTGAAATAAATTAACTAAAAATAAATTAATAAGATAAACTAAAAAAATTTACAAAAAAATAATTTGAAAATTAAATTACAGAATTTGAAAGAAGAGAAAAAGAAAAGAAATACTAACCTTTAAATGTAGATTCGCTTTTTTAAAAAAAAAATAAGAAAACAATTAAATGGAAATATTCACAAAAATTAATTCAATGAATTAAAATTACTTACCTCCCCGACAACGGCATTAAAAACTTGTTGCGCAAATTTTATTGAACTCGCAAGCGTACGAATCTATTGTAGTATAGATTAATGGTGACGAGTATCGATCCCACGAGGGGGTGGATTTTAATTGTGTGTAGAATCAATTTTGTAAATGGGTGGTTGGATTTGTGGTGGAAAAAGATTTGGATTATCCTAAACTTAGAATTGAAATGAAGAGAATAAATTCTAAAATTAGAATTTAAATGGCGAAAATAAATTGAAAAGAAATCCATTGAGATGACGTACTTGGGTATCTAGATCCGTATCAACACGCATCATGGGTTAAATATTCCTTATTAATACCAATTAAATCATGAGGGAAAAATCCACACCTCATGAACTACGTTCTAATAAATATGGTGCTAAGGGCTTATCGTGTCAAATAATAATAATAATCTTATACTAGGGAGTCGGTGAAATCAGGGCGGTACTAGACAAGATTATTATTATTTATTAACGAAAAGTCAAAACATCTACAAAAACTATAGGGGAAGAGAAAATAAATTTATCAAATAAAGTCCATGACACATGTTGAGACTTTACCTTCAACCCAAGCTTGAAAGAAAATTAGTCACTCATAGTTGAACTAGGGCTAAATAGAAATTTATTTAAAATATGTAGAAAATACAAGATTGAGAGAGAATTACAGAAAACGGATCCCAAAAATGGATTTAGATGTGCCAAATTAGGGAGGAGGCCCCCTTTTTATAGATACATCGAGTAAATTATGGCCATCAGATTAAAAATAGTTTGGACGCTCAAGATTGCGCCACGTCTTTAATCAACAGTACGCGTGAACAGTAACACAGTTTGACCACGGTTTGCATAGTAAATAATCTCATGTGTTGCATATACCATACGCGCGTTTTTTAGTCCACTAATATGCTGCCACGTCACCATCAACAGTAAATAAGAATTTTAGTCCAACAGGATCTTGACATGTCATCAGTCAATGCCACATCATCGGTCAATACCACGTCATCGATCTGTCTATGTGAACAGGGCCGTGAATAGTAATGTAGACAGTACCCATATATGTGAATAGTGCCGTATATGTGAACAATGCCATTTTTCCTTTTATGCTCCTCCTAAGATTTTCGACTGTCCTAAGTTCAAAAATAATGTCCGTTTTGCCATCTGATCTCTCGTTTATTGTGAAATGACTATAATGCCCCTAAAATACATAAAATATTACATTAAAATAAAACACACATACTTAAATTACAAAGAGATAAAACACATAAAAGTGAGGATTGTTAGTAAGACTTGAAATGTAAAATGATGGTTTTCTCCTTTATAAATATGCATTTTCTAACACTCAACACATTTGTAATTTTTTTTTATAATAATTCCTTGCCGTCTTTCTATGAGGTGAACGCCTCCTTTTATATTATAAATTAGGGTAAAAGACCCAAAGTCCATGTGCATGCATGTGTTTAAATTAGGAAACATGCAAATCGCGATTTTATGGCTGACCCACGCTTTAAGCTTTCTCCCACATTGCTCTCTGATTGCTGCAGCATTGGTTGTTCTAGCATCCACAACAGCATTGCATTATTCCTGATTGTGTTTGTCTTCTTTTGTGGCCATCTTTCTTTCCTCTTCTTGCTCATCTAATATCTCAACATCCCCTTATGAATTTAAAACCTACAATTATTCACCTGTTTTTAGCACAAATTATTTGATTTAAACAAAACTTATTAAAACCCAACTAAAATGAATGTTTATGCAAAAGGTAAACAAAATGTAATAAAAACACCTTATTTGCTCTCTAACTGATCTTGATTTAAGTCTAGAATTGATATAATAACTCTCATTTCCTAGAGTTATCACTAATAAGGATGATGTTCTTGATGCTTTTAAAAGTGTTTTGTGAGAAAATTCAAATTGAAAAAGGGTATGGTATTGCATGCATTAAGAGTGATCATGATTTAACTGATCTTGATTTAAGTCTAGAATTGATGTAATAACTCTCATTTCCTAGAGTTATCACTAATAAGGATGATGTTCTTGATGCTTTTAAAAGTGTTTTGTGAAAAAATTCAAATTGAAAAAGGGTATGGTATTGCATGCATTAAGAGTGATCATGAAGGAAAATTTGAAAACCATACATTTGAAATCTTTTGCAATAATCTAAGCATTGTGCATCAGTTTTCATCACCTAAAACTCCACAACAAAATGGAGTTATTGAGAGAAAGGATAAGTCGATTCAAGAAATGGCTAGGACCATTGAATGAGAATTCTTTGCCTAAGTATTTTGGGCCGAGGCCGTCAACACCACTTGTTAGGTTTTAAATCGTGTGTTGATTAGACTCATCTCAATAAAACTCCATATGAGCTTTTGAAAGATAGCAAATCCAATATTGGTTATTTCAAAGTTTTTAGATGTAAATGTTTTATTTTGAACACAAAGGATAATCTTGGCATATTTGATCCAAAATCCAATGTTTGTATCTTTCTTGGGCATTCAAACTAAAGCAAAACTTATAGAGTTTATAATAAAAAAAACTCTAGTTGTGGAAGAATCTATGTATGTTATGTTTAATGAATCTAAACCCTCCTCTGCGGAGAAAGTTGTTGTTGATTATGATTTAGATGAAAAACTATAAGGAGAGTCATCAAAGGATAACCGAAAGGATACACCACATGAAAATCAGGAGGAACAACATGAAGAAACAAATTGAGAGCAACATGCAAGTATTCCTCAATCACTCCCTAAGAAGTGTAGGTATGTTTTTTCTCATCCTAAATACTTGATTTTAGGAGATCTCTCACGTGGCATAACAATTAGATCTTCATTTAGAAATACTTGTGAGCATGCTGCATTCATATCTAAATCAAAACATCAATCCATTATAGGCACTAAATGGGTATATAGAAAACAAAATAGATTAATCCGGTATGGTTGTGTAGATTAAAGCTGGATTAGTGGCTCAAGGTTACAACCAAGAATAAGGAATTGATTTTCATGAAACATTTGCACCTGTAGCTAAACTAGAATCCATTAGGATGTTCTTAGTATTTGCATGTTATAAAGATTTCATTTCATTTCAAATAGATGTCAAGAGTGCTTTCTTAAATGGTTATATTATGGATAAAGTTTATGTGAAACAGCACCCTGATTTTGAAAATGAAAAGTTTCCAAATCATGTTTATAAGTTGTCAAAAGTATTGTATGGATTAAAGCAAGCACCTCGGCATGGTATGATAGACTTAAGAATTTCTTATTGGATAATGGTTTTTCGATGGATAAAGCGGATACTACTCTCTTTATTAAGCATAAAAACTGAAATATACTTGTTGTTCAAATTTATATTAATGATATTATCTTTGGTTCTACTAATGAGTTTTTGTGTAAAGAGTTTTCATCTTGTATGAGTAAGGAATTTGAAATTAGTATGATGCTAAGTTGAAGTACTTCCTTGGGCTGCAAATAAAACAAAATAAGGAATATTCTTAAATCAAGCCAAGTATGTGAAAGACCTACTTAAGAGATTTGGCATTAATAACTCAAAGACCAAAATCACTCCAATGAGCACAACAACCAAGCTTGACAAAGATGAAAAAGGCAAAAAAAATTGATATCAAAATGTATCGAGGTATAATTGGCTCTTTACTTTATTTAACCGTCAGTAGACCCAATATCATGTTTAGTGTATGTTTGTGTGTGAGATTTCAATCATGTCTTAAGGAATCTTATTTGCTTGTTGTATAAAGAATTTTTCGTTATTTAAGTAGAACCATAGGTCTTGAACTTTGGTATCCTAGATGAGCTCACATAAATTTAACTTGTTATTTGGATGCAGATTTTGCTGGTTATAAAGTCGATAGGAAAGGTATTAGTGGAACTTGCCATTTATTAGGCCACTCACTTGTTTCATGGTTTAGTAAGAAACAACATTCGGTTGCACTCTCAACTACTGAGGCTGAATACATTGTCGCAGGTAGTTGTTGTACACTAGCCCTTTGTATAAAACAAACACTTAAGAGATTATAGTGTTAATCTTGAACAAATTCCTATCAAGTGTGATAATATTAGTACTATAAATCTTTTAAAGAATCTCATTCAGTACTATAGAACCAAACATATAGAGATTAGACATTATTTCTTGGGAGATCATGTTCAAAAGGGAGATATTGCATTGGAGTTTAGTTCTACGAAAAAACAACTTGCCGATATTTTTTATAAAACCTCTTTACGAAGAACAATTTTTAAAATTTTGGAAAGAACTTAGGATGATGAAATTTTCGCATTAATATTTCTACTCATGTTATTGAGTCTATTAAAATTGATTGATTGGTGATTGTTGATGTCTAAGAAATGTTTAAGGATAATATATAAGTGATGTGTTTGTATTATAAATTTTTGAATGTTTATATGAATTAATTATTTGAATACATATGAGTTCATAAATCATACATTAAACTGGCCCTTAAAATATTTTCGATCAATGAATTGATCTTCGAATGTATTATTTATTAGCAAAAAATTAAAACAAATGTGTGAAATCATAGATAAAAAAAACGGATAATTGTTTCTCCATAAACAGTGTACCGTTTAAATCCAGAAAATATGATATGACATCTATAAATTAAAGGCAAACCGTTTGTTAAAAACAATAAACCGATTAAAAATAGAGAGCTCACTGGAATTTACTCCTTCACCGCTAATGACTACCCGTTAATAGTTTTCTATTAAATGCTCTCTAGAATTTATCGGTTCACCGATTACAGAAAACGGCTGGCCATTTTCGTGTGATATAAATTGTTCCTAGGGTTTTCTTCCTCATCTTCATTACCCTCTCACTGTTTTCTCCATAGACGCGAAACTAAATCTTTCTCTCTCTCCAATCCATCATTTTTCTTGCATTTTCTTACCAAATCACTCTGTTAGAATCATTTCTAGTCATCATTAGACCACTTTCACCAATTCAAAACATCAAATTAAACCCCAAATTCAAAATTCCCAAATCAAAACCCTAAGGGTAGCCGAACGGGTTTCTTTGAATTTGGCCAGATTTTTGTCCTCTTGTGGCCAAATTGAAACTTCAAATCACTTCCTCTACTCTCTCTTTGAACCTTTAAATCGGTTCCATTTTCTCCATTTTTATCTTTTTCAAATTTTCCTCACTTCCTTCAATGTATTTATGGCTGACTCGTCTCATCGAACTCAAAAGCGAAAAGTTGCTCCCAGTGAGACTCCTATACCTCCATAGGAAACCTCTAAATTCGAAAGAATTTATTTCCCCCATAGCCCTGTTGGCTAAGCACTTCAAGGACCGCTTCATGGGACGAAAGGCACTTGATTCTTATTTTGTGGATATAAAAGACTTTAGAGAGTTGATTGTTTGTGGTTGAAGTGTTAGGAATATGCTACTAACTTGGGAGTCGAGTATGGAGTTTGATGATAGAGTCCTAATCTAGTCTATATTTTCTATTCAAACATGGAAATTTCCACAACTCGATTAAATAGGATAGTTACTTAAGTTGGGGGTATTCCCATTGAATTTGATGTTGAGAACTTAAAAACTATCCTAGGAATTCGGAATGCTGGACATAGGATTTATACATCTCGGAAAGCTTCGTCATTTGACAGCTTTGCTCATTGTGAGGGTGTACATAACATTTTTCGGCGTTGGGATCTTACTAGTGATATTTGTGCTCTTTCTTTTTGGTCGCAATTATTGCCTCTACAAGTTCGAATTATTCACATCATTTTACAACACATTATCACTCCTAGGAAGGGTCATTCATATGAGATCACGAGGTTGGATGTTGGGTTATTGGATAGTCTTTTTACGAGGAGACCTATTAACCTTGAGTATGTCATTTTGCGACGCATGCTGAGTACCCCTTCGGTTAACCATCGCCTACTTCCTTATGACAATATCATCTATAAGATATTGCGGCACTTTCAAGTGCCTTTTTAGGATGTCGTGTATAAGGAGACCAAACGGATTGGTCCGGAAGCTATGACTAGTATTGGCTTTTCTCGAAAGAACGACGAATGGCTCAAGACCTCCAACTCCAAGAACCGAGACACTTTGGTTGCTTTAGAAGATGATCGGATGCTTAATGATATTTATCGCCCCGATCAACTTGAACCAGTTAGCAAAAACAATTGAGAAAATGAGTTTTGTAGGTTACTGGAATTAAACGACGAACCATTAACTTCAAACGGCTAATCGATAATTTTCAGAATGTCATTCCATATTAACCTTCAACTGTTTAGTAAGAACAGATAATTGTAGAAATTTTTTGTGTAGGTTTCTAGAAATTAACAGTAAACTGATAGTGACAAAAAGTCAAACCGTTTATTTAAAATTCAGCTCAATGGTCATTTGGACCAGTCAAAATGGTTAACCGTGTGGCCGCGCGCTATCGCACAGCCTGTGCGGCGATCCGATTTCAGGCAGAAAGTCAACAACGGCTATTTTTCAGCCCCAACTATAAATAAGCTCAATCAAATTCAAATAATGATTGATCATAACGTTATCATTGAGCTTATAATATAGAATACAACATTCATCGAGCTTAAAATTCATTCTTGTTCATTTATTCACACATTAAGCACTGATTTGTATTCTTATATATTGTGTGAAAGAAAAACAAATTTGTAATATTTATTTTAAGTGATTGTAAATGTTGTGATACACTTGAGTTAAGAGATTGAAGATAATCTCTGGATGTAAGAGTTAATTGACACCTAAGAAGTCAGTTGTAAGTTTTCTTGAAAACTTGAAGCCTTGACTAATGGAATCCTCAAGCTCGGAGGAGCCGTGGGCGCAAGCAAGGTTGGACGAACCACGTAAAAATCTTTGTGTTTGAATTTTTCTTCCCTTATCTTTGTATATTTTGGTTGATTTATTTATTATTGCTTTGAATTTTTATCATTGAGCTTAGATATTATTTCAGTATTGCATTATTTTAATGCAAGTGTATTACATTATACTATATTACATTAGTATTGTATTATAATAATGTCATACAATATTTGGTGCTACACTGTATTGTATTAGTTTTTAATTATACTATATTTGGTGTTGCATTGTACTATATTAATTTTTTGTGATTAGTTTAAAATATATAATTAAAAAATAATATTTATTAGTACTTAAAAAATTAAATATAGAAGTATTAAAATTTAGAAATTTAACAATTTTTTGTGTAAATATTAAAAAATATCATAATTCTGTTAATTATATTACAATAATTAAATAATGCAATATTATATTATATTTTATATACTATTTAAGTATTTATTATTAATATATCAAATTATAAGTTAAAATTAATTATAATGTAAAATAAAAAATAATATTATATTATAAATTAAAATATAATATAATATTATTAAATAATAAATTATTAATTTATTACTTATAATGTAAAATAAAAAATAAAAATACTATTATGTTAAATTAAAAATTTAAGTTTATTTGTTTATTATTATTATTAGAAAGTAAAAGTAAAAAAAAAAAAAGACAAGCTAATGGGACAACTATTGCATTAGCACACTTTCCAAGACCAATTCCAATGAGTCTCAATTAATTTCCAAACATGTGATTGGTTTAATTTAATGATGAGCACGCACATAATGCTTTGCAATATCACACACCAAATATGTTTGTACAGTATTAATTAAATTTGTGAAGATAAAATGATAATTTAATATTGAAAATAATTTTCATAATATAAATGTTATTTTTTAATTATATATATTTTATATTTTTATATTTTATTTATTATAAAATTTTTAACTATAGTCAAAAGGTAAAATAATAAAAAAATGAGTTTAGATGATCATTTTTAAAACTAACGGCTTTAACATGACCATTTAAACAAATCTGAGTGTCTTTGTCTCTAAAAGTAAGAATAATTTTCGTTTTTCAAATTTATTATTATTTTAAATATTCTTAAATATATTCAAACTTTTAACTTGAAGAAACATGTGAAGTTCATATAGCACTACAAAAATTCAAGCCTTAAGTGATCAAGCTTTTAGTGACCAAATTATTTTCGTCACCTAATGTATGTTTTAGTGATGAAGAAAGTATTTGATTGCCAAATATATAAGAAAAAAATTAATAATTATTTCAAGTTTTTAGCAATGATTTTTTTATTAGGGATATTATCATTTTACTATCAAAGTTATTCTAACATTTTATGTCAGTACCATTATTTACCGAAAAGTATATTTTACCATCAAACGTTTGCATCGTTATCAATTCACTTCAATTTCGTTAAAAACATTAAAAATTTCCTAATGTAATAAGGGTATCAAAGACATATCTAACTGTAAGAGTAAAATTATCTGTTAATTTGATAGATAAATTATTATTTTACAACTAAATTTTTAGGAAAACTATTCTTTTACTATCGAATTTTTAGGAGAATTATCATTTTACTACTAAATTCTTGGGGGTAAAATCAATTTTTAACTCAATTTTTATTAAATATTAATTTTTTTAACGAAATGATAGTGAATTAATAATAACGTAAATATTTAATTATAAAATATATTTTTTAACAAATTATGATACTTGCATGAAATATCAGCATAACTTTAGTAATAAAATAATAATTTTCTCTTTTATTATTGAAGAGATAAATTAAGGATGAATTTCCTTTTCCTCGCCAAACATTAATTTTTTGCGACGATATATAGTTCTAGTGCAACGATTTTCTTTGTCGCCATAAATAATTTTAGAGATGTCGTCATCGCTAACTACTTGAGTATGAATATGCGAGTTTTGCCACTTTCCTTAATTTCAGGATTTACCTTAGGTATTGGATGTTATCGAAGCACGCATTATTCTCTGTCTGTATTTTTTTTTATTTTTTAAAAAGGTTAAAAACAAGGGAGTTCCCATTTCCTCTTTTTATTAATACTGGATGGGTTGAGAACCCCAATATTGGGTTTCTCAAGAAGCACATGGGAGTTTCCTTCGAACCACGTCCTGAGCCCTGGGTTACCAATGTCACTGTTGAAGCAATTCATTCTGGAGATTTCCTGGTAGTATCAAAAATCCATGGACGGTGGGGTGGTTTAGAGATGTTGGAGGAGTGGTTGACGGGAGCTTATGCTGGTTATACTGTTGATTGCTTAAGGGAATCTGAGGGCATGCTTTGGGTTGGTGAATCAGAACATGAAAATGACAAGGTAAAGCTCGCCGACTTGCTAAATTTTTGTGACGATATGGAGCTGATAGTCCAGAGATTTCTATCAATTTTTAGTAGACAACAAGTATTGCAAATCTTTTTCTTATTTTCTTGTCATCAAAAAATATAATTTGACTCACGGACAGCCTATTCTAAGGTCTAAATAGGATTTAAGCATTGTTTTGTGGAAAATTCTAGTGTACTAGATGGTTTGGGATTATTTGGAATCAGAGGAGCTAATTAATCTAGCATAGGGTTAGCTCTATAGTCTGTACAAGTATAACCATGATTGTAATTAATACAGAAATTGTGCTTCAATTTGTCTGTTTACTTTATTTGTTGTTTTACTTTTTGGGAGGGAGAAGATATTAATGCTGTATCACCATGGGATGAGTGATGGCCTGATGGGACTTTAAGGTGAACAGGGATGATTCCAACCCCCATATTGCATTGCTTCCTTTGCAACCTCATATGTAAGCTAAACTTAATGAGAGCTAAACATAATGAGACCACTGCCTGGGAGTATGCATTAAGCAGGGATGGAAAACCATACGAATATCATAACATGACATCTAGCTGGATAGACACTAGAAGTGGCGATCAGCTGCCCCCTGGATGCTCATCTGGTAGTTATTATCTCTGCATGCTATCTATAATTTTCCCTAAGCTTGCCACACTAACATTGTTGTGATATTATTGCAAATCTTTTTATTTCCATTGTTTTCTTTAAAAAAAAAAAATTAGCTTTAGATTTTTCTTTCCTGGGTGGTGCTCTAAAATTGGTCAAGCTAGAGCCTTTTGTTTCTTTCTCCCAACTTTTGTTTTAGTACTGCCCGAATTTTGATGGTATGTGATACTTGATTAGTATAAACTTAGAAAAAAGGCACTTTGCATTTTTTCACACCCTGAATTTCTAAAGGTTGCACTTGACCAGTTTGACGGTGCATATAATTTTAGTTTTGCTATCTGTTCCTTGTATGGATGCAGTTATTTTTGATGCAATGAAGAAAGTTCAAGGTTTTATGTTCGGATTGCTACCTTTCTGGTCCTATCAGGTTGCTTCTGTTATGACAATGTGGAACCATATACAGCCTGCATATGCTGCTAACATGTGTAAATGAAGCCTTAAATAAGAAAATTGGAACAAAGGTGCTATAAAAATATGCTTCAGGACCAAAACAATATGTTTCACCATTTTTCATTTTATGTTTCTGGGGATATAGTTGATTGAAATATGGTTTGGGAATCATGGTGTTTCCCTGCAAAAAATATTAAAAACAATGCAATTCACTTTGTGACCTGTTGTATGTGATTGATGAAATAGTATCTGCATCTATCATATATTTTGTCTGCTTGAAGTTGGTAACTGAAGCGTTTCATCTGACCTTATGAAAAATTCATCACCTGGTCATTCATGAGTTGCACCAAGTATACCTCATGAGCCAAACACGGATGATATGGCTTAATGTTATCCACCTGGCTCTGGTATTATAATTAGAAAACCATAGCCTAGAGAATCATTGGACTATTATAGTGTTCTTTTTGTTGGAAATAATGTTAAGTCAACTAGATTATTATTGATATATAATTTGTTATCAATACTATTGAGTAATCAATGTAGTTTTGTTTGATGCAGGGTCTTGATCTTCCTGGTATATTAAAAGAAACTGAAAGGCTTGTTACATCCTTTGATGAACTGCTGACAATTCCTGAGCATGATGATTGGATTTACAGTGATGGGAAGTCAACATCATATGTACTGTGTACCCTTTGTTCTTGAAATTTACAAGGAGGCAGGATTATTTGATCCAATTGCTAGCTCTATTAGAGCCACTGAGTTTACGGTGAGTTTGTCAAGATTAACTCGTCCCCACTTCATTTAATGAAGTCTATGCACTGCATTTTCAGGCTAGTTTGTCGGATTACAATATTATTTATATATTTCTATCACAATAATACATTTAGGATCTATGCATCCACCCAATCCACTTAATCCAAGGGCAGAGATGTTGAATTATTTGCCTAGGAGAGAATGTAATAAAATAATCCACAATTTAAGTGGTCAGCATTGTTGAATTTAAACTTTATCTTAGGTTAAAAAACTGTTACAAATGGCATGGATGATTTCTATTTAACTTGCATTAGGAAATTGAAAATAAACAAATTATGAAAAGGTACAAATCTATTCAAATTGTGGTCTTGTGGGTAATTTTGGCTAATTCTTTTGTTGTTGAAACTGCAGATTAAAGATGCATACTTAGTAAGGTCTTTTGAGAACAATTCAAGCCGCCTACCTAAGTGGTGCAATGATGCGGACACTGTGAAGCTACCTAACTGCCAGGTCCGGGGAAAGTATCGACTGGAGTTACCTGTTTATAATGTCTTGGACCCGTATCCCAACATGAATGAAAGGTATCCATCTATGCCCTCGAGATACTCAAGGATAGCTAACTGCTGAACAGCACTTATTCTTTTACTGGAATTTCTGAAATCACTATAGTTTCCATAGTAGGGTTGATGAAGTTCCCTGAATCTTGATCGGGATTTGGGATAAAATTTTATCTTAATTTACTATCTGGGTTTGGATTCAGGACATTTGAAAATCCTGATTGAGATCCTGAAAATCTGAGTTTTTAAAAATAAATAACAAGTCAGCTTCTTGAATTGCATACATATGGCATGCTGTCAGTTTGTATGACAAGTCGTTTTATTTAATAGTATATGTATGACTTTTCAGTTATTAACAGATTCTGCAGCATATGACAAAAAATTCATATCATCCAAGATAATTTGGGATTCGGGGTTCGGGATCCTGATCGAAACGGAATCGGGACACATTTTTGTCTTGATTTACTGTTCAGGACAGGATCAGGATTAGCAAATCTCAACCTGTTCAGCCCCGTTGCTAACTGTGATTGGGAATACAATGGTTTGGGATATGCTAAAAGAAACATTGGTTGATGCCTGATGTAAATATGGTGATTAGACAGTAGAATTCAACTTTAATCACCTATCAAATTGTTGTATAATGCAAATAATAGTAGATGAATGTACCAAAATTGTTTGCCATTCTCTTTAGAATAAGAGTTTCATATGTTGAACTGAGAACTGAAATGACGAACCAGTGTTATTAGAACATTAATGTTAGAACAACCTTGAGCATTGATATGAAATAGTCCCTCCTCCATCTTTATTGAGTGAAATATAAACTAGCTGCACCTGACAATGGTCTACCTCCAAGCCCATAAGATCAGTTCTATCTTGCTGGCTAGAATCCCACAGTATCTTCTTTGGCGTAACTTTAACAGGTAGTCCTTTAGCTAGGAAAGACATTGGATTTCTGCTGGAAAAAATTGTCTGAACAAATGAGCTTCCATTTGAAATGAGTAACCAGTTAATAAATTGCAACAAAGGTTTCAATCCTGGCAAATTCATATCCTGGACATATCCGTGGTCCTGCTACGAATGAAACATAGCAGCAGGGTGGGATTGATGCTTGATTCTTAAATTTGCTGGTATTAAAATTTTATAGTTCTGGGAAAATGCTATCATTCATATGAGTCATGCTTGCAACCCAGAAAATATAAATATGAATCAGCAAATTATCAGTTGAATGTATAATGAGAAGCAACGGCAAAGATGACAAGATTGCTAAGAAAGTGAAAGTTTAAGATTTTCACTTACTTGCCATCCTTTAGGAATAACGTATACGCCATACTCGATATCTTTCAAGGCTACTCTGAAGCCACCAAAGATTGGAGGAAGCCTCCTTTGAGTTTCCATTACTACTCTCCATGTGCATTTTATCTTGGCAAGATTTTTACACGTTAGAGACTCTCCCCTCAGCTTGCCTTTTGCTATCACTTCCTATTCTGAAAAATCAAATAAACAAGCATCATTTGTTTTACTACGTTTTTCGCTTAGCTATGCATTGAATAATCTAATGGTTAAGTTGCAGAACAATTTGTTAACATTCGCGTGCCTTGAAATAATGTCTACAAAGAAGAATGATCAGAATCCTTTCCAATAAGATGATATGCACATTTAATATAGAATCTTAAGGTTAGAGGAGGATTAAAAGAGCAGAGTTTAAAGTATAATACCTTGAAGTACGGCCTCATAAACGGCCAGGTCATTAGCAAAAAGACGCATTAGGAAAGTAATTAAGATAGCTGAAGTGTCATGCCCTGCGTCCATAACAAGCATCATATTTTGCACAATTTCAAATCATCGGAAATCAATAATTCATTGTCCTCCCTGCGGGTGCTTTGCAACTAAGTAATAAGATCGTCGTAAGGAGCAGCAAGGTTTTGCTCAAGTTTAATCCTCTTCTCTTCTAAGATCCCTCACCATCTTTTGGACCCCTGCACTTTTTCTGAGGCCGCGGTTGTAGCTTGTATACGGCAAGTTAACTGGGACTGCCCAAGATCCTTTTATCATGTCTTGAAATCTATCAAGAAATTGATGTCTTTGAGCTCCTCTTTCAAGTCCGAACAAAAATGAACATATTATGTTGAATGTGAGAGTCTTCATCAGGGGCAACACCTATTAACAACAAAAATCTAGCTCATATGATGTTTATCTTAGTGCCTAGAACAATTTCAACGCTTCTTTTCCTACGCAAAATAAAATTTTGGGGAGCATTAAGTCGTCAACATTACCATGACTTGTTCCTTCCCTTGCCAATGTAACTTAATGTGCTGCTTAATTTATCCATCAATCTTTCCCACATACTTCTTCAACGATTCTGGTTTCAAGAACAATACAAGAGCATCTCTAACATACTTATGAACTTGTCCTGTTAGGTTAAGCAAGCTCAGATCACACAAAATCACTGTGATTGTCTCTGTTTGTTGGTTACTTATCCTACTGCTGCCACTACTGAAGAGCAACTTATTTGCAGGCTGCCTGTGAATGAATATTGTTGGTTTTCCGAAGAGGTTTAGCTTTTATATTGGGCCATACTTTCTTGCTGTTTGCTTTAGCCATTATTCTGCAGTGTTGGATCACATCGGATGGAGAAGGGTGAGGCTTTGGCCTATTAAAGGGTATTCCTAGTGAACCTGGAGGGAGCCTTTTTACTTACGATCTTCTCCTGTTTAGGAGAAGAAAAATGATCAGCAAGGTAATCATGTTTCTATATGTGTGCATATAAGAGATGGGGAAAGATTAAGCACGAGAGGCTTACTGAATGGCCATGCAACAGGTGATAGGCTATCTTAAAGTCTAAAATCAACAATCCAGATTACAAGTGGGCATGGTTAGGTTTGGTTTGGTTTTTTACTAAATTTTTCATAATCGTTCAATTACGATTATTTTAAAATCATAATCGCGATTAATTAAATTATCGAAATAATCAAATACTCGATTAATTAAATAATTCGATTCGGTTCGGTTATTTCGATTATGGGCCTATTTGGGATTTTTTAAATTTAAAACCTTAAATTAATAAATCTACTACAAACATAAAAAGTTAATAAACAAAAAATCAAAAATATGTCTCGAACATTGTTCAAATAACACATAACATTTTCAAATAACAAGTTCAAATCAAAATAAATCATAATCTCAATTACTCCTGGGTTGCTTGTTCTTGTTGAGCTAGTATTGGCCTACCAAATTCTACCTTAACAAATTAAAAAAATATAGTAGAATGATTAGTTAAAAGTGAAATAATCAAAATATAGTAGTAACGTATTACCTGCTTCAATAACTTCATAGAATTTAGTTTCCTCTTGAGTAAGGTGTATTATATGTTGTCCTAATAGAGTTGAGCGAAGCCAATTTTGAGTGCAAATTAATGACTCAATAGTTTTATGAATTAAAGAACTTCTAAAAGGATCAAGAACATGCCCTCCTATGCTAAATGTCGATTCCGAAGCTACAGCAGGCACTGGAATTGCCAAAATATTCTTGGCAATCTGAGACAAAATCGGAGACCTATGCCCATTCAACTTCCACCAAGTCAAAATATCAAAATGGGCATTACTAGTACTCTTATAGCATCCGTCAAGTACTTTTCAACATCATTTTTCGAACTAATGTCATCATTTGAACTTTACTTCATCATTTTGAAAGATGAAAAAAGATCAATCGACATTATACTACTACTAGCACTAGCACCACCACCACCACCACTACCACTACCACCAGGATATTACCAAAACAAACACCACCACTATTCCTCACATAACTCCCACCAATATAGCTATTATATAGCTTCATCAACAACTCCTTAATATTAGATTTCAATTCTTTAACCTTCCTAGATTCATACACGTTACTAAAACAAAATGTAACAAACTCCAATTTACATCTAGGATCAAGTACATTTGTTACAAATAATAATATGTTAACCTGATCAAAAAAATCACCCCAATATTTAGCAAACTTTTATTCCATTTTTTCGGCCATTTTTCTTAACAAATCATCACTAGAAGTAGCAAGTGACTTCAAATTAATTAGAACTTTTGCCATTTCATTTAAGAAATCATTGGAAGTGACAACAAGAGAGCTACTAAATTTCAAGGCTACATAATAAAAAAACTGATAAAAAATTGATAACCTCCTTGCATTTCCCCAATCGTCATCGCTCAATGGCCTTTCTCTCTTTTTTTCAGCCTCCTCCTCAACAAACCAATTAACATAATGTCCATCATCTTCCTTCATCCTATCAAACGCTTTTTCAAATACAATCGCTTTATGCAACATCAAATATGTTGAATTCCATCTAGTAGGCACATCTAACACCATAAGCCCTCCATATGAGATTTTCTCCCTATCAACACATGTTTTAAACTTTTGCAATCTTGCTGGAGAAGATCTAACATACTTTACTGCATTGCGAATACTAGCTATTGAATTATTCACCTCCCCCAACCCATCTTGCACAATCAAATTTATTATGAGAACACCTCACATGCATATATATACCATTCAAAATCGTTGAATTCACACTCTAATTTGCTAACTTCTTCTTCACATAAGTTATTGCAACTTTATTGGCACTTGCATTGTCCACTGTAACTGTGAACAACCTCTCAATCCCCTAATCAATCAACATGTCTCAATTAGGTTCCTAATACCATCTCCTTTATGATTAGCTATAGGTGTGAAACTAAGAATCCTTTTGTACAACACTCACTCCACATCAATAAAATGAGCGGTAATGACCATGTAGTTAGACATTTGAATTGATGTCCACCTATTTGTGGTAATACACACCCTCTGCTTGCTTGCACCCAAGACACTTTTTAACAACCCCTTTTCATGCTGATACAATTCAAGAATATCCCTTTTAATTGTTCTTCGTGATGGCACATCAAATCTTCGGCAACAAGTTTGCATAAACTTTAAAAATCCTTCGGCCTCCACAAAGCTAAAAGGTAATTCATTCTAGACAATCATCTTCGGAAGTGTCATTCTACAAGCCTCTTGACTAAATCCGCCACTAACTTTAACAACTCCATCATCTTTATCTTTTCCATTTTGACGGAAAAGTACTTGTTGCTTCGGATCCCCTTCAACCTTTACATCTTGATATGATCTACATCTATCCAAATGATTCTTCAAATTAGTGGTATTTCCTCTATTAGCTGCAAAGGTTTTACGACAATGATGACTTTTTCCTTTGTTTCCATAAGGTAATTTGGTAAAATGAGCCCAAACATTTGACCTTAAAGGTATTTTTTTTTTCCCATCGTCAACCTCCACCTCTTACACTTCCTCCTCATCATAATTTTCCATTCTTCACAAAAAATCAACATCACAGCAGCAACAAATCAACACAATAACAGCAACAAATAAAAAGAACCTGATGCTCAATAATTCTACTAACTAATATCAAGTGTACGCATAGAGAACAATATATGTACAAGAATTGATTCCCATATTCATTGATAAATATAGACTCTTTAATTAATGCACCGAATCAATGTACAATTTGAGCAACTAACTAGCTAGGTAAAATTGTATAGTCAAAATTTCATGAATTTAAAGTAGTAAATAACAAAACATCTGTAAAGGTGGCTTTAAGTTCTTTTATTAATTTTCTTATTTTCCAAAGATCAGAGATCCCTGGAGAATGTTAAAGGTTCATATAATATAATGTTAACACTAATGTGAAAATCACAAAAAACAAATGGAGCGAAATGCAGTGCTACAAAGACATTGATGTTCCTGAACATTTACTTTTCATTTGTTTTGTTGTCGTTGCAATAACAGGTATATCTGTAGCTGCTACGTAGGCCTTAGGCAACAAATGCCATGAACATGAACCTAGTGACTTTTTTGTGTGTGCGGACTTGAACTTATCTACATTTCTATATCACAAAAAAAGACTACACAAGCAGATACTTGTGAAAACAAAACACTTCAAATGGTCAATATCACTAAGTCACTTCCTAGATCTGAAAAAAGCCTCCTTTCTGCTTCGACTCAACGTTATCATCACTTAGAACGTCAACTTACAACAAGCCATCACAACACATGCACAAGAAATTTAAATCAAAGCAGAATAAGTTGAAATCACAAGGTACAACCAAATAAATAATTTGCATTCCAGCAAAATTTAAAGTTCGAAAAATGAATTAAGGCTGCAATACACAACCTGCGGGGGAAAGTGGCCCTTCTATGTTGCCCATCACATGGTGAAAAGAAAAAGAAAAAAAAAGAGAGAGAAAGAAATAAAGAATCAACTTGCAAGTTGTAGCTTTGTGGAGATCACGATATTTTCATATGACAGCGGCTGCAGCGACGAGCAACGACAGCAGTAGTGACCAGCAGTGGCAGCAGCAGGGAACAGTAGCGGTAGCAGCAGCGATCAACCGCAGGGAGACAAGCAATGGGGAAGAGATTCCAGCGGCTGAAGATCACAAGTTTAGTGGTTGAAGATCAGCACTCAGAACTGAAGGAATCTGAAGTAGACAATTGGTTTCGAGAATTAGAGTCAATAGGTTTAGCGATTTCGTATTTCGGTTTATTTAATAATCGGTTCGGTTTTTCAGTTTTTAAAAAAACCGAAAAACCGAACCGACTGGTTTTATTATTTTTACTATATTGCTTATTCAGTTTTTTAAGTGTAAAAAAATAGTAAAAAAACCAAATCAAACCATTCGGTTCGGTTCGGTTTTTAATTAATTAACTTTTTTTACCCACCCCTAATCCAGATATAAGTACTTTAGTCTCTTTTGTTTTTTTCTCGATTGGGATTCTCCTCCCTTTTAGATTTGAGAGGCCCTGAAAGATTCTTAAAAATGTGTTCACCCAATAGACTATTGGCTCATTTGGGAGTGTAATTAGGTAGTTACACTAACAAAACTCAGTTATTAAGGTGTTTGGTAACACTTGCAGCTGCACTTTGGTAGCTTATCAAAATTTTTTTCCCAACTTCTACTTCACAACTGTAACTTTTACTTCACAACACTGCAACTTAAAAGTTACAGAACTTCACACTGAAACACAACCTATTAATTACTTGTAACATATTGCTTACTCTTTCCGTGATACTAAGCATAAGAACTGAGAAATAGAGCTACTATATTTTCCAAACAGATAACAAGACAATGTTAATGCCTATTTTCTACCTATCTTATTTGAAAGCAACACCAAATAGGCAAATATATATACGAAGACAGATGTTAAATGTGATGTGTCACTCCTCAAAATTTCAAATATTTTGGATGTATTTGGTTTCCTCGATTAAAAAAGAAGAAGATGTTGATAAAAAAAGAGGAGCACAATTAGATGTTTCCCTACACAAATTATGATCCCCTCGATATTTAATAAGGAAAGTAGCAGGAGCTCCCCTCGAGGTAACACCAGCCCAAACTCGCAGAGTGACTTCACTAAAATTACAATGTCACGAGCAGAGTGTCCCTCATAGAGAGATCTGACAAGGAGAAAAATCAAACCAAGTCAACCAAAAGACTTGGTCAAAAGTCAATCTACGATTTCCTCTGAAAAATTAGAACATTAACTTAATCCACAAATGAATGTGCCACATTTCAAGGATGTGGGGCTCTAATCTTTATAAAATCCTCTAAAAATTTGAACTAGGTAAGTGATCTTTTCTCTCTCTACCTCAAAAACTCTTTCTGCAAACATAGCATTGGGAGTTGACTCTTTTTCTTCTTCTTTGATTTTCTAAAAGCCTTTTTTTATAAAAGCAGATAGAGAGTCTAGCAGCGATATTGCATGAGCTAAGAGAGGGGCAAAAGAGGCTGAATGAGAGAAATTTTGTGGAGAATATAAACATTCTTATATCCAAAAATAGAATGTCCACATTAGGAATATCAGGAGATGATAGTTTAATACCACCTAGTGTAGGGGATCTGCTTTGTAGTGAACAAGAACCTGTGAGTGTTAGAAGAGTGGAAAAAATTGAAGAAAGAAAGGTAAGACAGTGCTTGCAAAATGCTGAGCACAAGGGTGAGTAGGCGGTACTACAGAATCCAGAATGCACTGGGGAATTGGAAGAAGACATGCGAAGGCTCGGACAGATTAATGAGATGGTTGTGTGAAAGCACCATGCTGCAGAATAATGCTAGATAGCGAGTCTCCGCTCTCAAAAGAGATCATGGGCACAACAATTACCGAGGGATTTTCATTTCTTGGATCTTAAATACTCAGAACAAAGTGACCCTTTGATGTATATAGAATGATTCAACGAGGTGAATAGAGTACAAGGCTTGATGGTATAGAGCATTCCACTGACATTGGAGGAGCAATCACATGATTGATACCATAGATTACCGAGGTGAATCGTCAAAACTTTTGATTAAGTGTGTAGGGACTTTGCCGAATGGTTTTATAGAGCAATAACACCAGAGGACGAAATAATGGAATTAATGGAACTCAAGCAAATATAGGATAAACTTTCAGAGTTTCTGTAAAGAGACTATACCAGCAAAGATTGGGATCAGCACGCACCGAACCAAGTATTTTAGCGAGGAAAAGAATAATGAGCAAATGTGCCAGAACTTAGATCTACTAGCAAAAAAGTAGGAATTTACACTAAAGAGGGCGGCTGCTTATCAGCAGAAAATTGCTCGCTATTACAACTAAAATGTGGGTGTTTGACACATTAAAAGAGGTGATTAAGTGCTCAGAAGAATGAATCAAAACACAAAGGATCCAACTCAAGGGATGTTTGGTCCCAATTGGAAAGGGCCATGTAGAGTTCTACGAGTAACCAAACTAGGGACATACAAGCTGGGATATGTAGACGGTCGAGAAGTTAGAAAATCTTGGAATGTAGAGCACCCCAAGAAGTATTTTCAGTAAGCCTTTTTAAGCCAGTCACATCAAAAGGTGGTTCAACATTTTCTAGCTTGTTAAATGAGATGTAATCTATGACTTTGAATAAAATGGAGGCAATAAGAAAACCCGTCACTCTTTTTTTTTTCTTCATAAATTTTTCTAAGTGATGAGCATAATTTATATACATATTTTATCATTAATTATATAATTACTAGTTATTTTATTTGTTTCTTTTAATTAATTGAGTTATTTTATAATTGAGTTATTTTATTGATTAGGGAATTAATTGGAGATTATGGATGAAAAATATATAAGGAATAATAACTGGATAGTATTGAAGATCAAATTAATTTGTGGAAGCAATTCATGAAAGGGAGCTTAAAAAGAAAACAAATTAGAGTTTATAGAAATAATTGCCGCTTGTGTAGAATAAAAGAAAAGAGGAAAAAGGATGCTTAAAGTTAAAAGAGAATAATTGGCTTGTGTATCTCACGTGAATAGTTGGAAAAGCATTGACCATTAATTTCAAGTGGGCTTCACGTGCATGGGCTCAAAGTTGGGTGTGCTTGGCTTGTGTGAAAATCCTTTTGACTTGAGGATTTTGTGGTGGCGATACAATATAAAAGGAATTAGAGGGCAACCACTAGTGGAGGAAAAACGCGAGATAAAGAGAAGAAAATCTACAGCAGTTGCGCTTCCATGGTTGATTTTATTTCTTGGGTTGCTACTAATTTAAGTATGTTTAGTAAATTTTTTTGTTCTGAAGTTCAAGATGAAACCTTATTCAATGAAATAATTATCTCTTTTTATTTAATTAATTTCCTATATATGTTCTTTGATGATTATGGTTTTTATTTTACATGATTAATTAGATATTATTAAAATCTTTTCGTTAATTCTGTCATGTATTATTGATTGTTTGGATTAACATTTGATTAAATCTATGTTTGGATCTATAAAGTTTATACATGATTATCTTTGATTTTACGTCTTTTATTAAATTGTTTACATAGAGTGCTTATGAAAACTTTGACTCTTTGTTATTCAATATGTTTACATGAGATTCTTAGATATCATACTATTAAGTAGAAAAAGAACCTACATTAAATTTAATTACTTGGGCTTAATTGTTATATTTATGAAATGACATAGATTGATTTCGAGTTGTCACTCTAAAATTTGAGATTAATTAACAATTAGATAATTACTAGTTGAATAGTGGTGGATTTTGAAACCTTGGTAATTTTTGTCTTATTAAAATCTCATTTACTTGAATTGTTTTCTTAGTTTAATTACTTTAATTTATTTTAAAACTCAATTTTCTCAACTAGGTTAGGATTAATATTAATTTTAGATTTAAAGCAGGCATTTAAATTTATAACAATCCCTGTAGGATCGACCTCGTTACCACTATTCTATTTCTAGATTCGTGCGCTTGAAAGTATATTAAAATTTTCACAACACTAAGGTAAGTAAGACTTAAGTGTCCAAACCTGCTTGAGGTAAGGCAAAAAGCCAAAACCTACAAATGCTTGCTTGACCATTAGTAGGCGAGCAAGAAGTATATGAATGTAATTTTTTTTTTTTAAGGCAAGTAAGGCTTTTAAGTCTTCAAACCTACTCAAGGTGAGACAAAAAACTAAAAACCTTGGGTAGGCAGGCTAGAGATATATAAATGCATTTTTTTTTCTAAGGCAAGTAAGGTGTTAAATCTCCAAACTTCCTCGATATGAGATAAAGAGCAAAAATCTGCCAACACTTGCTCGACCATGTTTAGGCGAGCAGTGATATATAAATGAAAATTTTTCCAAGGTAATTAAGGGTTTAAGTCTCAAAACTTGCTCGAGGAGGGACAAAGAGCCTTGAATAAGGGAAAATATATAGAAGTGAAAATTTTTGTAAGTTTAAACTATATGTATAACATTCAAGAAATAAGAGTTTAGGATTCTAATAAAAGTCCTGGCAAAAAAAAACTATTACAAAGAAAAAGGCATTTAGGAAATGCTTGAAGGAAATTCACTTTTTCAGTTGTAGTAAATGAAGGATCACCACCAATAGAGGAATGAGTCACTATCACAATTATCTTAAGAGGCCTTTTCTTGCCTGTCATTTCCTTTCTCATCATGTTCTTGCATGTGCCTAGCAATGACAACTGCGAGCTTGTCCATCTTTAGCACTAGGAATTAATTCCCAAGAATGGCCATAATACATTTAACATAATTGTAGGCTAGAGTTATGACCGTGGTTAGCTTCCTTCTCCAAAGTTTCAACCTGATCATGAAGGTTGGTAACTTAAGATTGCAAGGATTCCAATTGATACCCGAAGGAAGACTTTTGAATTATGAGCTCCCTCTTTATATCATTAAGCTCCTTCTTGAGCTAGGAAGATTTACCTTCGAGTTGGGAAGATTTCACCTCGATTTTTGTAACTTCAACTTAAAGTCTATTGATTTCTCCTCCGTATTATCTGGTTTTTTTCTTAAAACTTGGAGGCTAATCTTTATTGTTGTTTCAAGCAATTCATCCCTTATAGTAAGAGGCCATGCAGCTCAGCTGATATCCACCCAACCGGAAAGTGTTCACCAGCTACGACAGTGTGACCTTCTTTGTCTTCAATGTCTTTCTTTTTCACTAGTTTAGCATAGTATTGTAATATAGAAAAAGATGGTATACTTACTTAAATGGCTAAGACTTTCATGAACTGACCAAAATAGGGGAAATTGAGGGACTTGAGACAACATCAAGTACTTTTGGTGCATTTCTGTCAAGATGAGAAAGAAGGTGATTCTTTAAGGGAAAGATCTTGAAGGAATTCAGAACTCTTAGATAGACAAGAGCACTACTCGATGTCCCTAAGGTACCACTAAAGTGGTGATGCATCTTATTCGTACGTCTCATAATTTCTTTATCTATATTTTCTGCTAAATATACAATATAGGAATTAACCAAATTGAAAGGAGGTAGTAGGTCATTGCATGAAGACTAGTTGGACAAACCAACCTAGACCCTTTGGAGCAAGTTGCTTTTGATTTTATAATCCACACTTTAGGAATATGAAACACTAAACAAGAATATAGTAAGAAAAGAACAAGCTAGAATAAGCGAACAAACATGAGACACTGCAAGTAGTAAAAAACTTGGGGTACAAAAACAGGAAGCAGATAAAGATTCCTATTATCAATAAGAGCCAATGACCTCTATTACACTTAGTGAAGAAACATTTTGCTTCTTCAATTACTACCTGAGGTTAGGATATCAGTAATAGGTTTGTTCTTTTTTTTGTGCTCATCATAAATAAGTAATGGCCTGCATCTTTTGGATTATTCCTTGGTTACCAGTACTTTATCTCATCAAGTATGGGCTCTTCTTACTCGTACCTAACTAATTGAAGTGGCTAGATTTCTACCATCACACATATTTGTAGCTTGTGATGAACTTGTAACACTTGTTAGCCTTGATTCCAGTGAGGTAGATATCTGAAAAAGGCACTCTGAAATCTAAGTTAGTGTTTAATTAAAGTTTGATAGTAGAAAGATGCAAATGATGAGATTTCTCTTTCTTTGATCTTTTTTGGCCAAGAGATCCCTTTTTTATTGAAGTAGTCTTTATTTATAAATAATGGGTGATAACTCTATGAAATGAGAGTTATCATGACACTTTTAAACTTAAATCAATATTAATTAGAGAGTAAATAATGTATTTTTATTGCATTTTAGTTACATTTTACATAACCATCCATTTTAGTTTATTTTAATAAATTAAGTTTGCTGTGCTCAGATTATGTGCATAATTGTAGATGATCGGAAAGTTCAAGTTTGATGGATGGAATGTCGTTGCAATAAACTTGCAAAGATAATAAAAGAATTTGGCTACAGATGAGTTAAAACAAGTTTGAATTAGTAAGGATGTTATTGTTGTTGCTGCAACAATCCTAGAGCACAAACATACTTGATTTCGTGCTTAATAACTAAAGGATTAGGATATGAAGTTTCCAAAAATAGAGGATACGCGCCAGTTGTCAACGAATGTGAAGAGTACCGTATATGTAAACAGTGTCATTTTTCCTTTTATGCTCCTCCTAAGTTTTTCGACCGTCCTGAGTTCAAAAATGATGTCTGTTTTGCCATTTGATCTCTCGTTTATTGTGAAATGACTATAATACCCCTAAAATACATAAAATACTTAATTAAAATAAAACACACATAATTAAATTACAAGGAACTTAAACACATAAAAGTAAGGGTTGTTAGTAAGACTTGAAATGTAAAATGATAATTTTCTCCTTTATAAATATGCATTTTCTAACACTCAACACACCCTCTAACCAGCGTATTGCTAGTTCCTAGCAAATAAAGCGAAAACAAAATTCAAAAATGATTTTTTTTAAACACTCTTGTTTATTCAATCAGATTAATGATAACAATCAAATAAAAGTATAAGCATTATCTCAAGTCTAAAGAAACATCACACCCACATCAACCATCCACATGAATCAGCCCAATAGATTTTGTCGTAGCTATCTTCAAGAATGGCATGTCAAACCCCAAAATCTCACCGGAAGTAGTGACATTCTCACAAAGAAATTAAACCCAATAAAAATAGTCACTCCAATGAATGGTAATTGAGAGAAAATAATCAAGAAATAATATCACATGCTCTCACCAAGATGAAAGAAATATGCTCTCAACTTAGAAATAACACGATCTCAAGTCAAATAAAAATGCTAGTCAACCCAATTTATTTATTTATTTATTTATTTATGCGTAACTACATCTTTTTAGCCCATATAACTAGCTTCTACTTCAGACTATAGTTTCCTAAAATCAAGAAGGACTTTTATTAGGATGTAACGTAGGTTAGGGAGGACATGGCTAACAAAGAAGGGAAATAGGAAAAAAAAAGTGTATGTTTGAGAAAAATGCAGAGGATTTTTTTTTTGGAAGTTGCAAGGTGGATTTCACCTATTATTCATTTTTTGAAACAACAATTTGTTTTTTTTGGGCAACAATTTTTTTTCTTTTTTCTTTTTGAACTAAGCATAACTTCACTATACAAAATGTTTATTTACATTTTTCTCAAACATAAATAGGTGATGGATCTTGTAAGATATTGGGTAATACTTTAAATCGGAGTGGGTCAAGATGACAAGTTGACAAAGAAAAGTTTTTTTTTTAAAGGCTCAAAAAGGGCTAACTATGGATATTTCACAAAAGGGATGGTTAGAAAGGCTCAAACGGATCAAAGACGACCTTTCCATCATCTTTTAGGACTCTAAATAATCTTCCATATCAACTAATTAAATGGGCCTCCAAATGTAGCAACACACATTTTTTTCTTTTTTTTCTTTTTTTATTTTCAATTTTTTTTTAGGGTTAACTCAAAAGAAATCTAGAGATCGTATATACAATAATAAACTGCTAAGCTGTATAAAGAATGGGCAAAAGGGTTACTCTCCAAGAAAAATGATAGGCTCAAAAACTCACTTGATATTTATTATGACATGTTCATTCCTTCAAGCAACTCATATTTGTCTCCGACATTAACATGTAAAGTAGCAAACATAGTGTAACATCACTTTAGACTAAATATAATACAAATACTAAAATTTGAAATTCATCATGTCATCCAATGTTAAAACAAATCACAAATTTTTTTTTAACAACATCCTACCTCCCAACCTATTCTAAACGTAAAAGGAAAATATGCATGCAGAAATATGAAGATAATGCAGAAAAAAAAATAATTAGAAAATGTTAGGAAATGAATTTTTTTTTAATTTAAGAAGATGTGTTTCTAGAGGCACTACACTCCATATTCAGCCATCTTCGACTCAAAATGTTTTTTGAAAATGTATATTTATAAAGGAGAAATTAAAAAGAAGAAGAAAAATGAACATAAAAAACATAATAAAGAAAAAGAAAATATCTGAATTTTTTTTAAATTTTTTTTAAACGATGAAGATGCGTTTCTAAAGTTACTACACTCCATATTCAGCTATCTTCAACACAAAAAGTTAGCAATAGTTAGTTTCTACAACAAAAAATTAGTAGAAACTTAACCAATATTTCACAATTGTCTTCTATTCCCTCCCCCCAACTAGAATGAAACATTGTCCTCAATGTTTTAAAGGAAAGAAGTAGAGTTTAGAAGACTTCACCTGGGTGGTGCAACACAGAAGAAAATATTTACAGGCAAAGAGTTAAATCTAATTTGTACTTCTTACTACGGCTACTATTACCATCATCATTTGAACGTTCCAACACAAAGCTCCAGGGGTCTGGCTCCGGTTTATAAGCTTGTAACATACCAAGTAGCTCATTAGTAGTGTGGGCACAAATAAAAAGTTTTTTCGCACTGGAAGGAATAAAGTAGTTTCTTATTGCATGGTTAAGAAATGCGATAAAGTCATCATAAAAATTATTGACATTTAACAAACCGATGAGTTTCTGGTGAATATGCAAATGGGCCCAAGGTGCTAGTGTGATAAGTACCTCTAATGTTGCAAAATCTCCTGGAAGGAAAATAAAAGCATCAGCATGATTAAGCATTTTAGTTATTCGTTCTTGCATACCTGAGACGACTAACTCTTCTCCAGTCAATGAGTCAGGCACACTATCCAAAGGTTTTAGGACTCTTGGGATGATGCCTAACACTTGGCTTCCTCTGACAAAAGCAGTTTCTGAGACCAATTTTGATAACCCTCGGTTACCTCCTCCATACACCAAGTGTAATTTTCTCTCTGCTATTTTTTGACCAAGATCTATGGCTGCATCAATGAACTCTTTATGTTTGCCATAGGTAAATCCAGAAAACACACAAATGTTCTTGAATTGTCTATTGGGAGTAGCTGCCATTGGAATATTTCTCAAAAACAATTTGTGAGTGCTTAACAAAAAGTCATATTTAAGAATCTTGGTGACAATGGATCACAGCTGTGTATGAGGTGGCATGTCAGTGTCAAATAACGCGTAAAGCATATGGCTAAATAGTAAAAAAGAAAACAGTAAAAACGAAAAAAATAAAAAGAAATAAAATTATTAAAGACAATAATGCAAATGATAAAACAACAGTGAAATAAAATAAAATAACAGTAAAGTAAAAGAATATTTACAGGTAGTTGCGACTGTGGCTCACATCTTCCTCTGGTTTTATATCCAGAAACGGCTTGAACACCCTCTATTGGTCAAGGATAGGCTTCCCATCCAGTTTTCTTATAAACTGGCAAACAGAGTCGTTTATAGTCAGATTCCCGAGACTATATCGTGCATGCTCTTTCTGGAATAATGGCCATAACTGGAGAATCGCTCTTTGCACATATCCACTATGATGCATTTCAAGAGACAGAAGGACATCATTCAATGACTCCTTATTCAAGCCATCTCTAATGAATTGAATCTTATCTTCCCTGTTATCAGACACCATTCCTAAAGAACATCGGTTTTTATTGCAACTCATTCTGGCACACTTATGACAAGCAACAAAAATTCTTTGAACTCGTCGTTTCTTGCATAATTTCCTTTCCCACAACCAGGCATGTATGCAATAAATTTTGGAGGTAACTCACCCGCCAATCATACTTTCGCCTCGATTAACCAACGGATGTCAGCAGGTATGTTATTCCTCATGAGCAATCGCATGCGTTCGGACCGAGTTTTATAGATCGTAAGGAGGGCATTCTGAGGAAGTGAAGGGAATAGCTTGTGAAGCTTTGCTAGAATCTCGTTTTTGTCCATACCTTCGCCTCATAATATCAGTTATTATAGGAAACTGAAGTAACCGACTTGATTGTCACGGAGTACCGTTATCCGCCACTTCACCGGGGTAACAAATTAAAGCACACAAACAGAAAAACAAATTAAAATATACAAAGAAAATCAAAATCGTCCTCTTATTGAATTTACCTCAAGCTCCAACTGGATGTCATAAACACCTCTCTCAATATTTCTGAGTTGGCTTTCTAAATCTTCAACATAGGCTACTAACTCTAGTGGTTGTAGAACCCAAATGCGATGTGTTTTACAAGATTGAATCTGCCTTTTGAGATGAGTTTTGATCCGTTGAAGTGGTTTAAAAATGCTCAGGAGGAACGATCTACGTATGGCACTCATGATTAACAATAATAAGAGAAAACTTAATAGTAAAACAAATACACTTATGCAAAAATAAATTCAATTAGTAAAAGAAAAAAAAGAAAGAAAGAAAAATCAAACCACCGAAAAGAAAAATTCAATTCAAATCTGGTGGGTCACTCAAATTTATTTCGGTGTCTTCTCCATGTGGTTGGTATTCTAGATATGACTTTAATCTTTGATCATTAACTTTAAACGTGACACCATTCTTTGGGTCTTTAATTTCAATTGCCCCATGTGGAAAAACAGTATGAACAATAAATGGACCAGACCATCGAGATCGTAACTTACCTGGGAATAGGTGCAAGCGAGAGTTGAATAAAAGTACTTTCTGACCTGGAGTAAAAGATTTTCTTATAATATGCTTGTCATGGAAGACTTTCATTCGTTGCTTGTAAATCTTGGCATTTTCATATGCGTAATTGCGAATTTCTTCAAGTTCTGCCAGTTGTAATCTTCTTTCTGAGCTAGCTTACTGCATGTCAAAATTGAATTTCTTGATGGCCCAATATGCACGATACTCGAGTTCCACAGGTAGGTGGCAAGCTTTTCCATACACTAGCTTGTAGGATGACATCCCAATCGGGGTCTTGAAAGCTGTTCTATATGCCCATAAGGCATCATCAAGTCTTAATGACCAATTTTTTCTGTCCGGCCTCACCGTCTTTTCTAATATATGCTTTATTTCTCAATTAGAGATCTCCACTTGGCCACTGGTTTGCGGATGATACGGGGTCGCCACTTTATGAGTGATGAAATACTTTGTCAAAAGAGCCTTGAATGCTTTATTACAAAAGTGGGCACCACCATAACTAATTATCGCTCGAGGGAATCCAAAGCGCGAAACAATGTTACTTTTCAAAAACCCTATCACCATTTCGATACATGGAATTGCCTTTACCCATTTCGATACGTAGTCAACAGCAACCAGTATGAATTGATGGCCAAAAGAAGGGGGAAAGGGTCCCATGAAGTTGATACCCCATACGTCAAAAATCTCAACCACTAAAATTGGATTTAGTGGCATCATGTTCCTCCGTGTAATGCTCCCCATTCATTGACACCTATCACATGAAGAACAAAAAGTGTAAGCGTCTTGAAATATAGTTGGCCAATAGAAACCACATTGTAAAACTTTTGTAGCTGTTTGCTTAGCATTGAAATGGCCTCCACAAGCTTGTTCATGGCAGAATGAAAGGATATTCTGAATTTCACTTTTTGGGACACATCGTTTGGTAATTTGGTCTGCACAATACTTAAACAAATACGGGTCATCCCAAAAGAAATTCTTTATTTCGGCAAAGAATTTAGCCTTGTATTGCTTGATCCAATGCTCTGGAAGTTTACCTGAAACAAGATAATTAACTATATCAGCATACCAAGGTAATACTTCCACACTCATTAATTGTTCATCTGAAAATGACTCATTCAAAGTTAATGGCTCTATAGTTGTGTCAAAATGGAGACGAAAGAGATGGTCTGCCACAACATTTTCTGTGCCTTTCTTATCTTTGAATTCCAAGTCAAATTCTTGCAAAAGTAACACCCAACGAATTAGTCTAGCTTTTGCATCTTTCTTTGTGAGAAGATATTTAAGAGCAGATGATATGTGAACATGATTATTTTACAACCAATGAGGTAAGATCGAAATTTTTCCAGTGCAAACACTACGGCTAGCATTTCTTTTTTCAGTAGTTGAATAGTTCAACTGTGCATTATTCAATGTCATACTAGTATAGTAAATAACATGGGGAATCCGATCAACTCTTTGTCCTAATACTGCTCTTACTGCATAATCAGATGCATCACACATGAGCTCAAATGGTAAGTTCCAATTTGGGGGCTGAATGATAGGTGATGATGTTAACAATTGCTTTAACTTTTCAAAAGCCACAAGACATGAATCATTAAAGATAAAAGGTGCATCCTTACAAGTAAATTGCATAAGGGTCTAGAAACTTTACTAAAATCTTTAATGAAACGTCTATAAAAACCAGTATACCCAAGGAAAAATCTTACTTCTCTGACTGTTTTGGGTGGAGAAAGATTAGAAATGAGATCCACCTTGGCTTTATCAACCTCAATACCTTTGCTTGAGATGATGTGACCGAGAACAATACCTTGTGTTACCATAAAATGACACTTCTCCCAATTTAAGACCAAGTTCTTTTCGATACATCTCTGCAGAACTAGTGTTAGATGGTGTAAACATTGATCAAATGAATCTCCAAAGACAGAAAAGTCATCCATAAAGACTTCAAGGAATCTTTCAACCATATCAGAAAAAATGCTCAACATGCATCGTTGAAATATAGCAGGTGCATTACATAATCCAAATGGCATCCTCCTATATGCAAAAGTGCCAAAGGGGCAAGTGAAAGTGGTTTTCTCTTGATCTTTTGGTGCTATGGGAATCTGATTATATCCTGAGTAGCCATCTAGAAAGCAATAAAATTCATGGCCTGCTAATCTATCAAGCATTTGATCGATAAATGGTAAAAAAAAATGGTCTTTACATGTGACAGAATTCAACTTCCTATAATCAATGCATACATGCCATGCTATAGTTACTCTAGTTGGTATCAATTCATTATCGGCATTGGTAACTACAGTGACTCCTGACTTTTTGGGGACAACTTGTACAGGACTGACCCATGAACTATCAGAAATTGGGTAAATGATACCTGCATCTAATAGCTTAAGGACTTCAGTTCTAACCACTTCTTTCATATTAGGATTTAATCGACGTTGCATTTCCCTAGTCGATTTAGCATTTTCATCAAGTTGAATGTAATGCATGCAGTCTACTGGGTTTATACTTTTTATATCCGCTATGGTCCATCCTAATGCTCCTTTATGCTCTTTTAACATCCAACAACTTACATTTTTACTTTTCATTGAGAGATGATGAGATGATTACCGGTAGAGTACTTTCTTCCCCCAAAAATGCATATTCCAAAGTGTTGGGCAATGGTTTGAGCTCAAGTTTCGGTAGTGATTCTGATGATGGAATGAGTTTTTTCTCTGATGGTGCTAGTTGTTCAACTCTTGACTTCTATTTATTAGTGTCCATGGATGGTGCTGAGTCAAGTAGAGCGTTGACCTCATCGACTGATCTGTCAATATCAAAATCCAAACCAAAGTGAGTTAAACATGTTTGTAAAGGATCATCACTAAGGTTTGAAGCAAAAGTGTCATCAACTAGTGCTTCAATTAAATCCACATCAACAATTTTATTATCTGTATTGTAAGGTTGTTTGGCAATGTTGAAGATGTTTAGCTCCATAGTTATGTTGCCGAAGGACAATTGCATATTTCCAGTCCTGCATTGAATATGAGCATCCGCAGTTGCCAGGAAAGGTCGGCCTAGGATAATGAGGATGAGCTTCCTTGAATCCTGTATTGGTTGAGTGTCAATTACAATGAAATCAACAGGAAAATAAAACTTGTCTACCTGGATAAGCACGTCCTCCACAATACAACGAAATATTTTCGTGGACCGATCTGCAAGCTGTAACACCACTGGAGTTGGGTGTAATTCTCCAAGTTCAAGTTTCACGAAAATAGAGCAAGACAACAAATTTATACTAGCTTTTAAATCCAACAAAGCATTCTTAATTGTGTGGTTCCCTATGCTACATGAGATAGTGGGGGAGCCTGGGTCTTTGCATTTTAAAGGAATTTTATGTTGGAGTATAGAACTAATATTTTCTGTTAAAATTGCCTTCTTTTGAACATGCATATTTCTCTTTTTAGTGCACAGGTCTTTAAGAAACTTGGCATAAGATGGAACTTGTTTAATAGCATCAAGCAATGAGATGTTAACACTTACCTGTTTGAAGATTTTGAGAATCTCACCTGTGGATTTTCCCTTCTTTCATTTAGCTAACCTCTGAGGAAATGGAGCTTTGGGAACGTATTCTCGTGGGTTGGTGTCTTCTTTCTCCTCCGGTGATGAGTCCTCAACATTCACAGGTACAATTTGATTCTCTTTTGTCACCGACATTTCCACTTTATTGTCGACTTCTTTTCCTTTCCGCAAGATCATGACGGCTTTGGCCTCTCCATGCTGCTGTGGTGAACTGGTACTTGCTTCATGCACTTCTTTAGGGTTAGGAACTGGTTGACTTGGAAATTTGCCTTTCTCAATGGTCATTGCCAAAGTCTGAACTGAAGAAGCAAGCTGTCCCACTATCTTCTCAAGGCTTGAAACTGATTGGGCTTGTGGGTTGAAGCCTGCTCTTAATTGATTTCATAGTCCATCAATGGTGCGGTTCTGTTGCTCAATCGTGGAGTGAGTAACATTCCTGAAATTCTGGAACGCATCCTCCCATGGTCTAGGTTGAGAGTAATTCTGGTTCTGATTATATGGTCTGAATGGTGGTGAGAGGCTTGAGGATTTTGAGGAATTGGTTGCATTGGTGGAGCTGAAGCTACTGGTCCATTCTGTTGGAATCCTTGAGACCATGAAAAATTGGGGGTGGTCTCTCCATCCAGGATTATATGTGTTGGAGTATGGGTTGTAATTCGATGGTTTTCTCATTACACCTATGGCATTGGCTTGATCTGGATATGAGTCATGGTCATGTGGCTCTGTTGATTTAGCAGTTGATAACGATGCTATTTGTCGAAAAAGACTTTCAATTATCACTTTGACTTCTTTAATTTCTGAACTTGATTCGTCAATGTAAAGCTCATTTACTTCCTTAATCCTTTTAGTATTCCTGAGTGATCGACTCCGTTGTTGGGAATTATCCGCTTGGCACTGGAAAAATTTCCAAATCTCTGATGCACTTTTTGACATTAGTTCTCCTCCACTTGTTGCCATTAACCATTTTTGCACATTCGGCAATAATCCCTCCAAAAAGTATTGGCATTGGTACAATTTCTCGTACCCATGATGTGGACACTTCAAGAGTAGCCCATTGAATCGCTCCTAGTTTCAAAAAACTGCTCGTCATCTCTCTGGGTGAACTCCGAGATTTCCCTGCGAATAGCATTGGTTTTATGCACTGGGAAATATTTATTCAAAAATTTTGTAACCATTTGTTCCCATGATGCAATACTATTAGCAGGTAATGTATTAAGCCATGAACGAGCTCTATCTTTTAAAGAAAATGGGAATAATCTAAGTTTTACATCATCATCTGAAAAATTTTCATATTTAAATATTTGACAAATAGCATGAAAATCATTCAAATGATTGTATGGGTCCTCATTTTCTAAGCCATATAATGTGGGGAGACAATTTAGCACACTAGGTTTTAGTTCAAAACTTCTAGCAACTACATTTGGATACCTTATGCATGATGTGCTCAAATTAGCTAAAGGACTGAAGTAGTCCGTAAATGGCCTCTCCTGTGGTGCTTGTAAATCCATTTCAAATTTATTTTTAATGTTCTTGTGTGTGCGAAGTGTTTTCTCTAATTCAAGGTTTATAGGTTCAAGATTAGGTAATAATGACCTACGACCATGCATACAAAACAAATAAAATAAAAATGAAGATGGGAACAAAACAAATAAAAATAAAGAAGAGGGAGAAATTACGATACTAACCTTATTGCGCTATTACAACTTTACTATAAAAATACGTGAAATAAATTAACTAAAAATAAATTAATAAGATAAAAAAATTACAAAGAAAATAAATTGAAAATTAAACTACAAAATTTTAAAGAAGAGAAAAGGAAAAGAAATACTAACCTTTAAATGTAGATTCACTTTTTTTAAAAAAAAAATACAAGAAAACAATTAAACGGAAATATTCACAAAAATTAATTCTATGAATTAAAATCACTTACCTCCCTGGCAACGGCGCCAAAACTTGTTGTGCAAATTTTATTGAACTCGCAAGCGCACGAATCTGTTGTAGTATAGATCAATGGTGACGAGTATCGATCCCACGAGGAGGTGGATTTTAATTATATATAGAATTAATTTTGTAAATGGGTGATTGGATTTGTGGTGGAAATAATTTGAAATGTGCTAAAACTTAAATTAAAATGGCGAGAATAAATTCTAAAATTGGAATTTAAATGGCAAGAATAAATTAAAGAGAATTCTATTGAAATGACATACTTGGGTATCTGGATCCGCATCAACATGCATCATGGGCTAAATATTCCTTATTAATACCAATTAAATCATGAGGGGGGAATCCACACCTCATGAACCACGCTCTAATAAATATGGTGCTAAAGGCTTATAGTGCCAAATAATAATAATCTTATACCAGGGAGCCGGTGAAACCAGGGCGGTACTAGATAAGATTAGTATTATTTGTCAACGAAAAGTCAAAACATTCACAAAAACCAGAGGGGAAGAGAAAATAAATTTACCAAATCAAGCCCATGACACATGTTCAGACTTCACCTTCAACCTAAGTTTGAAAGAAAATTAGCCACTCATAGTTGAACTAGGGGCAAAATAGAAATTTATTAAAATATGTAGAAAATATAAGATGGAGAGAGAATTACAGAAAATGGATCCCAAAAATGGATTCAGAGATGCCAAATTAGGGAGGGAGGCCCCCTTTTTATAGATACATCGAGTGAATTATGGCCATCGGATTAAAAACAGTTTAGACGCTCAAGATTGCACTACGTCATCAATCAACAGTAAAGTCAACAGTATGCGTGAACAGTAACACAATTTGACCATGGTTTACACACGGTTTGAGCAGTAACGCAGTTTTGCACAGTATAATACCATGTGTTGCATGTACCGTACGTGTAGTTTTTGATCCATTAATATGCTGCCACGTCATCATCAACAGTACATAAGAATTTTAGTCCAACAGGATCTTGACACGTCATCAGTCAATGCCATATCATCGGTCAATGCCACGTCATCGATCTGTCTATGTGAACAGTGCCGTGAACAGTAATGTAGACCGCACCCATATAGGTGAATAGTACCGTACATGTGAACAGTGCCATTTTTCTTTTTATACTCCTCTTAAGGTTTTCGACCGTCTTGAGTTCAAAAATTATGTCTGTTTTGCCATTTGATCTCTCGTTTATTGTAAAATAAATATAATGCCCTTAAAATACATAAAATACTTAATTAAAATAAAACACACATAATTAAATTACAAGGAACTTAAACACATAAAAGTAAGGGTTGTTAGTAAGACTTGAAATATAAAATAACAATTTTCTCCTTTATAAATGTGCATTTTCTAACACTCAACAACACTTTTGGTTGCCCTAATTCTAAGTAATAAAAGGAGCACGCATGAAACGAAAATGAGAGAGTCCTCACTCAAGGAAAACTAACAGAGAAAAATAAGGAGAACAAAAATTAAGAGAGATTTGAGGCCTGCAACAAATGATTCACAGAAGAACAAGAAGGAGGGATTGCAAGATTAAGCGGGCTTTAGCTCTTATTCTTGTTTTCTTGATTTCTATTTATTCATGGGAATGTATTTGATGGTAAAAAGAATTTTATTTACTGTTCTATCAAAAATCATGAATTGAATTCTATTGACTAGTGTATGTGTGTTATTTTGTATTTGCTATATCATTTTGTCTTAATTTCACTTATTGCAATTTTTCTATTTTGGTTGACCATTGATTTAGACAATATTAGCTAAGAAAGAGCCTAAAAAAGACTTGACTTAGTGGAACAAATTAAGACAATACTTAGTTTTAGATTGGGTTTCCCAAGTTGAATTAATCTCGATTTGAATAAGGACATGTTTGATTTAAAATTAGTAAAGAACTAAATACAGGGATTCACCTTGTGAGGTAAATGGAACTCAGAATGTTTAATGTTATATCTAATGTTAGCATAACAATTAGTCATTTTTAGGCTGCATTCTATATAAGATATTCAACAAGTGACAATTGAGGATGCATGAGGGATTCTATCCAGTGCTGAAGTAGATGTTGCAGCAATAATACTGTAATTGAAAAAATTGTCAATGCCATTAAGTGAGTTTAATCACTCAACTACTACTTTCCCATTGATTACATTATTGTGTTTGACATGAAAAATTTCCCTATTACATTTTATTTATTGCATTTTTATTTTAATTCATTCATTAATTTCACTAATCGTCTTATTTTAATTTAGAAAAAAACTACACTGTTTAGATTACTATTACAACTCTAATAACATCAATCCCTTTGGAGACGATTTAAATACTCTTCAGTATATTACTTGTTGTGCACACTTGCACGTGTACACTTGCACATTCACACTTATAGCAATTGAAATCACCTAACAATGAGTGACATAGATTTAAGGTTTTGCCTTGAGTTCTCATTCTAATGACATACATCACCCATCATTATTGTGCATGTGGATGTGAATTTGATTGTAGAAAATAAACATATTTATTCCATACCTATGTTATTTATTTTGTGCCTACGTGTTTTCTTATTATTATGACTTGGGATTTGGTTTTCTTAGACCATGAAATTTAGGATCAGAATAAATTTTCCTTCTCTTTTCGTTTTCATAAGCTCTTGGGAAATTTGACCTTGAGTATTATTCCCTCAGAATTAGTTAGATGTTATTCCCGTAAAATAGTTTCTTCTCTTATGGACACATGGCGTATTTTAGTGCCTCAGAAGTATGGGACCTATACCTATAAAATGAATAGACTAGTGAGCACACTCCACCTATTTGGGCTTAACTGACCAGGGGTTAAGTTCATGCTATGAAATACGTGAATAGAGTAGGGTTGACGTGGGAGCCTAACACTCATTTTAAAACATACTTTAAATATGAGGTAACATATCCTTTGTGGGGATGGCTTGGTGTATCCTTAGCACCAGACACCCTAAAACCTATGTCCTCAGGTATTTCAAAAGGAAGTCTTTGAACTCAAAAACTCAACATGAACAAGAGAAAGATATTTCAAAACCAACAAGAGGAAGATATTTCAAAACCTTCCAATCAATGGAGTGAACAAGAAAAGAAAAGGATGTCTTTGAACTCCAAGGCTATGAATGCCTTATTTTGTGCACTTAATAAGAAAGAGCTCTATAGAGTGTCTAGTTATGAAAATGCTATGGAAATTTAGAACAAACTTGAAATTGTCTATGAGGGCACAAACCAAGTCAAAGAGTCTAAGATTAATAGATACACTAGACAATATGAATTATTCCAAATGGAACAAAATGAAAGTGTTTATTTCATGTATACTAGGTTTATAGATATTGTGAACACATTTAAAGCCCTAGGAAAAATCATTTCAAACAGTGAAAAGATTAAGAAGATCATTAGGTCTTTACCAACTAAATAGAGACTTAAAAGAACTGCCATAAAGGAAGCTAAAGGATTTGAATTTCTTATCCATTGATGATTTGACTGGTTCTTTTATTTCTTATGAGGAAGTTTTGGCAGCAAAAAAAGGAAATGAGAAAAAGAAGAAGAAAAATATTACACTTAAAGCATCAAAACATGTGAGTGATGAGGAAAGTGAGCTTAATGATAAAGACATGGCTATGATGGCCAGGAGGTTTAGAAAATTCTTCAGCAAACTAGTGAGCAAAAAAGATTTAGAAATCACAAAAACCAAAGGTGAAGAAAGAGTCAATCACTTGTTGTAAGTGGAAAAAACCTAGACACATACGATCGGAATGTCGTCTTCTCAACAAGCTCAAGAAGAAGGCAATGGTAGTCACATGGAATGACAATGATATGGAAACAAGTGATGATGAAGAGCAACAAGATATGTCAAATCTAGCTCTTATGGCAATTGGGGATGAATCGTTTAACGAACTTGATAAAGTAAGTGATCTTACCTATGATTAATTATACAATTCTTTTAAGGAATTGCATGATGATTGGATAAAAATGGGTAAAAAAATGCGTATCTTAAAAAGAAAATGGTTTACAAATGAAAATGAATCTCTAAATGCAAAGATTACATAGAATTAAAAAATAAAACATTACATGATAGAGTTGCATTATCAAATGAGAAACCTAACACTTCACATGAACATATAGAATCACATGTAGATGATTTGAAAAAAGAAAATGAGATGCTCAAGAAAAAGAATATTGAACTTAGTGATATTGGCTTAAAATTTACAAATGGGGAAAACCTAACCCTTCACAAATATTGATGTTGTCTTAAAACCTAACATTTCACATGAACATATAGAATCACATGTAGATGATTTGAAAAAGAAAAATGAGATGCTTAAGAAAAAGAAAATTGAACTTAGTGATGTTGTCTTAAAATTTACAAATGGGGAAAAGATTTTGGATAACTTGCTTAATTCACAAAATTGTGTGGTTGACAAAGGAGGTATTGGCTATAAAAATTAGTTTGTGAAGAGTACCTCCATTAACAATTAAGTTGTATGCTATTATTAAAATCAAAATGGTCACATGAAGTATATATGTCCAGTTAAAAGAAATGCATATTATGGAGTAAAATGTGTTTTGGGTTCCAAAATAAACTATTGCTAACACTCAAGGACTCAAAAATGTTTTGGTACCTAAGACTTGAGACTTCCTCTGCAGGGTTTGAAGAAGAAGAAGAATAAAGGGTACTTGGATAGTGGTTGCTCAAGGCATATGATTGGAAATCATACATGGTTCTCAAGTTTTACTTAGATAAAATATGGTAGAGATTTGGAGACAATTCAAAAGGAAAGATTCTTGGAATTAAGAATGCAGGTAACATTTCCTCAACTCTCATTGAAAATACATGTTTGGTTGAAATTTTGAAAAACAACATGGTTAATATTAGTCATATATGTTATAAGGGTTATAAAGTTATTTTCGATAAGGCTAGATGTGTTATTGAGAATACATGTGATAGCAAAGTTTTATTTGTTGGAAATAGATGTGGTAATGTTTATACTATTAACATAGAATGTGCATTTACCCATAATAAATGTTTTTCTGCATTGCGTGATGATGGTTGGCTATGGCATAAAAGACTAGGACATACAAGTATGGATTTAAGTTCAAATGTTTTCAAAAATGATTGGGTTAAAGGTCTTCTAAAATTGATTTTCAAAAAGATAGAATTTGTGAAGCATGCTAATTTGGTAAACAAATCAAAACCTCTTTTAAAAGCAAAAATCATGTTTCTACTTCAAAACCACTTCAACTATTTTATATACAATTATTTACCTTTTAGATATGCTAGTTTAAATGGTCAATATTATGCATTTGTGATTATAGATGACTACTTTAGAGACACATGGGTATTGTTCTTAGCCAATAAGAATGATGCTCCTGATACTTTTAAAATCTTTTATAAAAAGGTTCAAAATGAGAATGGTTATGGTCTTGCATGAATTAGGAGTAATCATGGAGAGGAATTTGAAAATCATGCATTTAAAAAATTTTACAATAATTTTAGCATTATGCATCAATTCACTTCACCAAGAAATCCACAACAAAATAGAGCTGTTGAAAGAAAAATTAGGTCTATTTAAGAAATGTCTAGGACCATTTGAATGATAATGCATTACCAAAATATTTTTGAGCTGAAGCCATCAACACTGCTTGTTATGTTTTAAATCATGTGTTAGTTAGACCTTATATTAATAAAACCACTTAAGAGCTTTAGAAAAATAGAAAACCCATAATTGGTTATTTCAAAGTTTTTTAATGCAAATGTTTTATTTTGAACATAAAAGATAATCTTGGTAAATTTGATCCAAAATTTAATGTTGGCATCTTTCTTGGTTATTTAAATACAAGTAAAGCTTATAAAGTATGTAATAAAAGAACTATGGTTGTTGAAGAGTCAATGCATGTTACGTTTGGTGAGTTTAACCCCTCCTCTGCGAGGAAAGTTGCTGTTAATAATGATGTAGATAAAGAATTATAAGAAGAATCGTCAAAAGATAAACAAGAGGATGTACCAAATGAAAATCAGGAGGATAAGCAAGAAGAAGACACAAATATGTAGCAACAAGAAGAAGAACAAATAAATACAGAGCAAAATCTAGGTAATTCATAAATACTCCCCAAGGAGTGGAGATATGCATTTTCTCATCCCAAAGAGTTAATTTTAAGTGATCCTTCAAGAAGTGTAACCACTAGGTCATTATTTAAAAATATTTTTTGTTATACTACATTTATTTCTCAATTTGAACCAAAATTCTTTTTTATGATGAAAATGATAAGTCTTGGATTAGGACAATGCAAGAGAAGTTAAACCAATTTGAGAGAAACAATTTGTGGGAATTAGTTCATGAACCTGAACATCAATCCGTCATTGACACTAAATGGGTATTTAGGAATAAAATGGATAAATCCGGTGTGGTTGTAAAGAATAATGATAGATTAGTGGCTTAAGGTAACAACCAAGTGGCTTAAGGTAACAACCAAGAAGAAGAATTTGATTTTGATTAAACTTTTGCACCAGTAGCTAGATTGGAATCTATTAGGATGCTATTAACGTTTGCATGTTATAAAAATTTCATTTTATATCAAACAAATGTCAAGAATGCTTTTTTAAATGGTTACATTGTAGATGAAGTTTATGTGAAACAACCTCTTGGTTTTGAAAATGAGAAATTTTCAAATCATGTTTATAAGTTATGGTTTAAAACAAGCACATAGTGCATGGTATGATAGACTTAAAAATTTCTTGTTAGATAATAAGTTTTCAATGGATAAGGCTGATACGACTCTCTTTATTAAGCATAAAAATCAGGATATACTTATTGTTCAAATTAAATTGATCATATTATATTTGAAAATACTAATGAGTCTTTATGAGAGGACTTTTCATCTTGTATGAGCAAAAAATTTGAGACGAGCATGATGGGAGAGTTAAAGTGCTTCCTTTGATTATAAATAAAACAAAATGATGAAGAAATCTTCATAAATCAAGCCAAATATTTAAGAAATTTACTCAAGAGATTCAGACTTGAAGATGGAAAGATTAAAAGTACCCAATGACCTCAACAATCAGCTTGACAAGAATGAAAAAGGTAAGGAAGTTGATGTCAAAACATATCAAGGTATGATCGGATTCTTACTTTACTTGATTGCTAGTAAACCTGATATTATGTTTAGCATATGCTTGTATGCAAGATTTCAATCATGTCCTAAAGAATCTCATTTGATTGTGGCGAAAATGATTTTTCGTTACTTGAGTAGAACTATAGATCTTGCCCTTTTGTATCTTAGAGGAACACATATAGACTTAACATGTTATTTAGATGCTGACTTTGTCAGATATAAGGTTGATAGGAAAAGTACTAATGAAACATGTCATTTTCTAGGTCACTCTCTAGTCTCTTGGTTTAGCAAGAAACAAAATTGGATTGCACTATCAACTACCGAGGTTGGGTATATTGCAGCCAGAAGTTGTTGTGCTCAAGCGTTATGGATGATTACTTAAAAACACAGTTACTTTTAATATAAATACGAATTCTAAAAGTTTAGCACAATCCTACAAAACTTTCTTATAGAAAAGGAAGAGTCATTTAGAGATTTCTTAATTTATTTAAAAACTTAATTATTACATAAAGCCAAGATGCTTATTTTTATTAACACAAAGCTGAGCCCATCATAAAATCCCAAGGTTGGTTATGCCAATATGCACTTCGTTCTGGTTAAGACTCGGCACTAGCTTGCCCTACTTATCGTTACTTACAATGTAAGGATTTAGTGAGCTAATGCCCAGTAAGATAACACTTTGATGCATGTATAAATTATGATGCATATGGATGACCATATTAAGCTCTTAAAATAAACTTAGAAAATATAAAACAACTTTATTTGGGCTCTAAGCATATTGCACTACAAGGTTGGCACTTTCACTTTTTAAACATTATGCCCTTGGGCCTTATTAGTTAAACTTTTGGGCGTTACTTATCGCTGTCCCCAAAAGATTTCTTCCAACTTAGCTTTGAGGGCTTGCCCTCCTTAGAACTTTGCCACTTGATATTATAATCACCCATTTTTCATAAATTCATTTTCTGAAACGTCTTCTTTATAATGTAGTCCACGATATGCATGCATCCAATGCAACTTATAACATTTAAAATTCCTCGATGCATAACAAAATCAACACACAACATTATTTAAAAACAAGAGTATTTAGTATAGGTGACATAGCCAACCATAGTATAATTAAGTATAGTATCACATGTTAGGTGACAGAGCCGACCATGGCATCACATATTAGACAGCAGAGTCGACCATAACATCACATATAAGGCGGCAGAACCGACGTAACATCACATATTAAGTGACATGGTCAACCATATAAAGATTTAGAATATAACTAATCACACTATAATAGCCATCGTAATATGAAGGGATTGTTAAAATTGAACTTAAGTATAAAAATAATTTTGTCCTTACATTATAGTTGAAGTGTTACTTACCTCTTAATTTTGACTTCTTTAGACCTTTCTAAGTTAAGAATTCCTCTACTCTTGTTATTATGAGTAAGAATAGAAGGGAATGAAATTTCTAGGTTGCATTGAAAATGAGAGGTGGTGGGGGGTTTTTATAGGATTTCTTAACGCTAATGGATGGCTAGGACTTTGCCACCATAACTCTTGATCAATGGTTGAGATCAGTGGTTGAGATTAATCTTCATAAATAACTTACTAAATTCTAGAATTCTTTAACTTTCTCTACATTTCTTCTTCCATCATCGCTTATATCATCATTTTTTATGTCATTGCTTATACCATCATTCCTTAAAATTAAATATTATAAACTCAAGGGGCTTGTTAGTTTAAAAGTATTTATACTATATTTAAGAAAATTGTACCTCACATAAATCTTTCAAAGAATCCTATTCAACACTCAAGAACCAAGCATATAGAGATTAGACATCATTTCTTAAAGGGATCATGTTAAAAAATGAGACATTGCATTAGAGTTTGTTTCCACTAATAATCAACTTGCAGCTATTTTCACGAAACCCCTTAATGAAGACCAATTTACTAATATTAGACATGATCTTGGAATGATGAATATTGCACAATAGCATAGCTTTATGTGATAGCAAGTCTATTTTGTTTTCCACAACGTGATTACTTATTTGAATTGGTTGTTTGAATTGTGTGAATTCATGAATCATGCGTTAGATTGGTCTTTAAGATATTTCGAATCAATGAATGATCTTGGAATGGATTAATTGTTAGTCAAAAAATAAAATAGATGTGCGAAATCATAAGTTAAAGAAAATGGATTGTCGTTTACTTAATAAATGGTTAATTGTTTTTGGATAGAAACCAAGGAAAACATTCTGGAAGCTAACAAAAACGGTTAACAAAATTGAATTTCCTAGTCTTAGCAAGTGTGACTAAGTTGGTTGAAATCTTTACTTACAAAATTGTACATGAAACCAGTTCATATAGCACTTGTTTGGTGTGATAACGCAAGTACAACAACTTTGGCTTCGAATCCAATTAATCATGGCAGGACAAAGCACATTGAAATTGGCCTACACTTTGTACAAGACAAAGTTTTGAATAAAGATATTGACGTTTGTGATGTATGCATTGAAGATCAAACTGCATATATATTTACTAAGCCACCTTCAATCATTTTCACTTTCTGAAATCCAATCTAATTGTGCAAAGTGAACATTTAGGTATTGTGCAAATTTTATTATACTCACAAGCACACAAATCTATTGTAATATGATTAATGGTGACGAGTATCGATCATACAAGGAGCTAGATTTAATTATGTGTAAGGATATTTTCTAAGTTTATATATAAATTGGTTGGGATGTGATTTCTGAGCAAATTGAGATTTAAATTAAAAACATGGCAGGAATAAACTAAAGATGAAACAATTCAAATGAATACTTGAATCTCTAAATTCACACTTAACACTTCACCATAAGTTTATTATCATTTTTAGTTTCAATCGATTTATAAGGGGTATTTCCACTCCTTATAGTCCTCATTTTGGTAAATATTGAATCAAGCAATTATTGTGCTAAGGGAAAATAATTTTTTACTAAATGTGGCGTCAAGTACACGTTATGCTAGGTGATAATAATCATACTATCGACAATGTGGCAAGACCGTCCACTAAACAACTTAGATGCATTCTCTATAAATACTGAGTCAAGATGAACTATTAACACTAGAGGGGAGTTTTTTGCTAATAGATATAGTGTAAAGTACTCATTTTACCAAAAAGTAATGATCTTGCACTACGGAGTCGATGTACTATGAAAAATCTAAACAAGATTATTACTGTCTATCAAAATGAGTATAAACAATCCACATAAATCAAAGAGAGAAAGTCAATAAACTTATTAAATTAAGCAACTGGATCATGTTAAGCCTTCACCTTCAACTCAAGTTTGAAACTAAATTAAATACTTATATTGAACCAGGGGTAAAATAATAATTTTATACATAGAAAATAAAAGATAAGGAGAGAATTATATAAAATAAAGATCAAATTTAGATTCAAAGTTGTCGAATTAATGGGGGAAGTCCCCTTTTATATATATAACGGGTAAATCATGGCCATTGGAGGAAAACAACTCGAACGCTCAGGATTACATCACATGGCAAGTTTTGATTGAATGGAACATATCACCAAGGTTGTGATTCAGTGAATTGCATGCAAGTATGCATATTTTTCAGTTTAATAATATGCTACCACATCATTGATCAACGTCAAAGTCAACTAGCACTGATTCAGTGTATTGAATGTATTGTAAGCTCTTTTTTAGTCTAATAGGATGTTACCACATAATCAATCAACGTAATAGGATACTGCCATGTTATCAGTGAATGCCACGTCGGCTGGGTTCCATTAAAATCCTAAAATTATTGTTTTTCCTTTTACGCTCTTCCTACAGTTTTTAGTTATTTTGAGCTAAAAAATGCTGTCTATTTTTTTGTTCAGTTTCTTACTAATTATAAAATAATCAAAATACCCTTGAAATATAGAAAATACTCAAATTATACAAAACACACAATCAAAGTTTAAAGGACTAAAATTCAAAGTTTAAGCGATAATATCTAGCAAAATTCAAACCGATTTTTTTTTTGCGCAATTGTGTTTACTTCTTTAATCAGATTAATGAAAATAATCAAATAAAAGTATAAGTATTATCTTCGGCCTTGAAAATATCAGTCTGACATCAATAATTTACACAGATCAGTCAAGTAAACTCATACAAAATGATCAATTATCAAATCTACATCAATCAAGTCACTTTCAAGAATCAAATGTGAAAACTCAAAATCTCTTAGGTAATAATAACACTCTCAAAAGAAAATAAACCTAATAAAAACTGTCACTCTAAAGAATAGTAGATTCAGAGAAAATAATAGAAAAATAGTATCACACATTCTTACTAAGATGAAGGAACAATGTCTATAGCTTAGAAAAGAATATGATCTCAAGTTAAAAAAATTAGTAGTCAAACCAATAACATTATTTATATGTATTTTTATGCATCACCATAACTTTTAGTCAATATTACCAACTTCTACTTTAGACTATAGTTCTCTAAAATACAGAAGAACTTTCACTGGGATATAACATAGGCTAGGGAAATGGCTAACAAATAAGGATAATAGGAAGAACAAAATATATGTTTAAGAAAAAATAGCCCAATAGGCTGGTTCGGAGAAAAGATTACAACTATTAGAACTTGAAAAGATTCGCAATGATGCATATGAAAATGAGAAGAATTACAAAAAACTGATGATAGTCTTTTTCCTGATAAGCATATTATGAGGAAATCTTTTACATTATATCAAAAAGTACATTTATTCAATTCTCGCCTGCATCCATTCTTAGGTAAATCACGCTTTCAATAGTTTGGTCCATTTATTATTCTCATTATTTTTCCACACAGGGCTTTTGAAATTAAGGATCTCAAAGAAAGGTGTCATTTTTAAAGTTAATAGTCAAATATTAAAGTCATATCTAGAGCACCAATCACAATAAAAAGATATTAAAATAAATTTGAGTGACCCACCAAATCTTGATTAAGTCATTTTTTACATACCTCCATGAATTTTATTTGTACATCATTTGTTATTCAATTGATCAAATTATAGACTTTGAAGTTTGGTTTTATGAATCGAAGATTGACATTGTTTTGGCTTGATTGTGAACTTAATGGATTCTTTAGATTGATTAATTCTTAAATATTGTGTTTAAATGTCATTTTTTTTTTTACTAATTCTTATGAACATGGTATTGTTCAAGCACTGATATGGAATCCTTGAGCATGTTTCATGGCCTTTTAGACAAATGAATACAATGAGAAGCTTTATGCTTGCTAATGTATGGGCTAGTAGCTCATGCCTTGCTTTTCACGCATTTGTTAAGGGAGATGCTAGAAGTAGTTTGTGTGTGGTATGCTTAGACAAAGCTTTGGAGTATTTTGAGATATCTTATGTACTTCATGAGTGCTCTTTTGTTAAGGTGTATTTGGAGACTTATGTTTAATGTTCTACACTACAAGAAAATATACAATAGATGACGGAAAATAACTGTCATAAAAGGGAGTGTATGACAGAAAGTTTAGCTGTCATCTATGTCACTGTCATTAATTTATGATATATTATTTTCCGTCATGAATTCATGATAGTATTTCATAATCATATATCCGTCACACAATATTTTAATGTAAAAAAATAATTAAATTAAAAATTAAATTTATTTAAATTTTTGTGCCATTTTTTTAAATTTTTGGTGGGAAATCCAATTGTTATTTGAAAATTAATTATTCAATTTTGGTGGGAAATTATTTATGATAGAATATATGATGGCTTTTTCCATAATAAAGTTTTGATTTTTTAAAATTATATTATAATTATAATTTATTTATGAATTCATGTTTACAAATTTAATTAATTAATAAAACAAATATCATAAAAAAATTAATATCAAATAACATTTATTCAATCCAAAAATTAATTTCAAAAGAAATACATCTAATATCCAATGTGAAATCCACCAATACATAATAAAACATCCCAAATTGAAAAAGTCATCCCAAAGTATAAAATTGCTGTCAAACTCTAAGAAAAGCAATAAGAATTCTGGCCACCAAGCTAAGTTACCCAACAAAATTTTCAAAGATATTAAGTACTCCGACAATAAGATTTCTAGCAAGACTTCCTGTAAAAATTCCAGCAACAATATCATCTTCCGATAGCACTCTTAACGAAAATGAAACTTACAATGCGACCTGCAAGCTTCCTATGAACAAAATTGATTCAAACACCAAGCAGAATAAGGAAATTACCTTATTGTTGAGCATCAGTAAGGTAATTAAGCAAGCTTAAGCAAAGGTAAAAAGTGAATATAAAGTGAATATATATTCGTTGAGCATCCATTATAATTAAGCCAACAAGTAATACAAAGTACTAGTGCACACTCTTAATAATCCATTATAATTCGGCCATCAAGATTCAAACAAGTAAAAGTACCTTTGTTGAGCATCAGCTCCCCATACCCTAACTCAGTGATCATACAGTGCAGTCTCATGCTCCGTCAATTCTTCTCTGTCCATTTCCAACTTTAAATTGTTTAGCTTGAAGAAACAAATAAATACATTTGTGTTTGTAGGGAATGGAAAGCAAAACCTAGAAAACTTCAAATTAAAAGTTCCATACTTAAACCCAAAGTCAAGGCTGAAATGCAAACATTCTTGATTGGAATACATGGACAGGGATTAGCCCTAATGCGCTAGCCAAGAGTTTGATTATGTATAAAAAAGGGTGGGGCTATTTGCATTCTACAATTTACTTTAAAAATCAATTTCTTTGTTAAATTTTTTTTGTTACTAAAATATCTACAATTTAAATTTAAGTAAATTATGAGTAAAAAGCTCTATTGCTTTAAAAAGAAAAGCACATAAACAAAACGGGAATTGCATCAAGCTGTTGTTGAAGGATAAACAATGGCTGTACCAAGATTAGGAAAACGAGGGAAAATGCTAATGTTAGTAAACTGCATACAACTACAATAATAGCAATCTTAAGGCTTTGGATGCTAATCAGCATAATCTAGTTGGTTCTGTAATAGATACATTGAAATAAGTATTACCTCTATTTGTGATGAATACATTCTACAACCTAAGGAAAAAATAAACTACTAACTAAAAGAGTTTATTGATAGTTATTTTGGCACTTTTTGAGTGTGCAAAGTAAAACTATGCTTATAAGTGTTGAGAGTATCTATTAACTTGGAAATCTCCATACCCTCTAAAAATTGGGAAAAAATTTTGATTAAATTTTTTATTAAAATATGGAAAGGGATGTTGCTGTTTGAAATGGTGAGATTGCCTACCGAAGGGGATTGTAACACAAAATCTTCACCGAACAGAAGTCATAATTTAACCAGATATTGGACACTTACAGAACATTACAAAAAATGAATTCCTATAGGTACAAACAGAAAGCAAAAGACAATAAATTAGGAATAAAGGCATTCTTTGGACTGACCGAAAAATTTCAACTCGAGTTGCTCCATATTGGATCTTTGAAGGAAATGGAGTACCCATACCTTGACCTATAGTTTCGTTGCTTTAACCATCACAAGGAGGTGCATTGACCCACCTACAATATTGGAGTATGAATAACACACAAATAAGATTCATCCTATCAAAAATATGGCAAAAGAAAAAAATTCTGCTACATTGAGGATTTACAACACAGACTCTGCTACCCCTGAATAGGAACAAGAAAAAAAAATCTTACATAAACAACAACTTAAATGCCAGCTATGCAGACCATGTCGACACATGATACAAAACCCTAAATTACAACTTAGGACTAGTTTCAATTCCTAATCTTTGAGATGGAAATAGAAAACTGTTAAGAAACATTGTAAAAATCATGAAATTGAGCAACCAAGAAAAAAAGTATTGTAGATGTAGGAAGCTTTAAAAACTGTTAACTAATTTTTAATCGAAAATGGCCATATCCTCTGAAATGGCACACGCATAACCCAAAAGTAATATATTCACTTTTTACCTTTTGCTCAAGCTTGCTTAATTGTCTATGTTCTCTTCGACTATAATTTCCCATCTACGGGTCGGGTGAAACCCGAACCGACACGAACACCCAAACGACGTCGTTTTCGTCCTCCTCCTACTCACCAAAGACTTGTCATAAACAACCCTAGCTGTTGGATCTGACAGCGTCTCGTAAGGATTGTGGATCTCGATGAAATCCCGACCTTTACCCGACAAATCGAGATGATAAACCTTCGCCAAACTCCAGTATACCATCTTAATCTCCGAAATCATTGTTGTTGGCTCCACCCTTAGCACCTCATACAAGCTCCTTCCCGTCCCTAGCGCGATCATTGACATCTCCACTGAAACCGCACGAGGACTTCTCTTGTTCTTTCGCGAAGCGGTAGTGAAATCGAAGAGCAGCAGGGGAGCAGTGGCAAAAACTTAACAAGTAGTGCGTTTAATTAGGTTAGATTTAGGGTTCACTTTTTCATTTTATACTTTAGAAATTATATAGTGTAATTATTCACATATTAAGTAACAAATTATAAGTCGACACCTGGCTAAGTAAAAAATAATAATTTGTGATAAAAAATAATTCTATCACAAACCCATATAAAAAATAATAATTCTATCATAAAACCATCATTAATTCGTGATAGAAAATAATTCTATCACAAAGCCATCATTAATTCATGATAGATTAAAGATTATGTCACAAGTCTATCATAATTTTATGATATTTCCATAATCTGTCATAAGTTGTCTGTCATCTATTAGCAGTTTTCTGTTAGTGCTCGAGCTCTATCAGAGATGCCTTCACCCAGCAGTGTGAAAAAGGGCAGGTGGAAATGCATTTATTGATTCGGCTGGGCTCCTCCCCCCGAGTCTGCTGATCTTTTTCCCTAGATTCTCCCCCTGAATTTTTATTTAATACATCTCGATAATATTTTTACTAAATGATTTCTAGAATGGAATTATACCAGGTATGTGAATTGTAAGAGCTAGATAGGGTTGTTATATATATTAGTTTCATATGTTTTAGCATACTTCTTGGATATGGGATGTGACATATGTTGGGATTATATGCTCTTTTAAAGCATATTAATTTATTTTCTAATTAATAAAACATTTGAGATATTTTCAAATGCATAAATATATGTTGAATAAGGTCCGTTTAATCATATTATATGTATTTATGTGATCACCATATGGATTCATAGAAGATATAAATACAAGTTATCTTATAATTAAATAAATTTAGTTCACAGTTGAAAAATAGAGTTAGGCGCTCTATTTATGTTTAGACTGTAGTAAATTCATTGAATGATTTGTCTTAATCATATATAAATTTATTGATGTAGTTTGACTACACTGAGCTGGATCATATATGAGATTTAATTAACTTTGTAATAAATGTCAGACTTATTAAATCTCATAGGCATTGATTTATTGTAATCTTAATCTTGAGTTAATTATGATTTCATGATTGTAATTGTTATTCCATTTGAGTTACCCATGGGCATAACACATACTTGTAGTCAAGATTATCCAGTATCTTGGTGGGAGCAATTATGAGTATTGGAGTTATAGATTAACAATATAGAATTTGTACAACACATCCCTTGATGGGTTTTCGGCACTTGATCATAGAATTCTCTAGCTAGAGTGTGTCAACATATTTAGTATGTTGAAAATGATCATTAAAGAAAACTAGTATGTATCAAGGAATAAGATGTAATTAAATTGATTGGATCATTGAGATATCAATTTAATTAACGATGTGGTACAAAGGATTGAGCATTAAAGAAATCGATGTGGCATGGGACGAATTATTATTCGAACATACAATTAAGAAGGTTAGTTCCAATCTTATAGTGGAGTAGAGTTGGAATTAAATGATTAGGCTTATTTAATTACAGGCTTAATTGTTGTAGCCACTATTGTATATTCTCAAATGATCTCCGAGTTAGCTCATTTAATTGACTGCACCACTACTGGCTTAATAAGCAAAACAACTAGCTATTTGAGTTGAAAACCTAAATATATTATTTAGTGGGAGGCTCCATCTAATGTACTTGTGTCTAAGGGGCCTTGTATTCTTTTACAAGGTGGGCCCTTATGACAAGAAAAAAGTAACGTTACTTTTGCTTTATTATTTTTAATTTAAATCAAACTTGATTTAATAGAATTAAATAATATAAAAAATGGAGCCTAGAGTTTCCATTAAAGAGATATATAAAAGGACTAATTTTCTCTAAAGAAAAATAGGGCAGTCACTTTATATAGATCAGAGAAAAAGATTTTTTCTCTCTAATTTTGAGAGAAAATTTTTCTCGTGCTAGTTGCTTTAGTGGTGATAAAGGTGCCCACACATCAAGTGCATATCAAACCTGAGTCATAACTTGGAAGATCATTAGCGACAGTTCGTGATCTAACAAACGTAATGACGGATCGTGATCTAACAGGAGTGGTAATGGGGAATCGTGATATGAGAGCCTAAATCACTTCAACGGAATAAGCTAAATTGGATTTTTAAGGTATCATTTCTAGATTACAAATTCTTATATATTGTATGAGAGCAATCTTAAAAGTTTTTATAAAAATATAAAAATTAATTTTTCCTTAACAATTGGTATCAAAACCATCTCATATTAATATATAAGAATATTGTATAAAATTAATCGTTAAATTTTTGTATTAGGGTGACACAATTTATTCAAATATATATTATTTGTTTAATATATGAATAAAATATGTTTTTGGTTTGTTTAATTCATGGTTAGATTCTCTACTATATTTTTTCTTTGGATCTGTAACAGAGGGATGGTTTATTATCACCATGTTTTCCTCTTGATTTAGTTTACTGTTATAAAAATTTTGTAAGCAAAAATTGGTGTAGGAAATTTGTAAGTCACTGGAGTAAAATCACGGATGTCAGATCAAAGCAACGAAGGCTGGAAAATTGAGTGGCAACTAGCGGTGTATGGCGCCCGCGTAGTGGCCAGCAGCACATGCTTCCAGCAAGAGCGCGATGCAGGTTGCGCGCGTAGGTTTGGTGATTTTCTGGTGACATGGTGACAGTGGCTCGACGTCGGAGATGCATCGGAGTCTAATGGAAAGAGTGAACAATGAATGGGCTTAGTGGCGATGGCGGCTAGGGAGAAAAATATAGATTTTAGGGTTTTTCAATGGTTTTTATCATTGAGGTCCCTATGGTTCTATAGTTTTTCTTTTGGGCAGAAAAGTTTTAATTGCTTGTGTTTACGTCCAAAAATAGTGTTGGACTTAATGAATCACAGTTTTAGGCCCAATTGCAATTGGACTTAATGGATTAAAAATTGAACACATTAAATTTATTTTTTGTCCAAAAGTTCTATTTTCGTAAAAAAAATTTAATTATTTATTTATTTTCTTTCAAAATTAAAATTGGACCAATAATAAATTTAAAAGTCTAATTTACCATAATCCATTAACAATGACAAACTTATGGAAGATGAACATTGACAAGAAGCCCAATGAAGATTAGGCTTAGAGTTAATGTATTTTTTTGTTTTAAGATAGCCATGAATTAAGATTATTTAATTATTTTTCTATATGTTATGTTTTGAATGATAACGTGCCATGATAACATGTCCTATAGAATAGGTAGTGCCACTCTATGCATAATGATACATGTCATCCATTAATAATGAATCTCATTATATTGTTTGAAATTTGCACATGCTTAATAATATTTGATATCATCTAGATAATATTATATGAAGCATGCAATTAACAATATATATATATTTTAAAAAGGAAAAACCAATTTTAAAATATTGAGTGAGAGAGGGATAATCAAGATAATTTTTTCCCATGAACTCCATTATTAGTTCAATAATAAAATTATATATATACCTCGACTTCATAATACGGTGATGCTCCCTACGAAGGGTATATATATTAGATATTTTATTTAATGAACTTCTTCAGAAATAAAATTGAAATATTTTTCAATCAATTGTTCACCCCAACGGTGACTATTGATATGAAAAATACATAGATTGAAATAATGGTTATACATTCAACTAAAATTTATTATTAACCTTCCCAACGAAGCTTTGTTAACAAGTTTAGGCCCAAAGGGATAACGATAATTATTTATCATGTCTCTATATACAAGTAAATAATCCAATCGATAATTGGGTCTAGTAACTGTAGGAATGACTTCCCCATCGGATAGCTTGTCAAAATGGTACTAGATTATCATTACAATAAATTAAAATGCATTTATGTTTTTTTTTACATTTTTGTCATTTATTGTGAATTATGTTTCAAAGTATTTATGCATGTCTATTTTGTTTTTTTCTAGAAAATGTCTTCCATCAACCCATTATTAATTATTCTTGTTAAAAATGAACTCATTGGCGAAAATTATTTAGATTGGAAACGCAATCTATTTAATATTCTCACAGCTAAAGGTTGCAAATATGTGTTGACCTAGCCATGCCCTCTAGAACCAACGTTATACGATTATAGAAATCAAAGGGAGCCTTATGAGAAATGGTGCGAAGCTAACAAAATGGCTAAGCGCTATATTTTGGCTTCAATTTATGTGGAACTGCATAAGAAACATCGAAGCATGGAAACATTCACTCAAATAATGGTTAGTCTTCATCAGATGTTTGGGCAAAATACTCATTTTGCCAGAGAAGCAGTATTAAAACGTATTACGGATAATAAGATGGAAGAGGGCACAAGAGTTCGTGATCATGTCCTCAAAATGATGGGCTATTTGAATGAGGTAGAGATTTATGGTGTTCAAATCAATGATAAAACAAATATTAACATAGTGATTGAATCTTTACCTGATACATTTAAAGAGTTTAAGGTCAACTATATCTTAAACAATAAAGATATGATCTTAATTGAATTAATGCACGAACTACACGTTATAGAAGAATTTTATCATATCAGAAAACTTTTTGAAAAATAATTCTCTTCAAGGGTTAAGTCGAAAGACTAAAATAAGCAAGAAAGAGTTGGGATCGGCAAATTGTCCACTAAAAGAAGTGGCAATCCAAAAGGCAAGTGTTTCAAATGTGGACAACAAGGTCATTGGATGAAAGATTGTCCTAAGATTATTAAAATCAGGTATAGGAAATCTTTAAGCTTTCTAATTAGTTCATATTTCTATTGATTCATGCAATAATATATTTTGAGATAACTAATCTTATTTATAATTCATTTATTAGGTTTTCAGGAAACCAAGAGATTAAGTAAAGAAAGCTTCAAACGGCAGTTAAGGACATGCTAGTTTATATCAATTGAAAGGCTAGATCAACTTTACAAGACTTTAGTTTTGAAATTTGTCTTTATTTTTCCAAATATTAGAGAAATTTAATTTCAATGACTTGTTTTAATAAACAGGAGTACACTGTTATTTTGGGATCCTCTGTTTATTACTTATTTTTGTTATTTATAAAGACAATTTATATCATATAAGTCTATTGATCTATTCAAAGTAAGATATAATGATAAAAAATATATGCATTTATCTAAGAAAAAAATGTTTCTTCTAACCAAAATCACCTCTGATATTTATGCTTAAGTCATATAAACTATAATAAGATTTTAAGAAAATGATTAATGGTAGACTTGTTGGCCTATTAAGATTGATCATTGTAACTCTATAAATCTTATTTAGAAAAGCAATAGGACGAGGATGCTCTTTTTAAGCTAAAAGCATAACATTGTATTGGATGATTTAGCGCATACAAATGTATACAGACTAATCAGTTTATATTTTATAAGAGGTTGGTAGTATTCTATCAATCTTCTTGATGAATATTCATTTTATTTATGTTTGTCTACATGCGTCATGATGCCATTACTTTTGAAATTCAAAAGCGTATGTGGATAAGACAAAAGCAATTAGACAGGAACATAAAAGAACTTCGATATGATCGAAACAAAGAATATCTCTATGGAGAATTCAAGCTCTATTTGGTTGTCAAAGAACACTATGATACAATAGTATAATTAAATAGAGAAACAAGATTCTTTTGGATAAGACAAGATATATACTAAGTGGCTTATCATTTACCTTTTTTATTCCAAATACTAGTATTTAAAACTGCAAAGTTTGTTGAACTTAGTTTCGTCTATCTCGGTGTCTATTACTCCAAGAAATTATGAAAACGTCACAAACATAATTTGAGACACATTCGAATTTGGAGTTTACTAGTATTTGTACTAGAATCAGAGGTAGAGAAGATGAATTTGTGTTCAGAAGCTTGCATGTTTTAGGTATCTTAAAGGAATAAGGGAAAGTTTAAATTATAGTCCTCAAGATAGGAAAGTATTTATAGACATACTCTTTACTTTCTTTGAGTAAGACTATATAATGACTTATAACCTAAGAGTAAGGTAAAACTAGAGAAATAAAAGAGATCAGGTTGATGCTCAGCTTTTAACACTTGTTATAGAACAGGAAAAACAACAACAACCAGCTGATCAGTACAGGATTATCCCTGAACAACCATCACTTTCAGAACCTCATCGTAGTGAGAGGGTAACTAGGTTACTTGCGAGATATATGTTATTGAGAGAAACCTATACAATGATCTCAGTTGAATATGTATAAGATCCCACTAGCTACAACGAAGTTCTAATAGATAAAGATGTTGAATTTTGGAAAAAGGTTATGAATCAAGAAATGAAATCCATGTATTCTAATAAAGTCTGGGAATTTGTAAAGACACCGAACGGGGTAAAACCTATAAGGTGCAATTGAATCTACAAGAGAAAAAGAGGAGTAAACGGAAGGGTGGAAACATTTAAAGTAAGATTAGTAGCCAAAGGGTTTTACTCAGAAAGAGAAATCGATTATGAAGAAACCTTTTCTTCAGTTGCTATGCTTAAATCCATTAGGATTCTGTTCTCCATTGCTACAGTGCTAGATTATGAAATTTGGCAAATAGATGTCAAGACTGCCTTTCTAATTGGCATCTTGAAGAAGACATCTACAAGCAGCAACAAGATAGATTCATATAAAAAGGTCAAGAACACATGGTATGTAAGTTACAGAGATCCATTTATAGATTGAAGCAAGTATCCTGGTCATAGAACATTAGATTTAATCAAGCGATTAAATTGTTTGGATTCATTCAAAATATTGATGAACCATGTGTGTACAAGAAAATTCAGGAAAAATCTATAGCCTTTATAGTTCTTTATGTAGACGATATTCTCCTAATTGGAAACAATATAGGAGTATTGACTATAATAAATAGTTGATTAACAAAATAATTTGATATGAAAGACTTAGGAGAGGCAAGTTATATTCTTGGTATCAAATAACTACGAGACTGGAAGAATAAAACTTTACCCTTGTCTTAAGCGGTCTATATCGACAAGATATTGGATAGATTTAGCATGGAAAATTCCAAGACTGGTTTATTACCATTCAGACATGGAATTGTATTCTCTAAAGATCAATCACATAAAACATCTGAAGAGATAGAGAGAATGAGATGAGTTCCCTATGCAGAAGCAGTGGGAAGTCTCATGTATGTCATGCTTTACACTAGGCCAGACATCTGTTTTGGAGTATGGATGGTTAGCAGATATCAAATCCTGGACCTGAACACTGGACTATAGTCAAGCATATAATGAAGCATCTGAAAAGAACTAAAAATTATATGCTTGTGTATTTGAGTGATGAACTCATTCCAGTAGGTTATACTAATTCTGACTTTATGTCATATAAGGATTCTAGAAAATCAACTTCTGATTATGTGTTTACATTAGGAAGTGGAGCTATTAGTTGGAGGAGTGTGAAACAATCTTGTATCATATACTCTACAACTGAAGCTTAATATGTGGTTGCATCTGAAGCTGCAAAAGAAATTGTATGCATCCGCAAGTTCCTATAAGATCTTGAGGTGGTACCTGTTGTAACTGCACCCTTAAACTATTTGTGATTATAATGGTGTGGTAGCTCAATCTATGGAACCAAGAAACCACAAGAAACAAAACACATTAAGAGGAAGTATTATCTTATAAAAGAATAGTATAGAAAAGTTGTATGACAGTACCCCAAATGACATTAGATGATAAATGGCAGATCTTATTACAATGGCCATAAGTGGGAAACCTTTATAACCTGCACTTAGAGCCCTAGAGCATATGTAATATGTCAGATATGCTTTAAGAGCAAGTGAGAGATTGTTGGGATTATATGCTCTTTAAAGCATATTAATTTATTTTCTGATTAATAAAATATTTGAGATACTTTCAATTGCATAAATATATATTGAATAAGGTCCGTTTCATCATATTATATGTATTTATGTAATTATCATATGGATTCACAGAAGACATAAATACAAGTTATTTTATGATTAAATAAATTTAGTTCGCAGTTGATAAATAGAGTTCGGTGCTCTATTTATGTTTAGACTATAGTAAATTCATTAAATGATTTGTCTTAATCATATATGGATTTACTGATGTAGTTTAACTATATTGAGCTGGATCACATATGAGATTTAATTAACTTTGTAATAACTGTTAGACTTATTAAATCTCATAGGCATTGATTTTACTATAATCTTAATCTTGAGTTAATTAGGATTTCATGATTGTAATTGTTATTTCATTTGAGTTACCCATGGGCATGACACATACTTGTAGTCAAGATTACCCGGTATCTTGATGGGAGCAATTATGAGTATTAGAATTATAGATTAACAATATAGAATTTGTACAAAACATCTCTTGATGGGTTTTCGGCACTTGATCATAGAATTCTCTGGCCAGAATGTGTCAACATATTTAGTATGTTGAAAATAATCATTAGAAAAAACCAGTAAATATCAAGGAATAAGATGTAATTAAATTGATTGAACAGTTGAGATATCGATTTAATTAACGATGTAGTACAAAGGATTGAGTAGTAAAGAAATCGATGTGGCTTGGGAGGAATTATTATTCGAACATACAATTATGAAGGTTAATTCCAATCTTATAGTGGAGTAGAGTTGGAATTAAATGATTAGGCTTATTTAATTACATGCTTAATTGTTGTAACCACTATTGTATATTCCCAAATGATCCCCGGGTTAGCTCATTTAATTGACTGCACCACTACTGGATTAATAAGCAAGATAACTAGTTATTTGGGTTAAAACCTAAATATATTATTTAGTGGAAGACTACATCTAATGTACTTGTGTCTAAGGGGTCTTGTATTCTTTAACAAGATGGGCCCCTATGACAAGAAAGAAGTATCGTTACTTTTGGTTTATTATTTTTAATTTAAATCAAACTTGATTTAATAGAATTAAATAATATAAAAAATGAAGCCTAGGGTTTCCACTAAAGAGATATATAAAAAAACTTATTTTCTCTAAAGAAAAATAGGGCAGTCACTTTATATAAATCAGAGAAAAAAAAATTTTCTCTCTAATTTTGAGAGAAAAATTTTCTCATGCTAGTTACTTTAGTGGTGATAAAGGCGCCCACACGTCAAATACATATCAAACCTGAGTCACAACCTGAAAGATCATTGGCGATAGTTCGTGATCTAACAAGCGTGGTGGTGATGGATCGTGATATAACAGGAGTGGTAGTGACGGATCGTGATCTGGGAGCTTAAATCACTTCAGCGGAAAAAGATAAATTCAATTTGTAAGGTACAATTTCTAAATTACAAATTCTTATATATTATAGAAGAGTAATTTTAAAAGTTTTTATAAAAATATAAAAAATTAATTTTTCCCCAACGACATAAAAGGCAGACTCATACATGAGTGTGCACATACACCTTTCCATATGATAAAGATCAACCAAAAAAAAAAAAAAATCAGCCTGTCACATGGGCATTGGATTTATAACTCTTTGCATGTCAGGTATATGATCAATTCAATAATGTCGTATGTCACGGTGATAAACATGTTGTAAATGTAAGGGCATAGAGCTTTCCCAGAGGACACACTTCATGTAAGCTTATTAATTCGTTATGGCTCAGAGATGTTTATCTTATGGGAAAGGGTAAACAAGCAATTATATCTAGAACAAATTTAAGGGAATTCTGATAGAAAAAGATAAAAGGAAATAAATCATATCAACTATAATACCAGAGTTATGTCAATTTTATTTGATAGACTTGTTATCTTTATGGAATAATTGGATATGTTTTCAGGTTCATTTGCTGCTGGTTTGGCTTTCCTAACAATGTACATATCTGACAAATAAAAGCATTTGACCGCAGAGGCCCTGTGCAAAATTGTGCCTTGTCTTTCTTCCTTCACCGTTTGCATCTCTTGTTGGCATTTCTCGAGTTGATGACTACGGGCACCACGGCAGCCGGCAGGATGTATTTGCTGGAGGTTTTGCTTGGTGTGTGCCATTTATTTATTAATAATATTAGTGAAAATTGATAGATGCCGTCCCTCTGATGCATAAATTTGTTGACTTCAAAAAAATTCAGGGCTCGTAGTGGCTATATTTTGCTATTTGCAGTTCTTAAAATAGCCGTAATTAAATAGTCGAATATTCAAATTTTATGTGCAGTTGATTGTTCTCTCAGAATATCTCATCTGTATTAACTCTTAAATTCATTATCATTCAAATGTTATTAAATATATTAAAAAATTTTAAACTCAAGTACTTAGCTTTTGTTGTAGATTATTTTAGTAGAAATCACATTTAGAGCCAATTTGATAATATTGTAACTTTTAAAATAATTATTTTTAGTTGTGTTGTGGAAACAATCAACTGTGATGTGGACCAGTTAAATATTTGGTAAATTTTATTTTTAAAAGTACTATAAGTTTTAAAATTAGTTATACATGTTTGGTAAATGTGATTGTTAAATTATTGTCAAAATATAAATGACTAAAATATATATAATATCAAGTGAAATTTAAAAACTTCAACATATATGCAAACATGAGATTCAATTTTTATGTGTCTATATAACAATTGATAACTCAAAAATTAATACTTTCACAATATTATTTTTTTCTCAAATCAATTCTTAATTAAAAAATAACTTTTTGCATCAAATAACATCAATTTTTTTATAATCGAAGTTTAATAAGATGGTCCTTTCAAAATCATAAAAATATACACCTTACATTTTATTGAATATTATAAATTAAAGAGCAAAGTTGCGAAACGCATACTAAGGTGATCTTGCAGTGATGACATTAAAAGTATTAGAGAAATTTTGATGGAACTGAAAATATGAAGAAGAAGAATTGGGGTAATGCGCATATGCGAAGATAAAATAAATCAAAATAACAATGATGATTTTAAATTTTTCTGATCTTATTTTTTAATTAACTAAGGATATTTCAGGTTTATATAAAATATGTAAGGATATAATTGGAATTGTATTGAATATAAAATTGATTTTCAAAATTAGATTTTAAAAGTTGCTATTTCTCTATCTTTTAAAATCAGCTAAATAATGGAATGATTTTATCCAAAATAATTTTTTTGAAATAAGTCTCCTAACAACAATCTCAAATGTACCCCTTAATCAATCTAAAACATGATGCCATAGCTTGGTGGGGTAGGTTATGGAAATATTTTTATTTTTATTTTTATATATAATAATAATAATAATAATAATAATAATAATAATAATAATAATAATAATAATAATAATAATAATAATAATAATAATAATAATACAATTACACTGATACTACAGTAAAAATCCAGTGAGACCTGCCTTGATATATATTTAAATTCAAGTCCAAAAATTCTATCCAAAGAAGGATAGGCGGCCTGCTCCTCTTTGAGATGAAATTATACTCTCATATACCGATGACTAACAACAACCTTACAGAACACATAACACGTTAATACTCTCCTTTAAAAACATATCGTAATAGCTCAAACTATGATAATAAAACTTTCTTACATGATTTTTCATTCATTGGCGTAAACTAATAGGGAAAATAATCTAAATTAGACATGTTATGTTATGATTGTAACGGCCATGATCACAACCATATATCTATATCTATGTATATATTTTTATAAAAGGGTTATAACGTGTGTTACCATTTTAGCAACAATTGGATATATCTTTATTGATTCTTAATTTAAAAAATATATCAATTTCCCCAATGCACATATGATGTTCCTACTTCAGAAAATTTCCACAGAATCCAATATCATTAAGACTTAGATACCAAGATCTCTTACAAAATCTAACATTATCTGATTCGTTTAAATAATTTAATTCTAACCACTGCACTTTCATATATATCTTCGTTGATGCAGTACTTAATGTGTCAATAATTTATTGGTGTTATATGACACCTAGCAGTAAGTATAATACTATTCTCTATTTCTAAAGAGAGTACGCATTCAAACCTTTTTCTTTGATTCTTATATATGTTCCCTTGTCCATAAGGGAAAACAAATGTTTAATAGATTAAAATTGAAAAAAAAAATGAGCAAGGAATTTGGAAGTGGAAGTTCTCAGGCTTGTGCTTCATGTAAACACCAGAGAAAAAAATGTGAAGAAACCTGTGAATTAGCTCCATTTTTTCCAGCAAGCAGGTATCGTGAATTCCAAAATGCCCACAAACTTTTTGGTGTAAGCAACATACAGAAAATTATGAACTCAGTTGATCCAAGTCAAAGAAAAGCAGCTGCTGAATCAATTCTAATTGAGGGTAACATCAGAAGCAATGATCCTGTTCATGGCTGTCTTGGTGTTGTCCGCAATCTGAAATCCCAGATTGAGTACTACGAAAAAGAACTAGGTGCTGTGAATCAACAACTGCCATTTTTCCGCGACAAAGAGAAGCAGCATCAACACCAGTTAGAGAAGTTTATAAAGAGTTCATCTCCAACCCTAGTAAAACTGCAATCTTTTATCATTAAAGAAAATGATCAAAACCTCCCTGTGGTTTTAGTAATTAATCATTCTCCCCACATACTTTAAAATTCGTCAAAACCTTATTTTTATATTTTTTTTTGCTACAAGATGGGTTTTAAAGTGTGTGAGAAAAAAGAATTAATTTTGAAAAATAGTGATTGGTTTTGGTCATTATTCAGTTATAATTAGAGTTAAACTATGTTATATATAATGTAACATATGGTAAACTCATGAGTTGTTACCTATAATTGTTACCTATAACCATTCAATTGTTACACAGGCAGTAACTTTTCAGTTTCGGGTGACAACTCAATTACTGTTGTATGTTACATATAATGTAACATAGCATGACCCTTATAATTAATATCCAATATATTCTTATGATATAGAAAGGCAAATTGATTATATATTGTTTGATTTTTAACTGGTGTAATATATAGCCTGATATAGGTGATATGAAGATTGGTGAGCGCATGTACAATTACCAGTCAACAATGGAAGAAAGTGAGGATGTACGACCTTTTGACATCCAAACCACGGATCCAATTATGAACCCCTATCAAGTTGCCCATGCTCTTGCTGCTCAATTTGGAAATTCCAAGTAAATTTTTTTCCTAAGGCCTTAAATATACATGAAATTATATCATATGTTAAAATTAAATAATCTTCTAATTAATAAAACCATTTGTGCAGTGCAGCGCCAAGAGCCTCGCGAAAGCAGCCTCTGGCATTTGGCAGCGATGAAGAGGAAGAAAGCGTAGACGTATCATCTCTGAAAGGAAAGAAAATATAGTGGCAATAATAAAGATTAAGAAACGCAATATGTATGAATAGTCTATATCAGAGGCGAAGCTATAGGTGGGCCTATGCATGTAACAGCTTTTTATAGTTTTCTTCAGCATCTAGGTCCTCTTTTCTTCTTTGTTCCGAAGGTTGTAATAGGTGCAAAAACCAGACACACAATTATATATATGAAACCCTAGCTATCCATCATATACATATAAGCATAAATTAATGAGATTTGGATTTTAAGTGCCAATTTGGTTGGCAAGTTGTGATCATTGATAGATGTGGGACGAATATGAAGGTTATTAAAGCTATGATCAATAGTTATGGGATGAAAAATTTTGTTATCATCGGTGACTAAATTTTTTGTTATAAAATTACCATTTTTCTTCTATGCTAACATAACATAGCATGGATAAGAAAGTCAAAAAATAAAGTTGGTCCATAAGCTCTGCTACATGTATATGAGTCATATATTCCACTGTCCTCCCGTTATATTTATATGACATCAAGATCCAAGATTATTTTCAACTACTTCATGCAAACTACATCAATGATGAACCAATACTTTTCTTGCCTTTTTGTCACGAGCCGCTCAAATTTATCACCAATAGAGGCTAACTTCCCACAAACTAGTACATTTAGTAAAAGTCTGCATCACAACGGGATGCGCTTAGAAGTGAGGTGCACTCGCTCAACGGCGGGATGTACTTAGCATCAGGGTGTGCTCAACATTGGGTTGCCTCATACAACTAGTCAACTGTGGTGCACTTAGCGACCAACCAAGCCCAGCCCGAAATCTAAAATTTTTTAAAATTGTAAATAGCCTAGAATGTTCTAGAGTTATGCACTTTAGTCCCTAGCGAGATTTTTAAGCAACTTGCACCCACTTGCTAGGAAGCTTCATGACTTAGCACCCAACTCTATAAATAGGGGTGAGCCCTCACTATTTTGCTCACTACACCAACACCACCAGCAAATATAACACACCTTACACACAAGCTCTCAATCTCTTGTAAAAAGCTCTTGTAAAAGCTCTCTTGTATTTACTCATTTGCAAGTAATAAAATTTTATTTGGCCTTATTGCTCTCTCTCTTCTCTCTAGTATTGTCGCAAGTATCCTTACTTAGCTAGTATAAAAAGATCATAAGGCTTACTTAGCAATTTTTGTGTGAGGTCTAAGTGTCGAACGGGTTGCTAGGCAACAAAACTCATCCCATGAGAAGTGGTATTAGATCCAAGATTTGCACCCACGCAAGCTAGCTCACGAGTAAATACCAACCCTCCTAACACATCACAAGAGGGCATTGTCAGTGCAGAGTCACTTGAGCCAACTCGTGGCTGTCAGGAGGGACGCACACATGCTAAGTCCCCTGATAAGTCCAAGGCCGCTTCCATAGAGGTAAGGGTCAACGGTCTCGAGGGTGAGTATGATGAGTACGCAGTAGCCACCAAGGCCCTTATGCAAGACTACGTCGACTCTCTCTGAGGCGAGTTTCAAGCGTTAAAATTGCATAGCTTCATGCAAAACGAGTTACATGTAATACATGCAGAGGTCGACGAAGTCCGCTTGGATTGGGTTTGGCACAAGCACACACTCTCTGCTAGCCTAGCTTTGACAAGCTCGAGTGATGCATGCCACATCGATGTGCCAAAGCCAGACACGTACGATGGTGCATGCAACGCCATTGTTGTGGACAACTTTCTCTTTAGGCTAGAACAATTCTTTGATACTATAAATGTTTGATAACTCTATAAAATGAAAGTTATGTTGACAATTTTATACTCAAACTAATATTACTTAGAGAGTAAATAATTTGTTTTATTGCATTTTTAGTTACATTTTGCATGATCAGTTATTTAAATTTAATTTTAATAAATTGGTTGTATTTTATATTACTTTGTGCTCTGATTATGTGCATGATTGTAGGAGACCAAAAAGCTCAAGTGTTATGAATTGAAGTTGCAGCAACAGACTTGTAGAGATGACGAAAGAATTTGATTGCAGAGGAAATAAAACAAGCCTAGAACAGAGAATATATTGTAGCCGTGCTACAGTAATCCTGTAGCCACTGCAGACAGATTTTACGCATGTTAACTGAAAGATTGCAATCTAAGGTTTCTAAAAATGGAAGATGCGACCACACACTTTTGGTTGCCTTAATTCCAAGATATAAAAGGGGCACACATAAAATAAAAAAAAAGAGTCGTCATTCAAGAAAAATATCAGAGAAAAACAAAAAGAAAATAAAGAAAAAGAGGGATTTGAGGGCTACAACGAATGACTTAAGGAGAAAAAGAAGGAGAGATCATAAAGATTAAGCGGAACTTAATTCTTCATCTTTTTTTTTTTTTATTTATAGGAATGTATTTGATGGCTAAAACGACTCCTGCTACTGTTTTATTGCAAAGCATGAACTAAACTTTGTTGTGGTTGAGTGTTAAACAAGCTTAATTGTTATTTGACTTATATATGAGTGTTGCTCTGGATTTGCTGCGACATTTTTTTTCTTGATTTTACTTATTGCAATTCCCTATTTCGGCTGACCACCCATTTAGTGGATACTAACTAAAAGGAAACCTAAAAAAGGTCTAACTTAGTGGAACAAATTAAGACAATATATGGTTTTAGGTTGGGTTTCCCAAGTTGAGTTAATCTCGATTTAATTAGGGTTGTGCTTGATCTAAAATTAGCGAAGAACTAGACATAGAGATTCACCTTGTAGGGTAATTAGAACCTAGAACCCATAATGTTATATCTAATGTTAGCGTAACAACTGGTCACTATTAGGTTACATTTAGATATAAGATATCTAACATGCGACAACTAATGATGCATGAGGGATTCTGTCCAGTGTTGTAGTAGATGTTGTAGCAAGATAATCTTAATTGAAAAAACAATCAATACCATTAAGTGAGTTTGATCTCTCAACTACTCATTTCCCATTAAGTTTCTCCTTAAGCATGACTTAAGATTTTTCTTATTTCATTTTGTTATTTGCATTTCTAATATAGTTAGTTCATTAGTTTCGTTAATTATTTTATTTTAATTTAGATTGAAATTGCACTGTTAAGATTATTGTGGTAGATCCTATAATATCAATCCTTATAAAGACGATCTGAATACTCATTAGTATATTACTTATTGTGTACACTTGCACATTGACACCTATAGCAATAGAAATCAACCAACAGTGTTTGTGATGAGGCATCAAAGGTAGGCACCACGCCTACGTTCCTATGAGGCACTGCACAACTATGGCAACGGTGAAAGCATGGCGAGATGGGAAAATGCATATGCGCCATCAGAACATAGGCTGAGTTCTAACGAGAACTTCACAAGCACTTTGCCCCAAGTAACACGGAACAGGAAGCGCGAGCGCGCCTACGTCGACTCAAGCAAACAGATATTGTCCGCAATTACCCCAATGAGTTTACTACCTTGATACTTGAGATCTCCAACATGTTCGATAATGGCTCTCTTTTCTACTTCCAAGATGGCCTCAGGAATTGTGCCAAGGTAGAACGTGATAGGCGTGGCGTACAAACTCTCGATGACGCCATCGCCATTGCAGAATCATTTGCCGATTACTTTGCCCAGCCCAAAGACAAGAGGCCTAACCACGGTAAAAGTGAGGGAGAGGGACAGAAGGACAAAAGCCACAATCACAGAGATTAGGAGCAGAAAAAACCTTCTAGGGGCAAAAGCGAGTAAAGTAAATTGGAAAAACAGAGGCCTAAACCTCTAAGTCCATTAATAACTCTATGAAATGAGAGCTATTATGGAACTTTTAGACTCGAACCAATATTAGTTAGACAGTGAATGATGTGTTTTTATTACAATCATTTAAGATTATACAGTTGTGACCCCTCAGGCTATAAATCCTAGAATAGTTAGACTTGACGTGCAAGCTGACAATTTTGAGCTCTAACTAGTAATGTTTCAAATGGTTCAAATAGTTGGGCAATTCAATGGACTATCATCAAAAGATCTTCACCTTCACCTTAAACTGTTTTTGAAAGTAAGTGAAGCTTTCAAGATTATTGGAACATTACAGAAAGTATTAAGACTCAGACTTTCCCCATTTTCTTTGAGGGATCGAGCAAGGGCATGGTTGAACTTTTTACCACATGATTCCATCACTACATGGAATAATATGGCTGACAAATTTTTAATAAAGTACTTCCCATCCACCAAGAATGCAAATTTGAGAAATTAAAATCACATCTTTCCTTACTGAATATAGTTGGAATAATATGGCTGAAAATTTTTTAATAAAGTACTTCCCATCGACCAAGAATGCAACTGTAATTTTATTAGTGTTGTGGATTTTGCGGTAGCAGAGAGGTTAAGCTGATACTACAACATTGAATAAACCAAAGCTGTAACATTAAAGAACTTGAAGATGAAGATCTTAAAACAAGTGACATAGCATGGTTAGGAGAGAAGCAACCTATAAGAACTAACAAGCACTTTGAATCCCTAGATCTCTCAAAACAGGGAAATAAAACCTTTTGTTCCCTCTACTAAGTCACTTCTTGTTTTAGAATTAAACCTTTTATCTTCATATTTGAAGTATGTTTATCTTGGTGACAAAGACACATTGCCTATAATTATTTCATCTTCTTTGAATGCAGATCAAAAGAAGAGTTTAGTAGATGTATTAAGGAGATATGAGAGAATCATTGGATGGACTATGACATATATCAAAGGAATCAGTCGCTCTATATACATGCACAAAATTCTACTGGAAGATTGCTATAGCAATTCTATAGAGCAATAGAGAAGATTAAATCCCATCATAAAAGAATTTGTGAAGAAATAGATCATCAAGTGGCTTGATGCTGGAATCATTTACCCAATATTAGATAGCTCAGCGGTAAGCCCAGTACAATGTGTTCCAAAGAAAAGTAGAGTAATAGTTGTAGCAAATGAAAAGAATAAGCCTATTCCTATAAGGACAGTAACTAGATAAAGAGTCTGCATGGATTATAAGAAGTTAAACAAAGCCACAAAGAAGGGTAACTTTCTATTTCATTTCATAGACCAAATGTTGGATAGATTTACTAGAAAATAGTTCTATTGTTTCTTGGATGGATACTCATGCTACAACCAAACTATTATAGCACCAGAGGATCAGGAAAAGACAACATTTGCTTGTCCCTATAGAACCTTTGCCTTCAGAAGGATATCATTTGGCCCGTACAATGCTCCAGCAACTTTCTAGAGGTGTATGATGTCTATTTTTTCAAATATGGTCGAGCAAACACTTGAGGTATTCATGGATGATTTTTTAGTTCTTAGGGAATCTTATGATGACTGTTTGTATAATATACAAAATGTGCTTAAGAGATGTGAGGAGACAAATTTATGGTACAAAAAGGGATAGTTCTAAGCAATAGAGTCTCTAAAAAGGGAATAGAGGTGAATAAGGTAAAAATAGAGGTGATTGATAAACCTCCACCACCTACTTCAGTCAAGGGCATAAGGAGTTTTTTAGAACATACTGAATTTTATAAAAAGTTCACTAAGAATTTCTCTAAAATAACCAAACATTTAGGCAAGCTGCTGGAACATGACAGACTCTTCAATTTTAATAAGAATTGTTTAGGGACCTTATTGAGCTAAAGAGAGCTCTTGTTACAACACTAGTTGTTGTAGCATCCGATTGAAGTATATCTTTTGAGTTAAAGTATGATGTCAGTGACCATTCTATTGAATCAGTGTTAGGGCAGAGGAAAGGCTGAAATACAAGTGTGCAACCTAAAAGGGGGTTGAATTGAGATTCTAAAAATTATTTGATTCTAAAACAAATTATCAAGCAAATCTAAAATGAATTTAATGGAATAACAATTAAATTAATTACAATATAAAAAGATGAGGGAAGAAAGATTCAAACATAGAGATTTTTATGTGGTTCGACCAACCTCGCCTACGTCCACGCCTCCGAGCTTTCTAGGCTTGAGGATTTCACAAAACAAGCAGTTGAGTGTTCAAAAATGTATATTTATAAAGGAGAAAATCGTCATTTTACACTTCAAGTTTTACTAATAACCTTACTTTTATGTATTTAAGTTTCTTGTCATTTAATTATGTGTGTTGTATTATAATTAAGTCTTTTATGTATTTTAGGGGCATCATAGTCATTTCACAATGAAAGAGAAATCGTATGGCAAAACGGACATCGCTTTTAAACTCAGGACAATCGAAAACCTTAGGAGGAGCATAAAAGGAAAAATGTCATTCTTCACATGTACGGTACTATTCATATGTACGATACTGTTCACATGTACGATACTGTTCATGAAGCTGTTCACATAGATGGAACGATAACGTGGCATTGACTGATGAAGTGTCATGATCCTGTTATACTAAAATTCTTATGTATTGTTAATCGATGACGTGGTAGCATATCTGTGGATAAAAAATCTCGCGTACGGTACATGTATTACACAGGATTATTTTCAACCAAACCGCGTCACTGTTCAAGCCGGGTCAAACCGTGTCACTGTTCAATCCGCGTGGTCAAATCGGGTACTGTTGACTGATGACATGGCGCAATCCTGAGCATCCGAAATATTTTTGATTCGATGGTCATGATTTACTCAATGTATCTATAAAAGGGGGCTCTCTCCTCCTAATTTGATATCACTAAATCTATTTTTGGACTCCATTTTGTATTTTCTATATATTTCAATAAATTTTTATTTTGCCTCTAGTTCAATTATGAGTAGCTAATTTTCTTTTAAGCTTGGGTTGAGGGTGAAGTCTCAATATGTATCATAGGCTTTATTTGGTAAATTTATTTTCTTTTCCCCTCTAGTTTTTGTGGATGTTTTGACTTCTCATCGACAAATAATAATAATCTTGTCTAGATACCGCCTTGGTTTCACCGGCTCCCTAGTACAATGTTATTATTATTTGGCACGATAAACCCTTAGCACCATATTAATTAAAGTGTAGTTCATGAGATGTGGATTCTTCCTTCATGATTTAATTGACATTAAACCCTTTAGGATAATCTAAGTCACTTTCACCACAAATCCAAACATCCATTTAGAAAATCCACCTCCTCATGGGATCGACACTCGTTACCATTGATTTATACTATACTAGATTCGTGCATTTGCGAGTTCAATAAAATTTATACAAAAAGTTTTTGGCACCGTTGCCGAGGAGGTAAGCCATTTTAATTCGTAGAATTAATTTTTGTGAATAATTTCTTTTATTTGTTTTCTTGTATTTTTTTCTTAGAGGTAAGAATTTCTTTTCTTTTTCTCTTCTTTAAAATTCTGTAATTTATTTTCAATTTATTTTTCTTTGTAATTTTTGTTTATCTTAATAATTTAATTTTTAGTTAATTTATTTACGAATTTTTTAGTGTGTCTCTATAGAAAGGTTTTAACAGCGTAATAATGTTAGTACTATAATTTCTCCTTATTCTTTATTTTTATTTTTTTTACCATTTATTTTGTATTCATTGCATACATGGTCGAAGGTCATTATTACCTAATTTTGAGCTTATAAACCTTGAATTAGAAAAAATATTGCACACACAAACACGTTAAAAATAAAAGTAAAAAAGATTTGCAATAATAATAAGCACTACAGGAGAGGCCATTTAAGGACTACTTCAATCATTTAGCTAATTTGAACACATCATGTATAATATAGTCAAATGTAGGTGCTAGAAGTTTTAAACTAAAATCTAGTGTGCTAAATTGTCTCCCAACATTTTATGGCCTAAAAAATGAGGACCCATATAATCATTTGAATGATTTTCATACTGTTTGTCAAATATTTAAATATGAGAATTTTTTAGATGATTATACTATTCCCATTTTCTTTAAAAGAAAGAACTCGTTCATGGCTCAATACATTACTTGCCAATAGCATCACATCATGGGAACAAATGGTAACTGAATTTTTGAATAATATTTCCCAATGCATAAACCAATGCTATTCGCAGGAAAATTTCAGAGTTTACCCATAAAGAAGACGAGCACGTTTTCGAAACATGGGAGTGATTCAATGGGCTACTTTTTGAAGTACAACATTTGTCCATGAGGTTCCTAATAACGCAACTTTTGTGCAGTAAAATTAAAACTGATGGCGGAAGCTCTAAAAACCTCGGATCGACTTCATTTAAAAACAAAAATCAAGAGGAAAGATTGAAGTTTAATTAACTCACTTGTAGTTTCAGAAACGACTTCGTGAAGTAGGAGAAAATGACTGAAAACAGCAAGCTACGAACACTGTCCAGAAAATATAGCTCTGCACGAATAGCTTCTATTTTGCCATGATCTGAGATCCTTTAAGCACCCCAATTGTGATGCCTCTAATCAGTCCACCCTTAGAAATGTTCTAGGAGTTCATAGGATTTGGAATCTTGAAATTTCATTTAGAAATTAGAGAGATAGTGAAGAAACATGAATGCTAGTTCATGATGATTCATCCCTCCAAATAAAGCCACCATTATCTCTAATAATGGCACCAAACATTATCACGTGCTAGACCCACTCACTTCGCCATTATTTATTGAAAGTGATCTTATCACTTCAATAAATTATTTAATCAAATAAATACATAGCTGTTTATTAATTAATTTTCGAAATTAATTAATTAACCATATTTTGATCAAATCAAATGGTTAATTGTGGGCTTCTTTTGTGACATGTTCTAATGCTTTCTCTTAATCCATATTGGATCCAATAAAAACCCATAATTCTAACCCCAAAAATGGTCTAGAAGTTCATAATCATATATGAACCATAACATGTCCAAAATGGTCATTTTACGTGCTCGATATTACATAATGTTTAATTGAGGATTTATGAAATTTATTTTTTTCCTTAAGCTATTTATGGAACATCTAAATTTGTATCTTAAATTATATTTAAGATATATTTTTATATATATTCATTCTCAATGAATTATAATATAAATATTGATTTTCCTAAAATTAAGAAATTTAACCTCTCATTTTCTAGTAACTCCTTTTATTCATTTCTATTTAGTGTGTGACCTTTTAGGTTCTTAGTTATAAGATAGTAGAACTATTTTAATGATAACTCTTTATCATTAAATGATGCTAAACTCTTTATTCATCAATTAGAACCTTTCTAATGACCTTAAGATGCATTGCTAATACGCTTTACCAATATTGATCTTAAGGTTTGTACAAATCATGAGTGACAACCAACAGTATATCACAACCATCCAAATAATAAGAATTGTTGGATCTATAAAACCTATTTCATTGTATCTCTATGTCTTGGTCTCTTCATCATCCATGTCCAGAGAAAAGCACGGCTTATGGTTTATTATGTTAAGTTTTTACGCTTTGTCTCAAAATAAATCCAAATGAACTTGGCATGAAAATATAATTTGAACTCCTTCAAATATATTTCACCTTGGCCAAGGATTTCTCATGCCAATTCATATTATCTCATAGGGACATCCATTGTATATTACAAAGTAATGAATTCCATATTGGCCATACACATGTCTTCATACATAGCCAACTATGACAGCTATTGTTAGATCTCTTCCGTGATTAGGAATCAATCATTATGCATTCACATATCAGAGATGTCTATGTATAAGACATCTGTTATGCCTCAGGTCTAAAGACCATTACTAAACATAGTGCTTGTTACAATGTATAATAAGCCATTAATACTCAAAACCATATGGCTTACTATATTTGGTCAAGTTCAGTAAACTTGTTCTTTTAACAAGTACCTATGTGTTTGACTTGACATCTCATGTCAATGATATGAAACTCACCATTCATTTTAGTATCACATACCATAAGGACTCATAACACATACTAGTGTTTATAGGAATTTATAATGTCCAATTATAAATCCACCACTAGGAACTTTTTTAGAAGTATGGTACAAAGGATGCACGTTTCATATTCTCGACATACTCGAGAATGTGTTCCTTAACTATTTTACTTCCTGGACTATATTTATTAAATTTATATATGAATATTGATAACTTTGCCATTTTATAAATATCAAAATGCTATTCAAATATAATCATTCCTTAAACAATCAAATCACCATTCGATTGGCCTTTAGGACATTTTGCTAACACTTTTGAAGTGTCCACATCATGGGTACGAGAAATGACATCAATGCCAATATTTTTTGAAAGGATTATTGCCGAATGTGCAAGAATGACTAGTGGCAATAAGTGGGGGAGAGCTAATGTCAAAAAGTGCATTAGAGATTTGGGAATTTTTCCAGCGACAAGCAGATAATTCCTAACAACGGAGTCGATCGCTCCAAAATACTAAAAGAATTAAAGGAGTAAATGAGGTTCACATTGACAAGTCAACTTCAAAAATTAAAGAAGTCAAAGCAATAATTGAATGCCTCTCTCGACAAATAACATCTTTATCAACTGCTAAATCAACAGAGCCACATGACCATGACTCATACTCAGATCAAGCCAATGCTATAGGTGTAATGAGAAAACCATCAAATTACAACCCATACTCTAACAAATATAACCCTGGATGGAGAGACCACCCCAATTTTTCATGGTCTCAAGGATTCCAACAGAATGGACCAACAGCTCCAGCTCCACCAATGCAACCAATTCCTCAAGCCTCTTAGCCACTATTTAGACCATACAATCAGAACCAGAACTACTCTCAACCCAGACCATGGGAGGATTTATTCCAGAATCTCAAGAATCTTACTCACTCCACGATTAAGCAACAGAACCGCACTATTGATGGACTACGAAATGAGTTGAGAGTAGGCTTCAACTCACAAGCCCAATCAATTTCAAGCCTCGAGAAAATGATGAGGCAGCTTGCTTCTTCAGTTCAGACCTTGGCAATGACTATTGAGAAATGTAAGTTTCTAAATCAACCAGTGTCTAATCCTAAAGGAGTACATAAAACAAGTACTAGTTCACCATAGCAGCACAGAGAGGTCAAACCAGTCATAACTTTGCGAAAAGGAAAATAAGTCAACAATAAAGTGGAGATGCCAGTGACAAAAGAAAATCAAATTGTACCTGTGAATGTTGAGGACTCATCATCGGAAGAGAAAGAAGAAACTAACCCACGAGAATATGTTCCCAAAGCTCCATTTCCTCATAGGTTAGCTAAAGAAAAGAAGGAAAAATCCATAGGTGAGATTCTTGAAATCTTCAAACAGGTAAGTGTTAACATCCCTTTACTTGATGCTATAAAGCAAATTCCATCTTATGCCAAGTTTCCTAAAGACCTTTGAACTAAAAAGAGAAACATTTATGTTCAAAAGAAGGCATTTTTAACAAAAAAAGTTAGTTCTATCCTCCAACATAAAATTCCTCTAAAATACAAAATCTCAGGTTCCTCCACTATCTCATGTGGTATAGGGAACCACACAATTGAGAAAGCTTTGTTGGATTTAGGAGCTGGTGTAAATTTATTGTCTTACTTTGTATTTTTGAAACTTGGACTAGGAGAATTACACCCAACTCCAGTGGTGTTACAACTTGCAGATCAGTCAACGAAGATACCTTGTACTATTGTGGAGAACGTGCTTATCCAGGTAGACAAGTTTTATTTTCCTGTTGATTTCATTGTAATTGACGCTCAACCAATGTAGGATTCAAGGAAGTACATCCTCATTATCCTAGGCCGACCTTTTTTGGCAGGACTGGAAATATGCAGCTGTCCTTCGGCAAAATGACTATGGAGCTGAACATCTTCAATATTGCCAAACAACCTTACAATACAGATGATGGAATTATTGATGTGGATTTAGTAGAAGCATTAATTGATAATACTTTTGTTTCAAACCTTATTGATAATCCTTTACAAACATGTTTAACTCACTTTGGTTTGGATTTTGATATTGACAGATCCGTCGATGAGGTCAATGCCCTACTTGACTCAACACCATCCATGGACACTAATAAATGAAAGTCAAGAGTTGAACAACTAGCACCTTTAGAAAAGAAACTCATCCCATCATTAGAATTACCACCAAAACTCGAGCTCAAACCATTGCCCAACACTCTGAAATATGCATTTTTAGGAGAAGAAAGTACTTTGCCAGTAATCATCTCATCATCCCTAAATAATGAACAAAAAGGTAAGTTGTTGGGTGTTTTAAAATAGCACAAAAGAACTTTAAGATGGACCATAGCAGACATAAAAGGTATAAACCCAGTAGACTGCATGCATTACATTCACCTTGATGAAAATGCTAAACTTACTAGAGAAATGCAACGTCCGTTAAATCCTAATATGAAAGAAGTTATTAGAACTGAAGTCCTTAAGCTATTAGATGTAGGTATCATTTACCCCATTTCTGATAGTTCATGGGTCAGTCATGTACAAGTTGTCCCCAAAAAGTCAGGAGTCACAGTAGTTATCAATATTGATAATGAATTGATATACACCAGAGTGACTATAGTATGACGTGTATGAATTGATTATATAAAGTTGAATTCTATCACACATAAAGACCATTTTCCTTTACCATTTATCTATCAAATGCTTGATAGATTAGCAGGCCATGAGTTTTATTGCTTTCTAGATGGCTACTCAGGAAACAATCAGATCCCCATAGCACCAAAAGATTGAGAAAAGACCACTTTCACTTGTCCTTCTGACACTTTTGCATATAGGAGGATGCCATTTGAATTATGTAATGCACCTGCTACATTTCAACGATGCATGTTGAGCTTTCTTTCTGGTATGGTTGAACGATTCCTTGAGGTCTTTATGGATGACTTTTCTGTCTTTGGTGACTTGTTTGATCAATGCTTACATCATCTACTAGTTCTGCAGAGATGTATCGAGAAAAACTTGGTCTTAAATTGGGAGAAGTGTCATTTTATAGTAAAACAATGTATTGTTCTCGGTCACATTATTTCGAGCAAAGGTATTGCGGTTGACAAAGCTAAGGTGAATCTCATTTCTAATCTTCCTCCACCCAAATAGTCAAAGAAGTAAGATCTTTCCTTGGGCATACTGATTTTTATAAACGTTTCATTACAGATTTTAGAAAAGTTTCTAAACCCTTATGTAATCTACTTACTAAGGATGTACCTTTTATCTTTAATGATTCATGCCTTGTGGCTTTTGAAAAATTAAAGCAATTGTTGACATCATCACCGATCATTCAGCCCCCAAACTAGAGCTTACCATTTGAGCTCATGTGTGACGCATCTGATTATGCAGTAAGAGCAGTGTTAGGACAAAAAGTTGATCTAATTCCCCATATTATTTACTATGCTAGTATGACATTGAACGATGCATAGTTAAACTATTCAACTACTGAAAAAGAAATGCTAGCAGTAGTGTTTGCATTAGAGAAATTTCAATCTTACCTGATTGGTTGTAAAATAATTGTATTCACAAATTATGCTGCTCTTAAATATCTTCTCACAAAGAAAGATGAAAAAACTAGACTAATTCGTTGGGTGTTACTTTTGTAGAAATTCAAGTTGTAATTTAAAGATAAGAAAGGCACAGAAAATATTGTGTTAGACCATCTCTCTTGTCTCCATTTTGACATAATTACTGTACCTTTAACATTGAATGAGTCATTTTTAGATGAACAATTGATGAGTGTGGAAATATTATCGTGGTATGCTAACATCGTGAATTATCTTGTTACAGGTCAACTTCTAGAGCATTTGATCAAGTAAGATAAGATCAATTTTTTTGCAAAAATAAAGATTTTCTTTTAGAATGCCCTTATTTGTTCAAGTATTGTGCAGATCAAATTGTTAGGCGATGTGTTCTAGAAAGTGAAATTCAGAATATCCTTTCATTCTGCCATGAACAAGCTTGTGGAGCCATTTCTGTGCTAAGAAAATAGCTACTAAAGTTTTACAATATTGTTTCTATTGGCCAACTATATTTCAGGATGCTTACACTTTCTACTCTTCATGTGATAGGCGTCAACGAATGGGGAGCATTATACGAAGGAATATGATGCCACTAAATCCAATTTTAATGGTTGAGATTTTTTACGTGCGGGGTATCGACTTCATGGGACCCCTTTTTTTTTGCCATCAATGCACATTGGTTGCTGTTGACTACATATCGAAATGGGTAAAAGCAATTCCATCCAGAATCAATGATCACAAGATGGTGATAGGATTTTTGAAAAGCAACATTATTTCGCGCTTTGAATTCCTTCGAGCAATAATTAGTGATGGTGGTGCCCATTTTTATAACAAAGCATTCAAGGCTCTTTTGACGAAGTATTTAATCACTCACAAAGTGGCGACCCTATATCATCCGCAAACCAGTGGCCAAGTTGAGATCTTCAATCGAGAAATAAAGCACATATTAGAAAATACAGTGAGGCCAGACAGAAAAAAATTGGTCATTAAGATTTGATGATGCATTATGGGCATACAGAATGGCTTTCAAGACCTCGATTAGGATGTCATCCTACAGGATAGTGTATGAAAAAGCTTGCCACCTACCTGTGGAACTCGAGCATCATGCATATTTGGCCATCAAGAAATTCAACTTTGACATGCAGTAAGCTAGCTCAAAAAAAGATTACAACTGGCAGAACTTGAAGAAATTCACAATAATGCGTACGACAATGCCAAAATTTACAACCAGCGAATGAAAGTCTTTCATGACAAGTAAATTATGAGAAAATCACTCTGGGTCATAAAATGTTTTATTCAATTCTTGTTTGCACTTATTCCCAGGTAAGTTACGCTCTCGATGGCCTGACCCTTTATTGTTCACATTGTTTTTTCACATGGGGCAATTGAAATTAAGGACCCAAAGAATGGTGTCACGTTTAAAGTTAATGGTCAAAGATTAAAGCCATATCTGGAGTACCAACTACATGGAGAGGACACCAAAATAAATTTGAGTGACCTACCAGATTTGAATTGAATTTTTTTCTTTTTTTCAGTGGTTTGATTTTTTCCTCTCTTTTTATTATTCTTTTTCTAATTGAAATTATTTTTGCATAAGTGTGTTTATTTAACCATTAAGTTTTCTCTTATCATTGTTAATCATCAGTACCATAGGCAAACAACTCCTCTTGAACATTCTTAAGCCACTTCAATGTATAAAATCTCATCTCAAAAGGTAGATTCGATTTTGTAAAACACATCGTATTTGGGCTCTGCAACCATTAGAGTTAGTATCCTACGTTGAGGATTTAGAAAGCCAACTTAGAGACATTGAGAGAAGTGTATACAACATCTAGTTGGAGCTTGAGGTAAATTCAATAAGAGGACGATTTTAATTTTCTTTGTGTTTTTTAATTTGTTTTTCTGTTTGTGTACTTTAGTTTGTTAGTCGGTGAAATGACGGATAATGGTACTCCGTGACAATCAAGTTGGTTACTTCAGTTTTCCATAATAATTGATATTATGAGGCGAACATGGACAGAAACAAGATTCTAGCAAACCTTCACAATTGATTCCCTTCACTTGCTCAGAATGCCCTCCCTATAATCTATAAAGCTCGGTCTGAGCGCATGTGACTACTCATGAGGAATAACATACCTGCTAACATCTGTTGGTTAATCGAGGTTAAAGTACAATTGACTGGTGAGTTACCTCCAACATTTATTGTATATATGCTTGGTTGTGGTAAAGGAAATTATGCAAGAAAACGAAGAGGTTGAAGAATTTATATTGCTTGTCACAAGTGTGCCATAATGAATCGCGATAAAAAACCATATTCTTTAGGAATGGTGTCTAATAACAGGGAAGAGAAGATTCAATTCATTAGGGATGGCTTGAATAAAGAGTCATTGGATGATATCCTCCTTTCTCTTGAAACGCATCCCAGTGGATATGTGCAAAGAGCGATTATGCAGTTATGACCGTTATTCCAGAAAGAGCATGCTCGATACAGTCTCGAGAATCTGACTATAAACGGCCATGTTTGCCAGTTTATAAGAAAACTGGATGGGAAGCCTATTATCGACCCATAGAGGGTGTTCAAGCCGTTTCTGGACGTAAAACCAGAGGAAGACGTAAGTCACAGTCGCAACTACCTGTAAATATCTTTTTACTTCACTGTTATTTTATTTCACTGTTGTTTTATCTTTTCCATTATTGTGTTTAATAATTTTATTTTATCATTGTTTCTTTTTCTTTTTACTGTTTCCTTTTTTACTCGTGATCCATGTCCTTTACGCGTTATTTGACACTAACATGCTACCTCATACATAGTTGTGACCCACTGTCACCAAGATTCTTAAGTATGACTTTTTGTTAAGCACTCACAAATTATTTTTGAGAAATATTCCAATGGCAGCTACTCCCAATAAACAATTAAAGAATATTTGTGTGCTTTCTGGATTTAATTATGGCAAACATAAAGAGTTCGTTGAGGCAGCCATAGATCTTGGTCAAAGCATAATAGAGAGAAAATTACACTTGGTGTACAGAGGAGGTAACCGAAGGTTATCAAAATTGGTCTCAGAAACTGCTTTTGTCAGGGAAAGCCAAGTGTTAGGCATCATCCCAAGAGCCTTAAAACCTTTAGGCAGTTTGTCTGACCTACCGACTGCAGAAGAGTTAGTCATCTCACGTATGCAAGAAAGAATAACTAAAATGCTTAATCATGCTAATGCTTTTATTTTCCTTCCAAGAGATCTTGCAACACTAGAGGTAGCAACTTAGGTCCATATGCACATTCACCAGAAACCCATCGATTTGTTAAATGTCAATAATGTTTATGATGGCTTTATCACATTTCTTAACCATGCAATAAAAAACTAATTCATTCCTTCCACAGCGAAAAAGCTTTTTATTTGTGCTTACACTGCTAATGAGCTATTTGATATGTTACATGCTTATAAACTGGAGTCAAACCCCTAGACCTTTGTGTTGGAGTGTCCAAATAATGACAATAACAGTAGCCGCAGTAAGAAGTATAAATTAGATTTAACTCTCTGTCTGTAAATATTTTCTTCTGTGTTACACCACCCAGGTGATGTCTTCTAAACTCTACTTCTTTCTTTTAAAATATTGAGGACAATGTTTCGTTCTGGTTGGGGGGAGGGAATTATCGACAATCATGGAATCTTGGTTAATTTTTTACTAATTTTTTATTGTAGAAACTAATTGTTGCTAACTTTTTATGTTGAGGATAGCTGAATATGGAGTGCAGTTACTCTAGAAACACATCTTCTTTGTTAAAAAAAATTCCAGATATTTTCTTTTTCTTTATTAATTTATTTTACAATCATTTTTCTTCTTCTTTCTAATTTCACCTTTATAAATATACACTTTCAAATTTTTTGAGTCGAAGATGGCTGAAGAGAGAGTGAAGTGCCTATAGAAATGCATCTTCTTAGTAAAAAAAAAATATTTTTTTATCATTTTAAGTGTAACTTTTCTAATTAATTTTTCTGCATCATTTTTACATTTCTGCATGCATATTTTCTTTCATGATTAGAATAGGTTGGGGGCTAGAATGTTGTTTAAAAAATAATTGTGTGATTTGTTTTAACATTGGATGACATGATTAAATTCAAATTTTAGTATTTGTATCATATTTGGTCTTAAGTGATGTTACGCTATGTTTGCTACTTTACATGTTGATGTCAGAGATAAATATGAGTTGCTTGAAGGAATGAATATGTCATAATAAGTACCAAGTAAGTTTTTAAACCTATCATTTTTCTTAAAGAGTAACCATTTTGCCCATTCTTTATACAGCTTAGCAGTTTATTATTTTATACATAATCTCTAGATTTCTTTTGAGTTAACCCTTCCCTTAAAAAAAATTGCTGTAAAATTTAAAGAAAAATGTGTTGCTACATCTGGGGGCCCATCTAACTAGTAGATATAGAAGATTCTTTAGAGCTTTAAAAAATGATGGAAATATCATCTTTGATTCGTTTGAGCCTTTCTAGTCATCCCTTTTGTGAAATATCCATAGTTAACCCTTTTGAGCCTTAAAAAATAAGTATTTTCTTTGTCAACTTATCATCTTGACCCACTTCGATTTGAAGTACTACCTCTTATAAGTTCCATTACCTATTTATGTTTGAGAAAAATGTAAACAATTATTTTGTTCAGTGACATTGTGCCAAACAAAAGCAAAAACAAAAAAAAACAAAAACGAAAATTGTTGTTTAAAAAAAAGAAAAAAAGAAAAAAATAACAATAATAGGTGAAATCCTCATTCCAACTTCCGAAAAAAGAAAAATAAAAATCTCTGCATTTTCCTCAAACATACACTTTGTTTTCCTTATTTTCTCTTTGTTGTTAGCCATGTCCTTAACCTACGTTACGTCCTAATAAAAGTCCTTCTTGATTTTAGGGAACTATAATATGAAGTAGAAGCTAGTTTTATAGGCTAAAAAGATGTAGTAATCCATTAAAAAATAATAAAATAAATAAATAAATTGGATTGACTAGCATTTTTATTTTACTTGAGATCATATTATTTCTAAGCTGAGGGCATGTTTCTTTCATCTTGATGAGCATGTGATATCACTTCTTTATTATTTTCTCTCAGTTACCATTCATTGGAGTGACTATTTTTATTGGGTTTAATTTCTTTGTGAGAGTATCACTATCTCCAGTGAGATTTTAGGGTTTTGACATGTCATTCTTGAAAGTAGCTATCACAAAGTTTACCGAGTTGATTCATGTAGATGGTTGATATGGGTGTGATGTTTCTTTAGACTGGACACAATGCTTATACTTTTATTTGATTGTTATCATTAGCCTAGTTGAATAAACACGAGTGTTTTAAAAAAATGATAATAATAAATTATTTTGAATTTGAATTTTGTTTTCTCTTTATTTGCTAGGGCCTAGCAATAAGTTGGTTGGAAGATGTGTTGAGTGTTAGAAAATGTATATTTATAGAGAAAATCATCATTTTACACTTCAAGTTTTACTAATACCTTTACTTTTATGTATTTAAACTTCTTGTCATTTAATTATGTGTGTTGTATTATAATTAAGTATTTTATGTATTTTAGGGGCATCATAGTCATTTCACAATGAACGAGAAATCATACGGCAAAACGGACATCACTTTTGAACTCAGGACAGTCGAAAACCTTAGGAGGAGCATAAAAGGAAAAATATCACTGTTCACATGAACGATACTGTTCACATAGACGAAACGATGATGTAGTATTGACTGATGAGGTGTCACGATCCTGTTGGACTAAAATTCTTATGTACTGTTGATTGATGACGTGGCAGCATATCAATGGATCAAAAATCCCGTGTACGGTACATGCATTACACAGGATTATTTTCAACCAAACCGCGTCACTATTCAAGCCGGGTCAAACTGTGTTACTGTTCAATCCACGTGGTCAAATCGGGTACTGTTGATTGATGACATGGCGCAATCCTAAGCGTCCGAAATGTTTTTGATCCGATGACCATGATTTACTTAATGTATCTATAAAAAGGGGGCTCTGAATCTATTTTTGGACTCCATTTTCTATAATTCATTCTCCATCTTGTATTTTCTATATATTTTAATAAATTTTTATTTTGCCCCTAGTTCAATTATGAGTAGCTATTTTTCTTTCAAGCTTGGGTTGAAAGTGAAGTCTCAACATGTGTCATGAGTTTTATTTGGTAAATATGTCATGAGTTTTATTTGGTAAATTTATTTTCTCTTCCCCTTTAGTTTTTGTGGATGTTTTGACTTCTCGTAGACAAATAATAATAATCTTGTTTAGATACCACATTGATTTCACTAGCTCCCTAGTACAAGGTTATTATTATTTGGCGCAATAATCCCTTAGCACCATATTGATTAGAGTGTGGTTAATCAGGTGTGGATTCCCCCCTCATGATTTAATTGGCATTAATAAAGAATATTTAGCCCATAGTGTATGTTGATACGGATCTAGATACCCAATATGTCATTTTAATAGATTTCTCTTCAATTTATTCTTGTCATTTTAATTCCAATTTTAGGATAATCTTAGTCACTTTCACCACAAATCCAAACATCCATTTAGAAAAATTAATTCTACACACAATTAAAATCCACCTCCTCGTGGGATCGATATTCGTCATTATTGATCTATACTAAAATAGATTCGTGCACTTACGAGTTCAATAAAATTTGCACAACACAAGCCTCCAAGGCTTCAAATGCTTGCACTTGACTTCCAACGTGTCAATGAACTTTTACAATAAGAGATTATGCTCAATCTCTTAACTCAAGTGTATCCCAACACTTACAATCACTTGAAGTAAAAAATTAAAAATTATTTTTCTCTCATACAATATTTAAGATTACAAATCAATGCCCAATGTGTGAATAGATGAAGTAAGAATGTGTTTTTAAAGCTCTATGAAGATTTTATTCTCGAATATAAGCTCAATAGTCGTGTTGTGATCAATCTTGTTTGAATTTGAATCAGCTTATTTATAGTTGGAGCTGAAAAACTAGCCGTTATAGATTGTCTGCTAGCAAATGGTTCACCGTTAACCATTAACAGTTAACCGTTAGGCTGGTCAAAGTTACCGTTGGGCCAATTTTCAAATAAACGGTTTGCCGTTTATGGTTACCCTTTCGCTGTTAATTCCCAGAGACCTGCAAGATGAACATCAGTTATCCGTTTAAATTAAACGGTTAAGGATTTGCATGATATGACCTCTCTGAAAATTATCGGTTAGCCGTTTGTAATTAACAGTTCGCCGTTTGTTTCTAGTAACCTGCAAAACAAGTTAGCCTTATCCATTTCAGTTAAGCTTTTGCCGTTTGTTTCTAGGTACAATCTTTCATTCTGGATTTTATCGATTAACAGTTTCAATAAACGGTTTACGGTTTAATTCCAGTGGCCTTCCCAGCTTTTTGTATCTTCTATTTTTTTTTAACAGTTAAAGCTTAAGCAATTTGATACTCTCTGGTTTTAATCGGTTAATCGTTTATTTTCAGAATCACAGTTTAAGCCAGATTTTGCAGAGAATCATTTTCCAATTTGAAATTTAATAGTGATCCATCTTTTATGAATATAATTGAAATGTTTATAAGGCTCTCGTTTATTAAGGAACAACTCCAACATTTTAAACAAAAACCATTTAAAGTTTGTTATCATCAAAATCAATATTATTAACAACAAAGGCAAGATTTTTCATTCTATTTATTATGCCCGCAAGACCCTAGTGGATGCACAACTCAACTACACTACCACTGGAAAAGAGGTACTGATAGTTATTTTTGAATTTGATAAATTCATAGCCTATTTGGTTAGCTCCAAAGTAACTGTTTATACAGATCACTCAGCTATAAAATATTGATTTAAAAAAAGAATGCCAAATCAAGGTCGATTAAGTGGATTCTGCAATTACAAAAATTTGACCTAGAGATCAAAGACAGAAAATGCACTGAGAATCAAGTAGCAAATCATCTCTCAATGATGAAATAGTTGCAAGCACTCTAATTGAGCAGAATATAATAGAAACGTTTTCTGATGAGCAGTTATTAATGATACAATATGTACAGATGCTACAACAACCTGGATTTCCATAGTATGTAGATTTTGCTAATTATTTGGTAAGTGGATTACTACCCCCTCATTTGAGCTACCAGCAGAAGAAGAGATTCTCCATGATGTTAGAAGTTATTAATGGGATGACCTTTGCTTGTACAAGTTGTATTCAGATCATGTGATTAGAATATGTGTCCCTAATGAAGAAATTACAAACATTATGCAGTCATGTCATGTTGCAGCATATGGTGGACATTTTGGAGCACATAGAATAGCAGCAAAAGCTCTTCAATCGTGTTATTACTGGCCTTCTATTTTTAGACATGCTTATGAGTTTGTTAAATGTTATGACAGGTGCCAAAGAATATGAAACATCTTTCAAAATCATAAAATGCCATTAACTAACATCCTGGAAGTTGAACTTTTTGATGTATGGGGACCAAACATTATGAGACCATTTCCGCCCTCATTTGGCAACTTCTACATATTAGTTGTTGTAGACTAGGTATCTAAGTAGGTAAAAGCAGCCATGATGTTTATTGCAGTGGTGAAGTTTCTTAAAAAAAAATATTTTCTCAAGATTTGGCACTTCTAAAGCCATAATCAGTGATAAAGGAATTCATTTTTGCAACAGGATGCTTGTTGCAACATTGGATAAGTATGGCATCAAGTATAAAGTTGCTACAATATATTATCCACAAACTAGTGCTCGAGCAGAAGTGTCTAACACAGAGATAAAAAATATTTTAGAGAAAGTGGTAAATCCCAACAGAAATTATTGAACTCTTAAATTAAATGAATCCTTATGGGCATACAGAACAGCTTACAAAACCCCATTTGGCATGTCCCCATATAGAATTGTTTACAAGCAAGCTTGTCATTTCCTATTAGAGTTAAAGTACCAAAGCACATTGGGCAATAAAACAACTGAACATGGATATGACTATTGTAGTATAATAGAGGAAGCTAAAGCTTTGTAAGCTAGAAGAGTTAAGGTTATTTTCTTATAAAAATGCATAAATCTACAAGGAGATGACCAAGCAATGGCATGACAATCAAATTTAGCAAAGGGAGCTCGTTCCAGGTCAATAAGTCTTCCTCTATAATTCAAGACTAAAGCATTTCTCAGGAAAATTAAAATCTAGATCGTTAGGACCTTTCAAATTTATCAAAGTTTATCCTCATAGGCCCGTGGAGCTTCAAGATGAAAGGACAAGCCAAGAATTCAAGGTGAACGGACAAAGAGTGAAGCATTATATTGGAGCTACTATGAACAATCCCAAGGCGGATTTATTCCTCAAAGATTCAGCTTGAGATATCAGGGATGGTCAAGTTCAAAGAGCTAAAATCAAGCGTTGATTGAAAGGGAACCCAATGAGGGAAGTTGTTTCAAGTTTTTAAAGTATTAAATTTAGTTTTTAGAATCATTTATTTTGTCTTTTTGTTATTTTAGTTGTGCATCTAATTTCTTTATTTTCTTATGTTAAGATGTAGCAAGTAAAAATTGACATATAAAAAAGAAATATTTTGGGCAAGAAAGCAAAATAGAAATGTTATAGCATCACATACGACATGTCAGTTAGAAGAAGGCACGAAAACAACAAGGGAATATGTTGCTATTGCTGTAGCAACGGAGTGATTTTTATAGCAACAACTTTTACCGTTGTATTGACGGCTTTGAAATTTTACCATTGGAGGGCTGAGAGGCTTATGTCAGTAGACAATAAATTATGTTAAGGATCATTCTGCAACCCCAGATTTACCGTGGCATGTATTCTTTCCTTTCTTTTCAATTTTTTTAAATTTCAAAATATTTTCAAGATTATCCTATCAATTACCTTCCTCTTTCCACTTTTCCCTTTTACTATAAATTTGGGATTTACTTTAACTATTTCAACTCCATTACAACTCTTTATCTCCCCATATGTAACTCTCAACATCTTTACAATTCTTTTTTCATGATTCTACTTTTCTTCTTAGCAAAATACAATTGTGTTCAAACTATTACAACAATACTGAAACTTAAAACACTTGATGCTAGACTGAATGACTATGCACATTTCCATAGCTACAAAGCCGAGTACAATTTTGAAGACATTATCAAGCATTGAAAAATATTGGAAGAAAAGGGTTTTTAATTCCCAAAAATAGCCAACAGGAATGATGAACAAAATTTATATTGTTGTAACAAGAAGAGAATGGCTGAAGTTTTGTGCTCACCCCCAAGACCCTGTTATCTTAATCAATAATGAGTTCTATTCCAACATATTAGAGCAAGACCAGCACAACATCTTTGTGGGGCAAGTATAAATACTTTTAGACTATAGAGTTATTAATGATTTTTATGACTTGCCTCCTATGATTAATTGAGAGTACATTAAATTTGTTGAGAACATCGTTGTGAAGAAGTGGGGGGAGTCTTTTAAAACCTTGACTATTTAGGGTAGTGAATAGATGAATGAGAAGGGAAGAGTAGTCAATAGGATAGACTTAAAACCTATTGCCAAGGTTTAGGTGAAATTTTTAAAATCTAGATTAATGCCAACCACCCACACCACCATTATTTCCCAAGATTGACTTATATTACTTTATGCTATAGTAAAAGGTTTAGCCATAGATGTTATGAAGATTATTGAAAAAGAAATTCGAAAGTGTCCAGTCAAGAAGCAAAAATCTACTGCCTTGTTGAGGCAAATGATGAAAGAGTGAAAAATGAAGGGGTTATCACAACTAGGATAGTCGAAAGGATTGTTGTGGAATCCACTACTGCAGCAACCCCAAAACACCCTGCTTCAGCTAAAACAGAGCATGTCATAGGGTATAGACAATGCTGCAGGAATTCAGTACAAGAATTAATACATGTGTCCAAGCATAAAAGGAAGAAAATATGAGGTTTTGGACTTACTTGGAGCATATTAAAGCACATAAGTATCAATTTGCCAAATACATGAAGAGTAATACATGCAAACTTTCCTGAGTCATTGCTATAGTGGTTTAATTTTCAGAGAGCTAAAGAGAGTGCTCCAACAGTAGAAAGTGAAGAAATAGAGAGTGAATGAGAGTTAGTAGGAGAGCAACAACGGGAATAAGAGGAGACTAAAGCATATAAAGAAGAAGAAAGTGAAGAGGAAAAAGAAGATGAAGAAAATGAATCAGAACCACCAGTTATGACTCCCCAGAGCAAGGGTAAAGAGAAATTTTTAATTGAGGAGGAGTCTGAGTAGAGGATGAAGAAGACATTGATGCAACTTTAGAGGAGGCCATCAGCATGGCCATAAACATAGAAAAAGCAAAAAGGAGTTTGAGGGAAATTATTGCAAGCATCACTGCTAAGAAACCAACAAAGACAACTCCTACACTAGTTGCAGTAAGGACAACTACTACCAAGTCTCAAGTATCAACTCCCAGGGCATCTAGTAAACGAAAAGGGCCAAAACCTTCTGAAGATGTTATAGCAATATGAGCGCTAGAAGAACCAAAATCAAAGAAAATAAAGACAGTTTACCCCAAAGTCACGGAAGTTGCTGGAACCCCTCCAACCAGCCCGACCAAAAGCCAAAAAAGAAATAACCACCTATTGTGCCACTTAGTTCACCTAAAAAATGTTTAAGAAGTGGATCAAAGAAAAAGTGAAACTTTTCAGCCTGTGTTGCAACATCATTGTTGAATACTGGACAATGTATATTTGCACAGGGTAAAATTATCATTTTATCCTCCAAATCTCACTAATTTTTTCACTTTTACGGGTTTAAATCTTCTAATTTTTTATTAGGTGTGTTTTATTTTAATTTAATTATTTACGTATTTCAGAGATATTTTGGTCATTTCACGACTAACAAGAAGTCGAATAGTGAAACGGATGGCATTTTTAAACTGAGGATAGTTGAAAACTTTAGAAGGAGCATAAAAGGGTATTTGGTATTGTTCACATATACATTCTATTCACGTATACAGTACTGTTTACACATACAGTACGATGATGTGGCATTGATTGATGATGTGGTAAGATGCTATTGGACCAGAATACTAATGTGCCATTGACCGATGACATGGCAACATCTTATTGGAATGATGTGGACTAACCAATCAAAGCTTGCCACGTGGCGCAATCCAGAGTGTTTGAATTGTTTTCATCTGATGGCCATGATTTATGTAGTGTATTTATAAATAGAGAGCTCTCCCCCTAATTTGACACCCTAAATCTATTTTTTTATCTCTATTTTCTATAATTCTCTCTTCATCTTGTATTTTCTATCTATTTAGTAAAATTACTATTTTAACCTTATTTCAATTATGAGTGGCTAATTTATTTTTAAGCTTGGGTTGAATGAAAAGCCCCAACATGATCCATAAGCTTAATTAGATAAGTTTATTTTCTTTTTCTTTTTGATTTATGTGACTGTTTTGACTCATTTTCAACAGATAGTATATCATGTCTAGATTTTGGACGGTGTACTAGTTCCCCAGTGAAGGATTGTTACTGTCTGGCACAATGAACACTTAGCACCATATTAATTAGAAAGACAATTCCCCTATAATATTTTGTGGGTCGTATTGACTCAGTGTCGATAGAGAGTGTATCTAAGTTATTTAGTGGATGATCTTGCCATGTTGTCGATAGAAGGATTATTATCGTCTGGCACAACGTGTTCTTGACACCAATATTAATGGAAGATAATTACATCTGATACACTAAGGACTTGATACCATATTTGTTAAAGTGAGGATTATGAGGAGTCGAAATACCCCCTTATGAATTAATTGGATCTAAAAAGGAAATATTAAGCTCATGGTGAATGTTGAATATGAATCCAGAGACTTAAGGGTTTCATTTGCATTGATTTTATCTTTAATTCATTCCCACCATTTTATTTTAAATCTTAAGATAAAAAAATTCACTTCCAACCAACTCACATTTACACCTAGAAAATTAACCTTACACATAATTAAATCTACCTCCTCATAAAATCGATACTCATCACCATAAAATTTGTTCTACAATAGATTTGTGCGCTTACGAATATAATAAAATTTGCACAACGATCGCTTCAAACAATACAGGAGTATCTCTGCCAGCCCAATTTAATTTTTCCATTTCTAACATCTTTTCTTTTCTTTTACTTATTTTATCTTGTTTATTGTCCATTTATTTTTATTAGTGTATGCATATTTTTTTTAAGTCATTTTGTGTGCTTGTGAGAACACAGCACCTCTCAAGTTTAGGGGGTTGTGCTATGGTATAATGTGTCCATGTATGGATGTGTTTGTGTTGTGTGCAGAGCTCTGTTTATCCAGCGGTTGTTTATGGATTAGAAAACCCAATGAGGATGAATTTAGTGTTGAAATGGGGAATGAATAACTGCTAAGTAGGGATAGTTTAGAAATGAAGATTGAAATTTTGTCTTTACACTTAGACTTTGGTTAAGTTTAATGAGTATGTTGTAGCAAAACTAGGTAAAGTAGTAAGGTTAAGAATATCTCAAGTTTGGGCGTGAGGGAACCTAAAACTTTTTCACAATTATCACAAACTATGCTAAATATAAAATAAATGTTGCTCCAATGACTTAGTTGCTAAGTAATCAGGATTGAGTATGTACTCTATATACAAACTTGAGTCAAAAGGCAACCAAAGTTATGAGCATTATTGTAGTAACTAATAAATAAATTTCTTTGCTGTAACATAGTTTAAAGCTATTTTTTATGATTATTCCCCTATAAAAGGATGTGTTTGTTGAGTTATATATGATGCCTGTGTAATGCTGCAGCAACTCTGGAGCTTGATCAAAGTGCCACACACACACTTTGGACAAAAAAAAGAATTAAGTCTAGAATTGGAACTGCTTATGGCAATTTACATGTTTAAGAATGACATTTGAAGGATGATAAATCCGAGAAAGCTAGCTAACAACGTTAAGTTGTTTGTTGCATGATTGTGTGAATGAAGTATTAGTATTTTTTCATTACTGGAGGACAAATAAGAGTTTAAGTTTGAGGGTACAATAACTCTATGAAATGAGTTATCATGGCACTTTTAGACTCGAACCAATATTATTTAAAGAGTAAATGATGTATTTTTATTACAATTTTAGTTACATTTTGCATGAGCACCCATTTAAATTTATTTTTAATAAATTAATTTTGTTTTAGATCATTTTTTGCTCAGATTATTGCATGATTGTAGGTGACCAAAACACTCAACCTTTATGGATGGAATGCTGTTGCAGCAAACTTGTAGAGAGAACAAAAGAACTTAGATGTAGAGGAATTAAAACACGTCTGGAACGGTGAATATGTTGTAGTCATTGTTACAGCAACCCTGTAGCAACAACGGATTTGATTTCATGCGCAATGACTAAAAGATTGTGATATGAAGTTTCCAAAAATAGAAGATATGCGTCATACACTTTTGGTTGGCCTAATTTCAAGTTATAAAAAGAGCACGCATGGAGAGAGAGAGTTGTCACTTAACGAAGAACAACAGATAAAAACAAAAAGAAAACAGAAAAATATTTGAGGGCAGCAATAGAAGATTCAACGAGAAAAAGAATGAGAGATTGCAAGATCAAGCGAAACTCAACTCCTAATCTTTATTATCTTGTTTTCTATGCTCTATGGGAATGTATTCGATGGCTAAAATAATTTTTATTTCTGTTTTATCTTTCATCATAAACTAAACTTTATTGTGGTTGAGTAATAAACAATCTTAAATGGATATTTGACTGATATATACGTGTTGCTCTGGATTTTCTACGACATTTTTCTTAATTTTACTTATTATAATTTCCTTTTTCAGCTAACCACTCATTTAGTGGATATTAGCTAAGAAATAGCCTAAAAATGTATGACTTAGTGGAATAAATTAAGAAAATATATGGTTTTAGATTGGGTTTTCCAAATTGAGTTAATCTCGATTTGAACAAGGCCATGCTTAATCTTCAATTAGTGAAGAACTATACATAGGGATTCACCTTGTAGAACAATTGGGACCTAGAATGCATAATGATATTTCTAATGTTAGTGTAACAACTGGTCACTGTTAGGTTACATTTAGATATAAGATATCAAACAGGTGATAGCTGAGGATGCATGAAAGATTCTACCCCATGTTGTAGTAGATGTTGTACCAACAGAATCTTAATTAGAAAAATAGTCAATATCATCAAGTGAGTTTAATCACTCAATTACTCTCTTCTTATAGATTACATCTTTGTGTTTAGCTAAAGTTTTTTTATTGCATTCTTAATTTAGCTAGTTCAGTAGTTTCATTAATTATTTTATTTAAATTTAGATTGAAATTGCACTGTTGAGATTGTCCTAGCAAATTCGATAACATCAATCGCTCTGGACATGATTTGAATACTCATTAATGTATTACTTGTTGTGTACACATGCACATTAACATCTATAGCAATAATCATACCAACCGACACCCTTATTTTATATGTAATGGCCCTCATTGGGTACGCGACTGTTCAAAGAAGAAGTCACTTACAGCCCTTTATCGCATAGCTCAAAGGCCACTCCATTACATCAACAGAGGAACTTCAACCCAGCATGGGTTTTCTACAACGCCTTGGTGCACTCAAGAGCCACCCGTCTGCACCTAAAAAGAAAGGGCTTATCTATATGAGTGTGTCCATTAATGGCCATGCCATTTGCAAGTTGCTAGCTACCGAAGCGATGCATAACTTTATTTTCGAAGACGAGGCCAAGCATCTAGGCCTTAAGGTGATCAAGAAAAAAGGGACCATAAAGGCAGTAAACTCACCCGCCAAGCTAATTGTGAGTACCGCATAAGGCGTACACATAATGCTCAGGACATGGAGCAGAAAGCTCGATTTCTCCATCATTCCCATAGAATTCTTCAACCAAGTCCATGCCTTCCCACTTCCAGCCACAAACTCCCTAAGCATTATCGATGGGAGTATGGCATGCATGGTTCCCACCAAGCACTCCAAGACCGTAGAAAAGACACTCTCAGCTATGTAATTCGAGAAAGCTTTCTGGAATGACCCAAGCTTCTTGGTTTTTATCGAGGAGTTGATGATGAAAAAGATCGCTGAGATTAGCCAAACCAAGTCTTTCCGCTCATCCAAGGAGTCCTTGACGAATTCAAGGACATCATGCCTCTGAAGCTTTCAAAGAAGCTCCCACCTAGACGAAAAGTGGACCATGAAATAGAGTTGGAGCAAAGCGTTAAACCACAAACCTTGGCGGCCTACCGCATGAAATAGACGAGAAGTTGATCAAACGACGATCAAGATGAGATTGATGCATAAATTGAAGCAGCTGCTACTAGGGATACATAAACTACTAAAGAAAAGAAGAGTTTGTTGGACATTATTGTTGAAATCACATCTAGAGAAACCACTACAACAACCCCTCCAGCAACCACTACTCAGAAACGTCCCATTAAATCTCCTAGCCAAACTCTTAAGGTATCCAACAAGAGTAAAGGGGTATAATAATCTAGAGATATTGAAACAATGCAAGCATCAGAAGAACAATAAAATAAGAGAGCAAAGCATGATCAGACTGCACCTCAGGAAGTTACTGATACCCCTCAAATCAGTCTAAGCAAGAAAAAGAATAAATTGGTTGCTACAACACGCATCTCACTAAGGAAGAGTGCCCGAGATGGAGCCCAACAACAGTGATTCTACTTCACTAGTGTTGTAGTAGACCCCTCCAACAACAAGGGAGTACCCCCTACCAGCTGGTTTATTTTCATTTACTTTTCACGTCTATTTTCTTTCATTTTCTTATCTATTTTGCAAGTCTTTATATTTTGTATATGCATGTTTATTGTTATTTGGTTTTGTGTGTGTGGGAGGATAATACATCTTAAGTTTGGGGGGTATTTGTCATGATGTAATGTGTTTGAAAGTGCACATATTTGTGTTGTGTGTTATGTGAAACTTTGTTATCTAATATTTGTGTAAGAATTGGAAAACTTGATGAAGATAAATTGAGTGTTATTCAATATTTGTGATTCTCAAGTAAGGATAGCTTTTAGATAGAGGTTGAAATTATGTCCCAACACTTAAGCTTTGATTGAGTTTTATGAGAATGTTGTAGCAAAACCTGAAAAATCAAAAAGGGTAGAAAATATCTCAAGTTTGGGGGAAAAGATTTGTTAAACTGTGTTTGTTATGAAATAAATTCTACTGCAATGGCTTAAGTTGGTGAGAAACCAAGGCTGAGTATGCACCTTATATGCAGACTTGAGTCCGAAGGCAACAAGAGTTATGAGCATTGTTGTCGCAGTCAATAAATAAATAAAAGAGTCTTTTATCTAAGATATTGAGTAGTTAAGTCTGTTCATGAGCCCCGTTTTCAGCCTTGAGTTAAAATATGTCTTTAGATAACTTTGATATGTGCATTGATTGTGTAATTGGATATCATCACCACAAGTGATAGACATTCACATGAAAAATCAATGATATATTGAAAAAAATTTGATTAAAAAAATTATGTTGCTATAGCACAGTTTAAACTTGTTTGTGGCTTTTATTTCTCCCATAAATAAATATATTTATGTTTTCCCTCTGAGTTATATAATGTTTGTACAATGCTGTAGCCTCTAGAATTTGATTATAGTACACACACACTTTGGACAAAATGGGGCCTAAGTCTATAAATGAACTGTTATGGCAATTTTACATGAGTAAGAGTGCGATCTGAGGGTTGAAGAGTCCTTACAATTTTCATAACAGAGCTTATCGGATGTTGTGTGTTGTAGGTTTGAGTGCTAATGCCGTGATTTCTTGAGGACAAGTAATGGTTTAAGTTTAGGGGTGTGATAACTCTATAAAATAAGAGTTATTATAGCGCTTTTAGACTTGAATCAACCATAATTAAAGAGTAAAAGACATGTTTTTATTACATTTTACTAATGTTTTGCATGAGCATTCATTTTAGTTTACTTTTAATAAGTTTTGTTTGATTTAGAATAAATTGTATGCTCATATCATATGCATAATTTTAGGCGACCAGAAGCTCATGAACCAAGGAATAAATGCTGCTACAATACGCTTGTAAGGATAAGAAAAGAACATGGTTAGAGAATAATTTAAACAAGTCTGAAAAAGCATAGATGTTGTAGCATCGTTGCTACAGCACTATTGCTATAACAATCCTGCAGCAACGACAAAAAAGATTTCGTGCAAGATACTTTGAAGATTGCGATCTAGAGTTTCCTAAATTGGTAGAAGCACACCCTTGACCTCCGGTTGCCCTAATTCTAAGTTATAAAAGAAGCACAAATGTAAAGGAAAATGAGGAAGTCGTCACTAAAAAAAAAGTAGAGAAACAAAACAAAGGAAAGCAAAGATCAAAAGAGAGAACTGGCGATTGCAACAAAGGATTCAAGAAGAACATCGAGTATTTTTTAACTCTTATTTCTTGTTCTCTTGTTTTTACCTTGTTTTCATGCGTTGTTTGATCACTGAAACTATTTTACTTCATGATTTATCACAAATTATGAATTAAATTTACTTGTGGTTGTTGATGGTTAATTGACTAATATTTTGAGTTATTGCATGTTTATTATAGCACGTTGTTTTTATAATTCATTATTTCGACTGACCACCCATTTAGTGATACTAGCTAAGAAAGAACCTAAAAAAGACTGTCTTAGTGGAACATATTAGAACAATATTTCATTTTAGATTAGGTTTCTTGAGTTGGGTTTAACGTGATTCAAAAATGGTCAAGCTTTAATCTAAAATTAGTGATGAATTAAATATAGGGATTCACCTTATAGAGTAATTAGAATCTGAAATATGTATTGTTATATCTGATGTCAGTATAACAATTGGTCACTATTAAGTTGCATTTAAATATAAGACATCCAACAAACGACAATCGAGATACATAAGGATTCTGCCCAGTGCTGTAGTCAATGTTGTAGCAACCGAGCCAACATTATAAAAGTAGTCAAAACCATTAAGTGAGTTTAATCACTCAACTACTTCATTCTCTTTGGTTACATCCATGTATTTGTTGTGATATTTTACTTTATTGCATTTTTCTTATTACGTTTTTATTTAATTATTTCATTAGTTTAATAATTTGTTTAAATTATAATTTAGAACAAAAATTGCACTAATAAAATTATTGTAGTAATTCCCATTACAAAAAACTTTGTAGAGACGATCTTGAATACTCATCATTATATTACTTGTTGTGTACACTTGCACATTAACATCAATAGCATTAGAAAATCTATAGCAGAAATACCGAAATATTCACTAAATACTCTTATTGGAAAATGCATGATTATAGAGTGAAAACAACAAAGAAAATGGTTTTAAATATCAATAAATGATTCCCTCTTGGTGCTAATGAAGTGAAATCAAAGTCCTATAGTATTTCAATCAACACTAAACTTTTTTAATTTTAATTTAAACTCGTGGCAAATCAATTACAAATTAATTGATTCTTTAAATTAAGATTCAATGCATCAGTTGAGTTGATTCATTTCTAAAGTTTGGAATTCAAATTCTTGCACCATTTAATCAATCGTAGTTTGCTTTAATTTATTGCTTTGAAATGTGGACCAGATTCAAGTCTTCTAGGAAGATGATAAGGTCAGTTTAAGAACTGCTTACTGTACGGCATAACGATTCTTTGTTAAATGGAATATCAGTTCAATGTTTTAGTGTCGTAGATGACAGCAAGCTTATGTCAGACAATTATTGTAAGTAAAGCATGTGAATTACATGTATTCGCTTAAACTATTAAAACATGAAATGACTTCATCCAATGTCATTTAGATAACTTTGTTTTAAAACAGATATTTCTTCATATATTTACATCATACAATCAAATAGCTGATAACAATTACTGATATTTATAATCAGATAAATAACTAGGATTCTATGAAGCACACACCCAGATAAATAACCCTCACAAATATTCGAGGGATGTAACCTCTACTCTCATTTCACAAGGGAGAAAGACTACAAATTGACTCCACTCAATCATGCTTAATTGAGGGAGAATTTGAGTACATATGGACTCAAACCATTGTTCTTACATTTGTCAAAACAAGCAGTCCACCAATCGGCCTTCAATGCCATTTAGATTACTAAAGTAACTTACATGTTTCACACATAAGGCAAGTCTTTAAGAAGCTGTTGAGGTAGTTATAAGCACGAGAAGTCTTTGTTTTGTTATAACGGACAAAGATTCAAATTGGCACGTGAATTGACTTGTATTATGCTTTTAGACTTTTATATAAAGCCCTAAAGCCTGATCTTTAATTGGTCATATTGATTGTAACATTCTCTTGAAGCTTGTAAATTGATACGACAAGTTTAATAAAGCTACAACTTTATTTCTCGGGAGGATGCAGGCTATCTTGGCTGAACCTCTATAAGATTTTATAATACTATGATCTATTCATTAGTTTTTAGTTCTTGATACAATTATCAATGTGTGGTGTATGATCTTTAGGTTTTAGATTGCATTACATCTTATCTTATATTTAACAAACTAGTATTAAAGCTATATATATCTTATTTTTGTTTCAAGAATAGCTACTTAGAATTTGGTTGTTGAGAAATTTACTAGGGGAAATGACTTCTCGCTATAAAGGCTTAAAATGAAAGCCTTGCTTATATATCAATGGATTGAAGAAGTCTTAAGAGACATCAAGAGTGCAAAGAAATTCAGTAAGATCAAAGATAAAGACCTTTAAGACGCTCTAGAAAAAGCATAGGGGAAGAAATTGGTTTTGAGTCTTGGTAATGGAGTTCTTAGAGAGGTAGGTAATTAATCAAACTACTGTTGTTGGCCTATGAAAGAAACTGGAAGACTTTAGTAAAAAAAATCTCTCACTAAGACACTCTCTTCAAAAGAAGACTTATAAATTCTCCATAGAGGAAGGCAACCCTTAATTCTCTCATATTGATACCTTTAATGAGATCATACTAGATATCAATGTGAAGCTTGATGATGATGATAAACTATAATCCTTTTTACCTTAATTACCACCCTCTTATAAGTATTTTGTTGATAGATTGTTATATAAGAGACAATATTCGACTATACAAGATGTTAAAGAATATCTAAGTTCAAAAGAGATCACAAAGAAACGTGAAATCAAAGGTAATAAAGATTTGACAACAAAAGGACGAACAGAAAAGAGAGATAGCAAAAAGGGAAGAAAAATGGGAGAACTAAATCCAAGAATAAGAATTTGAAATGCTTCTAGTTGCACAAGGAAGGCCATTTAAAGAGGACTACTCTAAGAGCAAGAACAAACAAAATGAGACAATAGAAAAAATGTTAATGCTAAAATGGCTTATGATTTAAAAAAAAGATGGATATGACTCAGTTTGATTATTGTGGCCTCTGGTAACCAAACTGAAGGTAGATAATTCTTAATTCCAGTTGCATTTACCCTACATACTATAATAGACATCTTTCTACTAGTGATATTCATATAATAGTGGTAAAGTGATGATGGGTAATAATCCCTCCTATGAGGTGATTAGAATTGGCTACAAAAGGCTAAAAATGTCCAATGGTATAGTTAGGGAGTTAATAAATGTCAAGCATATGAAAGAACTTAAAAGAAACTTAGGAGCGTTTGTTTTCATATTTGATATTTAAATCGATTTGAAATTTTCAGAAATATAAATATTTGAATCACATATTTTTTTAATATTTGAATTTAAATAGCATCGTTTTTGGTTTTATAAATAAAATATCTCAAACATGGTTATTTGACGTTTATGTCCTTACAAAAAGGGAAATAGATTTTATAGTTCAAGAAATAAATATATTTTATAGAGATAATTTTTTGAATAAAAAAATTATTTTTCATTCAAACTTTTTCCCATTTACATGAGAGTGACAAATGGTTACAACAGACAATAACATTTTAAAAAATATTTGAAATAAATAAAATTTTAGACTTCAGAAGTTTAACAAACAAATCCTTGATCTCTTTGATTATGTTAGACAAAGCAGATAGAGTTTAAGCCAATGTGTTAAAGATTATTAAGGGGTCAATGGTAATGATATAAAGTGATACGGTAAATAGCTTATATGTGTTACAAGTACAGCCAAAAACAAATGATGTAAATATTACTTTTAACCAAATTCAAGATAAGACATTTCTACGGCATCTCAGATTGGGACACATGAGTGACAAAAGGGCTGAAAGAATTAGAAAACCAGAGAGCTCTAGATAATGAAAGAATAAGTTCTTTAAGGTTTTGTGAGGAGTTTATCTTATGCATGTCCTCAAGAACTAGGTTTAAAAATGTAGTGCATATGACAAAAGGCAATTTAGATTGCATACACTCTGATTTAGGGGACTGTCATATATAGATTCATTAGATGAGGCAAAATAATTCTTTTCTTTGATTAATGACTACTCTAGGATGGTTTGCATTTATACTTTAAAGAACAAAGATCAAGTCTTTGAAATTTTTAAGAATTAAAAAGTCTTAATTGAAACTCAAACTAGTAGAAAAGCCAATAGGCTCAAGGCTGATAGTGGGTTGGAGTTTTATCACGGGCAATTTGATGATCTCTATGCTAAAAATGTCATTTTTAAACCAAAAAAAAAACATTCAAGCATACTCTTTAATAAAATGGCTTGGCAAGAAAGGCTTAGTAAGACTCTAATGGACGAGTCAGATGCATGTTGCTCATTCCAAGTTGCCTAAGTCATTATGGCTTTGGTGTGCTAACTTACAGCCACCAAGGTGTATAATAAGCAGGGATGTAGCCTTTAGTGAAGTTAAGACATTGAACAAGCAAGCTATAGTTAAAGATGATATATAATTGATTACAAGAATCTTATTTAAAGTAGAGTTATTTGAGAATTAATCTCATAATGCAAATGATAAAGAGCAAAAACAACAAGAAGATAAGGACATCAATGAAACTAATGACAGATTAGTTGACCAAGTTACTGTAAAAGACTACTGACTTACAAGAGATAGGTTGAAGAGAAAAATAAAGGCACCTATTAGATTGGGATATGCAGACCAAAATGCAATGCTTTAACAACAACATATGAACAAGACCGAAAGGAACCAAAAACTTATAGAAAATTGTTGGACAACATTTAGATTAATGGCTTAAAGTAATGCAAGATGAGTTGGAATCTCTCAACAAAAAATGGTACTTGGCAGCTGATTCAAAAACCAAAAAGAAGAAAATAGTAGGTTACAGATGGAGTTTTAGAATAAAAAAAGAATTCTTAGGATTTACATAGAAAAAGAGGATTGGCTTTACATAAAAGTTTTGACCAGTTGTTAGACATGCCTTTATCAGAATTATCTAAGCACTTGTGGTTGTCAAAGACATGCATCTTGAATAAATGGATGTCAAAATAATTTTCTTATATAGCAAGCTTCATGAAGAGATTATGATGTCATAACTTGAAGGCTTTATCGATTCTAAGAATCTAGATTGGATTTGCCTATTGAAGAATTCAGTTTATGGCCTTAAGAAATCACCTTAATAGTGGCACCTAATGTTTACAGTTACTTGCAGAAGTTGGAAATTTAGAGATGTAATCTTGATTGTTGTGTTACTTCAAATGGATTAATTACGAAGACTTGATCCATATTATATTGTATGTTAATAACTTAGGAGTGAATTTGAGATGAAAGACCTTGATTTAGCAAATACGATACTTGGAATGGAATTGACAAGAAACAAAAAGGATAAGATTTTGTTTCTTTTTAAAGAAAGCTACATAAATAAAGTCTTAAAGAAGTTTGAGATGACTGATACCAAGCCAATATAGACTCATTTACTAGCACAATCCAAATTATCAAGTCAATATTGACTAAAGACTAAGTTTGAAAAGTCTGAAATGAAAAATGTTTCGTAAATAAGTATTGTAAGTTGTTTAATGTATGCTATGATGTTGACTAGGCTAAATATCTCATATACTATTAAAATTGTTAGCATATTGTTGTAGATTTTCTAATACTATTGATGTTAATGTGCAAATGTACACATCAAGTAATATAATGATGAGTATTCAAGACCATCTCTACATGGATTATTTTGTTGGAATTACAACAATTTTATCAGTGAAATTTTTATTCTAAACTAGAATTAAAAAAAATAAACTACTGAAATAATTAAATAAAAACGCAATAAGAAAAATGCAATAAAGTAAAATATCATGGTAAATACAATGATGTAATCAAAGGGAATGGAGTAGTTGAGCGATTAAGCTTACTTAATGGTCTTGACTATTTTTCTAATGTTAGCTCGGTTGCTACAACATTTACTACAGCACTAGGCAGAATCCTTATGTATCCTCAGTTGTCGCTTGTTGGATGTCGTATATCTAAATACAACTTAACAATGACCAATTGTTATGCTATCATTAGATATAGCAGTACACGTTTTAGATTCTAATTACCTTACAAGGTGAATCTCTATATCTAGTACATCACTATTTTTATATTAAGCATGACCATTTTTTAATCAAGTTAAACCCACCTCAAGAAAACCCAATCTAAAACCAAATATTGTTTTGATATATTCTACTAAGACAAGCCTTTTTTTAGGCTCTTTCTTGGATAGTATCACTAAATGAGTGCCGAGATAATGAATTGAAATAAGTATTATCAAAACAACGTGCTATAGTAAACATGTAGCAATACAGAATATTAGTCAATTAACCATCAAGTTTGCATATCACCCAACCACAAGTAAATTTAGTTCATAATTTGTGATGAATCGTGAAACAAATTAGTCTCAGCCATCAAACTACTCATCAAAACAAGGTAAAAACAAGAGAACAAGAAATAAGACTTGAAATATGCTCGTCGTTCTTCTTGAATCCTTTGTTGCAATCGCCAATTGTCTCTTTTGATCTTTGTTTTCTCTTGTTTTGTTTCTCTACTTTGACAGCTTCCTCATTTTCCTTTGCGTTCGTGCTCCTTTTATAGCTTAGAATTAGGGAAACCAGAGGTCAAGGGTGTGCTTCTACCGGTTTAGGAAACTCCAAATCACAATCTTCAAAGTATCCCGTGCAAAATCATTTCTTTCATTGCTTCAGAATTATTATAGCAATAGTGCTATAGCAACGATGCTACAACATCTATATATTTCCCGACTTGTTTCAATTCTTCTCTAACCATGTTATTTTCTTATCCTCACAAACCTATTGTAGCAACATTCCTTCTTTAGTTCATGAGCTTCAAGTCACCTACAATTATGCATATGATCTAAGCATATAATTTACTATGAATCAAATAAAGCTTATTAAGAGTAAACTTAAATTGATGCTCATGCGAAAAATTACTAAAATGCAATAAAGACGTGTCATTTACACTCTAAGTATGGTTTATTCAAATCTAAAAGTGTCATGATAAGTCTCATTTCATAGAGTTATCACATCCTCAAACTTAAACTATTACTTGTCTTCAAGTAATGACAACAACATTACCATTCAGACCCACAATCACGCAACATCAAATTAGCTATGTCATCAAAACTACAAGGATTCTTTAACCCTCAGATCACACTCTTACTCATGCAAAATTGTCATAGCAATTCAGTTCTAAACTTTGGCTCATTCTGTCCAAAGTGTGTGTGTGTGTATTGTGATCAAATTCCAAAGGTGCTACAGCATTACACAAACATAATATAACTCAAAAGTAAATCATAAGTATACTCATACATGGAGAAATAAAAGTCGCAAACAAGTGCAAATTGTGTTATAGCAATATTTTTTTCTCCAAATTCTCTTCAATGTATCATTGATTTTTCATGTAAATGTCCATCACACTTAATTACTCAACCAATACACATATCAGAGTTATTGTAGCAATGCTTATAACATAGTCTTATCTAAAGACATCTTTTAACTCAAAGCTAAATATGGGGCTCATGAACAGATTTGGCTACTCAATATTATAAATAGTGGACTTTTTTTGTGACAGTAATGCTCATCGCTCTTGTTGCCTTTGGAAATTTTATCAATCTAGATTTTAGAAATTTTACCAACACTTTGGCTACTGGTTTCAAGTCAACTCTATTAACTACTTTGCCTTCCTCATTCAACCATGAACTACCCTCCACCGGAAGGGCTCTAAGCACATTACTCCACTTTTTAGCAGTCATATTCTCAACCATTTTTTAATATTCACAATCAATATTGGATGGTAAATTATATAAAGCATTGATTACCCTCGAATCTAAAGAGACTTGAACACTTCTTACCATTAGTGTGCATTGGTCCTGTTACAACATGTTGGAGTAAAATTCCTTAATGATTGGGAGCATAGGGTCTCGTGAGTGAGTGTAAAAATCTAGCCATCCTTTCTTTGCTGTAACAGCATAGATTGTGTTGATTGTTTCTGATGGTTGTTGAAGGAATTCAAAACCTTTTTCCTCTAAAATCTTCCTAAGCTCTATAAATTCTTCAAATTTATCAACGGCATTGTAACTATGGAAGCGTGAGGGATCCTTTAGTCAAGCAGCTGTCTTCTTGTACCTCATCATTGCTAGAGCAACAGAATTGAGTTTTTGGGCACCAAAAAGATAGACAAATCATGAAATGGAGTCCAAAGTATGTGGCGAACTATAGATGAGAAGAGAAAGAATTTGGGTGAGATTAAAAAGCCGCACAGTAAAACCCTAATTTATAGGTGACAATAAAATAAAAAATAATTAATAGGATAAAATTAGAAATTGTATATTTAATCTAAAGCAAATCCACATTTAAAAGGAAAGGATATCGGGTTCAGGAATTTAGGGATTATGTAATCCATTCCTATCTTTATCTTGATTTGTTGAGCCAGCTGTCTAAAATTTATTCTCAACGATTAAAAGGGACTTTCTATAGTTGTGCCACTATAATGGTAAGAATCATTGTTGCAACAAGTCATCTGGTGCTACAGCAACTGCGATAAAGTCCCCTATTTGATGAGAACCACTGTCCAATTGCCATGTGAGGTGTAACTGCAATAACTCGTGTCAGTATTTTAGCCAAAAAAAAAATTTATACAACTGCAATGAAATAAAAGAAATAATGAAATTAGATAAAAACTTCCAAATGTCAACAATGCAAAGAAAAAACATGAAAACCAAATTTAATGTTAAAGGAAAAATTGAAATAACTCCCTTAATCATTGGGTTGCCTCCTAATTAACGTTTGATTTAAGGTTTTTCAGCATGACCTTCCCTTAATTGCTCAAACTGGGTTTGTGAAGTACAAATCCTCCCTTGAATGATGTAAATCATAATTAATATAGTGTTTAACCCATGCCCATTTACCAGAAATTCATGATTAGTTCTCTCATTTTTTAAGTCCATAGCACCATAATGATGGATTTTAGTAAGTACCATCTAGACTTTAACTTTCCAAGAAAAAGATTTAATCTAGAGTTGTATAGAAAAACTTGTTGACCTCGAATTAAATCCCTTTGCTGGATGCGTTTATCATGCCATTGTTTTGCTTTGTCCTTGTAAATCCTTGTATTTTCTTAAGAGAACAATCTTAACTCTTCAAGCTCATAAAGTTGAAACTTTGTATGCCCTATTGCAGCATGCATGTCCATAGTCAGTCATTTTAGCACCCAATATGTTTTATGCTCTAGCTCTAGTGGAAAATGGTAGGCTTTGCCATATATAAATTTGTATAGAGATATGCCAAGAGGTGTTTTCTAAGCTATGCGATTTGCCCATAAAGAATCATGTAGTCTGAGAGACCAATCTTTTCTATTACGATTCATTATTTTTTCTAAAACATAGTCTGATCGATCCTTTCTTTTGACTTTTGAAGAACTGATTAATCGGACGAGAATAAAGATAGAGTCCCATTCTACATGTCAATATCAATACGGGCAACAATGAAATTTAGAGTAAAAGGAAAATCCGTCGACTTTAGAAATCGTGAGGGTTCAAGTCCCTAATCCTTTTTATTTCCATGTTGGACACTTCTGCCTGACCATTAGACTGAGAGTGATATGTTGTAGCAATCTTATGCTTAATTTCACATTTAACAAATGTTGCAGTAAATGTTCTATTGCAAAAATGAGTGTCATAATCATTGATGATGGCTCTAGGAGTCTCAAATCTTGTAAAAAGGTTCTTCTCAAGGAATTTCACCATGGCTTTAGCATCATTTATTAACAATACTATTGCTTCCACCCACTTCAACACATAGTCTACAGTAACTAAAATGTATAAATTCTCAAAAGAGGGTGTGAATGGACCTATAAAATTGATCTCCCAGACATCAAAGAGGTCAACTTCCAAAATATTGGTTAATATGCTTTTGAGATATGTTCGGCACCTGTCACAACATTTAACAAACTCATAATCATCTTTAAAAGTACAAGGCCAGTAATAACATGATATTAAAACTTTGATTGTTGTTCTGTGTCTTCCAAAATGTCCTCCATATGCTACAATATAACATGATTGCAATATATTTGAAATTTCTTCATCGGGTACATATCTTCTTATTACATGCTCCAACAGCTGATATAAGGGTTTTAATATTTTGGAAAAACCTTTAATAAATCTTCTATAGAATCTTGCATGTCCCAAAAAACTTGTATGCCCTTGATTGAAATTGGTGCTGGAAGTTTATCAATCATCTCTATTTTGGCCTTATTCACTTCTATTCTCTTTTTAACTTTCTAGAGACTTTACGGTCTAAGATTATCCCTTCTTGTACCATAAAATGCACTTTTCCCAATTCAACACTAAATTTGTCTCCTCACATCTTTTAAGCACACTTTCTAAATTATGCAAAAAAATCATTATAGGTCTCCCCAAAAATTAAAAAGTCATCCATGAATACCTCAAGTTTTTTATCTACCATATCTGGAAAATATACACATCATACACCTCTAGAATGTTGCTAGAGCATTGCACAAACCGAAGGGCATATTTCTGAAAGCAAAAGTTCCATAAGGACAGGTGAATGTTATCTTCTCCTGATCTTCTGGTGTTATAGCAATCTGGTTGTAGCCTGAATACCTATCCAAGAAGCAATAGTACTATTTTCCAATAAGTTTGTCCAACATCTGATTTATAAAAAGCAACGAGAAGTGATCCTCCTTTGTGTCTTTGTTTAGCTTCATATAGTCTATGCCAACTCTCTATCAATCATTGTTCTTGTAGGAATAAGTTCATTCTTTTCATTTGCTACAACAGTCACTCCACTTATTTTTAGAACACATTGTACTGGACTCACCCAGGAGCTGTCAGATATTAGGTAAATGATTCCAACATCAAGCTATTTAATAATATCCTTCTTCACAACCTCTTTTATGATGGGGTTTAATCTTCTCTGCTGCTCTACTGAGCTATTGTAGTAATCCTCTAGCAGGATCTTATGTATACATATGGAGAGGTAAATTCTTTTTATATCTGCCATGGTTCATCCAATGGGCTTTTTGTATCTTTCCAAAACATCCGCCAATCTCTTCTTTTGAACTGCATTCAAAGAAGATGAAATGATTACAAGTAGTGTGTTGTTGTCATCAAAATAAACTTATTTTAAATGTAAAGGTAGAAGTTTTAATTCTAAAACATAGGGTAATTCAACAAATGGTACAACAGATTTTACTTCCCTATTTGAAATATCAAGAGACTTAAAATGTAATGTCACTCCTCACAGGTTACTTCTCTCCTAGCAATGCCAACTCTGTTGCTACAGCATCTTCATCTTCAAGTTCCCCAAACGTGGCAACCTTGATTTCTTCATTGCTGCAGCAAGTATTCAAATTTTCTGCAACAACAAGCTCCACAATACTAACAAAATGGCAGTCTTTAACCTATTAGGACTCTTCATTACTTCCAACATATTAAGAGTAGCTTGTTGATTATTAACCCTCATGATTAGTTCCCCTTTTTTAACATTAATTAAAGTCTTTCCTATGGCTAAAAAAGGACTACCTAGAATAATTGGTACTTTTTTATCTGCCTCAAAGTCCAAACGCTATGAAATCCATTAGAAAAATTAATTTATCCACTTTAACCAACACATCTTCAATCTAGCCTTCAGGATAAGCATGAGATCGGTCAGCAAGTTGCAATGTCACTGTGGTTGGCCTAACTTCTCCAACTCCCAATTGCTTGAACACTGATAATAGCATAAGATTGATGCTTGCTCCCAAATCACAAAGTGTCTTACCATTGTATTTGGTTCTTATGGAACAAGAAATTATGAAACTTTCTAAATCTTTCAACTTCTGATGTATTTTGTTCTGAAGCATATGATTGCATTCTTATGTTAAAGCAACTGTTTCGAATTCTCCATGCCTTCTTTTTCTTGCCAATGTATCTTTAAAAAACTTCACATAATTTGGCATTTATTCCAATACTTCCACAAAAGGAATGTTGATATGTAATTAATTAAATACTTTCAAGAATTTACTGAACTATTTTTCTTACTTTTGCTTTTGAAATCTTTAGGGAAGGGTGGTGGATGTCTGAATTGCTATGCTGCAGCAAGCTATATAGATTGCTTTTCTCTATTCTAGTATGTTGCTATTAATGTTGCAGCTTTTTCCTCAACAGGCACTGAATCATATTTTTTTTATAGTTGTTGTAGCTTGGCTACTCTCACCAGTGTGCTGGAAAATATGTTATTGTGACTCTTCTTCAATATAAGTTTCCGCTTAAGTTGAAGTGGGTTTCACTCTTTGTTTTGGTACTCCAACTAGAATATAAACATCATTTCCAGACCTTAAGTTAATCACCTTGGATCCTCTGTGTTACTTGGTAAATTGCCCTAAGGTCTGTTGCTTAATGCTGTAGCAAGTTGTCCAATTTGATTCTTTTAAGTTTCTTACAGATACTGTTTGGCTTTAGACCATTACTTCATTTTTTACAATATACTTTTTAATCAGAGTTTCAAAGGAGCTGAGTTGATCATTGTTGATGCGTATTTGCCCTTAATTTTGCTGGTGAAACCCGGGTGGCTGAGTATCTCTGTTCTGTCCATTAGATGTTACAGCATGTTGATTCTGATTATTCTATGAAAAGTTTAAGGGCTATCTCCGTCTAGGGTTATAGGTGTTTGAATATAGATTGCTTTGATTCTATCTATTGAAATTGCCAACATAATTTACTAAAGTTGGATTCCCAAGATAATTATCATATAGATGCCCCTCTCCGCAATAAACACAATAGACTTTAGCAACTTGGCTAACTATTGTTGGAGTAGTGGTCATTACTTTTACCACATTTGTCAATAAGGTTACTTGGGTCACTAATGCTATCAGTGCATCCACATTGTGTACTCATGCTGCTCTTTTTGCTGCAGTAGCTGATGGCCATTGATAGTTATTTCTGGCTATCTTCTCCAAAATTTTATAAGCCTCATTATTTGACTTAGACAACAAGGCCCCATTTGCTGAAGCATCTATCATCAATCTAGTGCTTGAGATCAACCCATTGTAGAAAGTTTCCAATTGTATGCAACAAAGAATACCATGTTGAAGGCATCTCCTGAGTAACTCTTTAAATATTTCCCATCCATCAGAAAAACTTTCATCTTCGATTTTATGGAAAGATGTGATCACATTCCTCAACTTTGCATTCTTTGTCGGTGAGAAATTTTTCATTAAAAATTTATCAGTCAAATCATTCCATAAGGTGATGGAATTTGGTGGTAAAAAAGAATTCAACTATGCCCTTACTCAATCTCTTAAAGAATACAGGATAAGTTTGAGTCTCAATGCATCATGTTATGCTCCTGCAATTTTAAAATTATCACTCACTTCCAAGAACAGTTTAAGGTGAAAATGAGGATCTTCTGATGACAATCCATTAAATTATCTCACTGTTTGTAACATCTAAAACATCACTGGTTTGAGTTTGAAATTGGCAACTTGCACTTCAAGTCTAACTATTCCAGGATGTATAACTTAAGGAGTCAACACGACATTGTCTCTAATAGCTTTGTCTTTATCATCTGCCATGTAGATAATATCGTTGTTCACTAGTTGTCCTTAAATATTTTGCTCATTCTAACCTTCTTGGCCATTAACTGGTTCTATTTCTCCGTGAGGGTTCAAGTTTCTCCTATCTTGTAAATCATCCATGTCTGCAGCAGCTATTACATTTCTATTCTCTTTCCTCAATCTCCTTGAAATTCTTTCAATTTTTGGATCAAATTAGAATTCAACGGGTTTATATTTGCGCATGCAACGGTTGTGAAGAACTTCTACAAACACAGTAAACAAAAAGAAAATTCAAATCTTGCACCAACTAAAATTAATTTCAAAATTCACAATAAGCACCAATCCCCGACCATGGTGCCAAAAACTTATTGTAGATTTTCCAATGCTATTGAATGTTAATGTGCAAGTGTACACAACAAGCAATATAATGATGAGTATTCAAGATTGTCTCCACAAGAATTATTATTATGGGAATTGCTACAAAAATTTTATCAATGCAGTTTTGTTCTAAACTAGAATAAAAAAATTTATTAAACTAATGAACAAGAAATAAGAGTTGAAATCTGCTCAATGTTCTTCTTAAATCCTTTGTTTTCTCTCTCTTGATCTTTGCTTTCTCTTGTTTTGTTTCTCTATTTTTTTTCAACGACGGCTTCGACCTTTTCATTTGTGTTTGTGGTCCTTTTATAGCTTAGAATTAGGGCAACCAGAAGTTTAGGGTGCGCTTTTACCAATTTAGGAAACTCTAGATCGTAATTTTCAAAGTATCTCGTGCCAAATCTTTTTTGTCGTTGGTCCAGGATTTTTATAGCAACAATGCTACACCAACGATGCTACAACATATATATTGTTCAAGACTTGTTTCAACTATTCTATAACCTTGTTCTTTTTTTATCTTTACAAGCCTATTGTAGTAGCATTTCTTCTTTGGTTCATGAGCTTCTAGTCACCTACAATTATGCATATGATCTAAGCACACAATTTATTCTAAATCAAACAAAACTTAATAAAAGTAAACTAAAATGGATGCTCATGCAAAACATTACTAAAATACAATAAAAACATGTCATTTACTCTTTAAGATGGTCGATTCAAGTCTAAACGTGTCATTATAACTCTCATTTCATAAATTTATTACATATGTATGGACAACCCTGACAAGGAACATTGGAGAGTTGTGAAATCGATGCTAAGATATCTCAGATGAACACAAGCTATGGATTGTTGTTTGTTGGTAAAAGACTAGATGATTGTCAAATCCTAGGTTATATAGATCGAACTATATTCGAGATATTGTCAAGAGGTCGCCTACTGGTTACTTGTTTACTTTTAACAATTGCATTGTGAATTGGAAAGCTGCACTTTAAAGTGTTGCAACACTACACAAAAACAGAATGTATAGTTGTGGCAGAGGGATTCAAAGAAGCAATATGGTTAAAAGGAATATTGAAGAATTGAGGCATTGTCAGAGATCACAAATAGTCTTCTTTGACAACCAAAGTGCTATTTGTCTGAGAAAAATTCAAACTCACCATGAAAATACTAAAACTATAGATATTAAGCTCCACTTAATCAAGCTTAAAGTCTCTAAAGCAACTATCAAGTTGAAGCAAATCTATATAAATGACATTGTAACTAACATGTTGACAAAATTTGTTTCCAGTGCTAACCTTGACCTGTGCTTTAGATTTAGGTAGGATTTGTAAAAGAAAGTATTACAGATGGATGAGAAAAAGAAGTTATAGTGTCAGTGAATTTAGATTCAAGGTAGAGAATGTTGAAATGTAAATCAAAATTAGGTTTTTAGGGCAAATGACAAGGTCAATTTAGAATTACTTATTGTCTAACATGACGGTCCTTTGCTAAAGGCATGTTAGTCGAAGGCTTTAGTATCACAAATGACAATAAGCTCGTGTCAAATGATTGTAGTAAGTGAAGCATGTGATTTGTGATTGTTCATGTAACTATTAAAGCATAAATTGATTACATTCAATGCCATTTGGGTTACTTAAGTAACTCACATGCTTCACATATGCGTCAAGTCTTTAAAAAGCCATTAAAGGCAAATATAAGAGCGATACGTTTCTGGGTTTGTTGTAGCAAACCCAGAATGTAGCGGGCAAGTGAACTAACTCGTGTGATGATTTGAAACTCGTATATAAAGCCTAAAGGCTAATCTTCAGTTCCTTTTGTTCATTTTAGCTTTCTCTTAAAGTTTATAACTTGATCTAACAAGTGTAATAAAGTGATAACTTTGTTTCTCAAGAAAATGCAGGCCATCTTAGATAAACCTTTATAAGATTTAGTGTACTGTTCTTTGTTTAAATTTATTGATAATGTGATCTATTAGTTTTGTTTTTTTTTAAAAAAGTACACCTTTCATTACTCAAAGAGAATAATTGTAACACTTCAACTGGAAATTCATCCACCCATACAAAAGAATCTAACTTCTTTAAGGCTAATTTTGCTAAAGAATGTGCTGAGACAGTATAACTTCTAAGTACATATTGAGTTTTGAAATTTTGAAAACTCTTCTTGGTTTCCAAAATGTCAAAGATCACCCAAAAAATCTCTATCAAGGTACCCTTTTTGTTGTTAATCAGCTCTATTACTACCTTCGAGTCAGACTCGACAATCACTTGAGTTGCTTCATTCATGACAGCTACCTGCAGTCCCCACAAAACAGCCTTTGCTTCAACCATTTCTGCATTTCCAGAATTCTTCTCTGTTTTGACAGCAGCAGCAATGATTTCTCATTTGAAATTTCTAATTACAACCCCTAGCCCAACTAGTCTATTTTTCTCATCCATTGTAGCATCCACATTGATTTTTATCCATCCCTCTTCAGGCAGACACCATTGATGATGTTTTGTAATTACCATTTCAGCATAAAATTCTTCTTCTGGGACTTTGATTCTTTTGATCAAATTAGCAACAGAACTTGCTCGAGCTACCAACCTTACTAGATCCTCATTTACCCCCTGAAACAACCATTTGTTTCTTGCATTCCAAATAGTCCAGAGGAGTGAAGCAACTAGCTCACCATTTAGCTCATTTTGCTGTTGACGTAACGATTGAATTATGTTGATAACATCTGGAAAATTTTTTCCTTGAATAGGATTTTTAAAGGGGGAGTTTTTCCACACTTTCTTTGCTATCTTGTAGAGTAAAAGAGCATAGGCCAAGGTCTCCATTTGGTTTCTGCAAACTGGGCATGTTGCTTCCTGCATCACCCTTTTCTTCCACAAATTTTCAACAGTATGAATGAGGTCTTTTACTGCTCTCCACAAGAAAATCTTCACCTTTTTGGGGGACAACCAGCTTCCAAATAGAGTTCCATTGATGGAATGCTGATTTGAGCTTGCGGGACATCTTGATGATTTTATCTTAACGCCACTTGATAACCACTCTTGACCATATATTGACCTCTTTAATCATAGTGTCATATCAATTTATCCTCATTCTGCTTTCTTGGTAACGGGATTTGCACAATAACATTAACATCTTCTTTCTAAAAAGAACCATAAATTAAACTCTCTTTCCAATAATTGTCTTCTTACCACCTCCACCTAAACCTAAACCAAAGCTTAAAACTCAACCACGACCAGTCACCATTCACCAACCTGCTGTTTCTGATGAGGATGGTTGTGATGAGGATCCTAGGTCATGCATGGATGGTTGGGGAAATTGCTTGAGATGTTGACTCAAAGGAAAAAAGTCTTTCCATGGGTCCTGGGAGTCCTGGTAGAGGAAGTCGGTGTAGTCTGGCTTTTCTTCTTTAATGAATGTGGATTTTGGTTTGGATATGGCAGATGGAGTGGAGATCATGATGAGGCCATGTTGTGGGCCTAAGGATGTATGAAAAATATCTCTGTGTGGCAGAGTCTGGTGGTTTAGCTGACAGAGGTAGTTGTGCAGGGTGGTTTGGATTTCATTTTCAATGATTGCAGGGTGTGGTGCAGTAAACCATTCATACACTTGATCTTGGGACCAGAAAAGCTTTGTATCTGGATGCTGAAAGTATGGCCTATGGATGATGAACACTGAGGTGAACAGGCGTGCTTCTGAAGCAGGCATTCTTTCAAGATTATAAATCTCAGAGAGTTGCTGCAGTTTCTTTCTCCACCATGGAATGAGAGAAAACCATTCAAGTAGAGTCCAGGTGAAGGAGGTGGCTTTGTCAGGGTTGAGGAGATGTTCCAAAGTGGGACTGATTAGTAGGATGAGCTTGGTGGCATAAAGAACAGTGAGGCACCATAGGTACCATAACTCATCTTCAGTGATATCTCTGGATGGGTCAAGCGTGAGACCTGTAAGGAACAAGTTTTCTGGGTAGAAGGTAGAAAATGGAAATGAGTCTGCCAGAAGGTATGCTTTCATGAAAAAGCGAAAAACAGTTTTTCGTGCAAACTCCTGAATGGCAAACACCAAAGAGAAAGTTTTGTTAAGGGGAAAGTTTTTCTCGGTGAGAGCTTTTGGGAGAAGTGAGGTAGCCATGGAGATGATTGGAAAGTGGTAGGTTATGGAAAACAAGGTGAAAAGTGTGTCAGATTTGGAGAGTCTGGAAAGTATATCAGGGATGAGATTCTGGGACCCCTTTATATGCTTAACTGAAAAGTCATATTTGGAAAACCAATCTTTTAACCAGAGTAACATTTTTTCAGGAACAGTTTTACCTTTGAAATTGAGAATATTGGGGAAGGCTGAATTGTCCATTCGGATAAGAAAATAGTGTCCAATCAGATGATACTCAAATTTCTTGATGCCATTCTTTACCGCTAGGATTTCTTTGAACACACTGTAGTAATGCTTCTGTGTGTCAGAAAAATGTCCGCTAGCGTAAGCGATAAAGCTTTCTTTTCCATTGATTTCTTCGAGGAGGATGGCACCCCATGATTCATCACTTACATCTGTCTGTAGTATGCGCTTGCTATCTGCAATTAACTTTAAGGGAGGCGGATTTTGCGCAATCTGTTTTAATGTAGTAACGGCAATGGTATGGTCCTCATTCCACTCTGGGGGCTTCTTTTTCAATAAAGCCGAAAGGTGTCGAGTGTGTTGGTCCACATGTGGGATGAAATCACGGATGTAGTTGATGATACCGAGAAACCGTTGAACTTGCTTTTTGGAAAGGTACTGATCTGGAAAGTGAAGTAACTCTTGGGCAATATATTTTCTAGGCTGATAATGGCTGTCTTTTATGACCATTCCAAGAAATTCAATAGTATCTGTGGCAATGGTACTTTTCTTGGTTGATGACATAATTCCATGACTTTGGACAATATCATAGAACTGAGTTAACAGCTGGTGATGTTCCTCATGCGATCCTGAAAAAAACAAGATGTCATCAATATAAATCAATGCATGATGGAGGATGGGCTGAAAGATTTTGATCATGGATTTTTGGAATATGAATGGGGCAGTTTTGAGACCGAAGGGTAAGACTGTCCATTGTAAATGGGCATTTGGGATACAAAATGCAATTTTGTACTGTTCAGAGGGTTCAATGCCTAATTGCGAAAAGCCTGATTTTAAATCAAATTTTGAAAAGAACTGGGCATTTTTAGAAAATTAAACATGCTTTGTCGACGTGGCAAAGGAAATTTGTCATCTTGCAAAAACATGTTTAGTGGTTAATAATCAATGAATAAGTGTTTTTTTCCTCTAACAATCTCAGAATGCTTTTCAACATAAAAGGCTTGGCAAGCCCATGAAGAAGTTGTGGGCTCAATTAGACATTGGGCTAACAATTGTGAACATTCATGTTGGGCTAGGAATAAATCAAAAGGACTCATTCATGGATGGGTAGCTTTGGTTAGGTTAATGTCTTCATTGAGTTTAAAAGGTAACTTAATGAAGAAAGACTTATTTTTCCACAATGGGTTTGGATGGGTGAACTGAGAATGAGACTTTGGACATAGACTCGAGAGTTTGGTTGAAATATCCTGGTAGACAGGTTGTAAAGTTTCATAATATTGGTAAAAGGTTTAAACATGGACTTGACTCGGATTCCAGTGGGAAGGATTTGAAGGTGTTTGATTTGGTGAAGGATATCAAAACCTAACAAGATATCCTTATTAGGAAGAGTTGAACCAATGACCTTGGTCCAGATAACACAGTTGGGGAAAATTTGAATACCAATGGGTTTTTTGGTAATCAAAGAGGCAGTGAATAATTTGCCATTAACAACTTTGAAGTGTTCTTCATATTCTGTCCAATATTCTGGTGGAAGAATATGTGGATTTAACATGCTGCGTTGAGCTCCAGTATCTATATGACCAACTGTTGGAATGGGCCTTTGAAATTTGGAGGGCAAGATTTGGAGTTTGATGGAAGGTATAGTAGTATCAAGGGACAACAACTGTTGGTGAAAAATCACTTGAGACTGATTACATTCTGAATCATCAGAGGAATTCTGTAGTGTGAACATTGTTTCATCATTGGGTTCATCTTGTTCTGAAAAACAGAATTCCAGTTCATCCTTGTCTGGAGAGAAATCTGTGGTGGTCTGAAGATGTTCAAGTAGCCGAACAGATTTTTCCATTTTGTTGGGACAATCCTTAGCATAATGACCTTTCTTTTTATAGATAAAACATTTGCTGGATTTTTTCCTTTTAAATTCTCTGGATGAAGATGACTTCTTTCTGAAGAATCTGTAAGGCCTTCTAGACCGGCGAGGCTTAGATGAATATTCTAGACGTTTGAATTTCTGAAAATGCCTTTTCTTTTTAAGACTGCAACTATAATCCTTCCTTTGTTTGCACTTAATCTGCAAATAAGGCTTCTTGCAGGCACTCCGAAATGGTTCTCTGTCGTTCAACAGTTCTTTGAAAAATTGTTTCTGCTCACAGAGTTTGTCAAGACAAGTTTTGGCAAGTTGAAAAATTTTGCCAAGAGAAATGTTATCAAGGACAAGATTTGATGCACGAAGTTGCCTTTGTATGTTTGGTTGGAGTTCATCAGGAAGGGAAGCCAAAAAAACATGCTTAATGTCGGCTCATTGAATCCATTAAGCTTATAGAACAATAGGGACATTCTTTTACAATGGAACTCAAGATTAATAGCATTAAGTGAACAGCATTTCATGTTGAGATAGTCTCATCGTGCAGCTTCAAAAATTGCAGAGAGGTCGCCAAGGAATTGATCATGGATAACCACAAGGGCACTTGAGACTTCTGGTGATTGAACAAACTGTAATTGTCGGTATTGGCCTAAAGATTCAAACCAATCTCGTAGAGCACCCGTAAAACGAGTGGCAAATTCTCTAAGGACTAATTGAGTTGTGGCTCCTGGCCTTAACATTTCTAAGTCAAGCCAGGCAGACATTTCATTAAGCCGATCATGCCATTTAGAGGATGGAAGATCATCGAATGTGAACCATGGACCATTTGACGATTTTGGATCGTTTGGACCGGTTTGGGCTTGGGCTAGAGGAGGTTGGTTTGAGGCAGAGAATTCAGGCATGTCTTCATCAACTTCAGAAGGAATGTCAACATATGGTTCTGTGTGAGAGGTTTGGCCTTGGTCAGGTTGATCAGGTTGAGCCATCAGGATTTTGGTGATATCAACATAGAACTTTTCAGAGTCACTGGTGGATGCCGAGGATTCTGTATCTATCTCAGTAGAACTATCTAAAACAACTAGATTTGAATCAGAAGTTTGATCATCTATAGGGGATGTGTGGTCAACTGTGTGGGCACTAAACTGGTGAATGGGTTGTTTATCCTTGTATTGGATAAGAGGTTTGGAAGGAGCTGGTGGTGGAGGTGCTGATGGTGATGCTGGTGTATAACCAGGGTGGTCAGGAGTAGAAACAGCAGGTTGGTGAATGGTGACTGGTCGTGGTTGAGGTTTAGGCTTTGGTTTAGGTTTAGGTGGAAGTGGTAATGGATTATCTCTAAAAAGAGTATGAGTCATACCAAATCACTTGCAAGGTTCACATGTCGGATAGGGGAAAGCATAGAGGCAAAAAGATGATAGGTTGGACCGATGGAAGAAATAGGAGGTGATAAAGTAAAAAGGGTGGTTCTTTGTTTTTCTGATTCTATCCTATCAAGATCAGCATTCAAGCGTCTGATCTCTCTTTCCTTCTAGTCAAATTCGGGGCCATAATAGCATTGAGCAAGCATGGTCCGTAACTCAGAATCAAGTTAAGCAATTATGGACTGAAGATTTTGATGGATCTGCTGCATCTGTGCAATGATGGAGTTGACTTTTGTCTCAATCTTTTCAGTTCGTAAAATGATTTTTTCAACTTTGGAATTGATGTCCACCAAAGTATCATTTTGTGCTCTGGCATTTTGGGTTTGCCAGTTAAGGACTGATTCAAAAGGTTTAGGTGGCTCAAGGTGTCCTGTAGAGGTGATGGCTGAAGGGATAAAGGGTTTAAACACAACATTCCGTTGGGAATCTGTGTGGGTGTCTAAAGGAGGAAAGGAAGAAAAGTAGTCTGAAGAAGTAGATGAAAACATCATACAACTCAGTGGTGGTGTTGGATTTGGGATTGGTGAGGGAATCTCGGATTTGTAAGGTTTTGCAATCCATTTGAGTTCTTTTTTGTAAAAAGGTAATGGAGCTTGTGGAGGAGGATCTTGTGGTGGTTTAGGGTCAGTATGATGGCATGAGACTATAGGCTTTTTCTTTTTGGGTTTCTTTTTTTTGGTGGAATAGTCATCGTCCTCTTCCCAATCATCCCAGGAGGGACAATTTGGGTCACACATGCCTAAGCTAGGGGCATCCTATAGGAAATGACCATTTAGCTGTACTGGATAAACAAGATAGCCTTTAGAGGTGAACCCTGTAATGGACAGATCTTCCTGAGCTGTCTGCACAGCTGTGACCATAGAAGAATAAGTAAAGGAGAGCTGAGGAGGCTCTTGTGGAGCACTGGGAGGTGGTTTGAAAGTCATTCTGACCGTTCCATCTGGCCGTCGTTCAAACATACTTTTTTATGTCTGAATTGGAGCCGTAATTGTATGGAACTGTTCATAGTTTAAGATACATTCAAGAGGCATAATCTTGGTGAGCTCATGGCAGGGATTTTGTCTGGGGATCTGAATGATGGTTGGGATTTAGTCAGATTCAGTTAAGACCATGAGAGTATCAGAGTGATGTTCAGGAGTGGGTAGATCTAAGGCATGATTTTGAAGCCTATAGACCAGTTGATGATTAAGCGGATTCCACCAAGATAGAGATGGGTATAACCTTTATCTTATCATGGTTTGCTAAACTCTCCTCTCTCTCTGTGCAAATGAAGTTCTAAGTGAAAGAAACAAATCAAAGAATTAAATTTGGTCATTTTGAAAACTTAAGGAAGTATGCTCTGCACTTGCCTTCAAGGAATGATCCTGTGCATCGAAAAACTTATGGCAATTTCTTAAATGGCTTGGTACCCTGTTTAAAGACTAAGGAAAAGTCTGTTTTGGGTTTTATAATCTTTTGAGAAACGTTTTAAAGTTTTGATGCGAACACTAACGTATATCGGCTGGAAACCAATAGATGCGGGCTATTAATCTGTTCTAAGTCAGATTTGGGTTCAAAGGACGACCTTGCGTCGTTATTCCTAGGTAGAACAACGCCACGTACTTTATGGTATTAGAGCCATACTCGTCCTTGAAATTTCCATGTTTTCTAAAACTCCCTTTCTTGCTCAAAATGGTTTAATTTAAGTATTTTGATTTGTTTTAATCTCTAGACTTCAGGAGCAGAGAGCACTTCTCAATCATGGCTTCAACTTCATCTTCAAATCGTTCCAATCCTATTACTTTTTCCTCTACCCTTTCTCTGCCTAAATCTTGCACTTCTCATACAACCAATAAAATTGAAAACCTTGTAGAATACTCCTACAACCCTGAATCAGACCAAATCAGTGAGTCATCCTACCCTCTCCTCAGTCCTCACCGAATGTACAAATGACCCAGTTCCTTTACCCACAGTATCCGAACCCTTATCTCTACCAGACGGCTACACTCTAAAGAATATATCTAGTTTTCTTGTCTGGATCAATGTGCTCTTCAGGCAACCTTTGTTGAGCAAAATGTCACTCTGGAAATTCCCTCAAAGTTAATCTCAAATTGAAAACGAGAAGGTTATACCCATCTCAATCTTGGAGGAATCCGCTTAATCCTTACCCTTCATGGGCGAAAAGAATTAGCCGTCATAGCTCGACTTGCCCTTCTTGATACTCGCTTCAAACAGTACCAAGATGGAACAGTTCCATACCAATACGGCTCCAATTCAGACATCAGAAAGTATGTTTGAACGACGACCAGATGGAACAGTCAGAATGACTTTCAAACCACTTCCTAGTGCTCCACAAGAGCCTCCTCAGCTCTCTTTTACTTATTCTTCCATGATCACAGCTGTGCAGATAGCTCAAGAAGATCTGCCCATTACAGGATTCACCTCTAAAGCCTATCCTGTTTATCCAGCAAAGCTAAATGGTCATTTCTTATGGGATGCCCTAGCTCAGGCATGTGTGACCCAAATTATCCTTGCTGGGATGATTGGGAAGAGGACGATGACTATTCCACCAGAAAAAAGAAACCCAAAAAGAAAAAGCCCCTAGTCTCATGCCATCATATCGACCCTAAACCTCCACAAGATCCTCCACCACAGGCTTCATTACCTTTTTACAAAAAAGAACTCAAATTGATTGCAAAACCTTGCAAATCCGAAATTCCCTCACCAATTCCAAATCCAACACCACCACTGAGTTGTATGATGTTTTCATATAATTCTTTAGACTACTCTTCTTCCTTTCCTCCTTTAGACACCCACACAGATTCCCAACGAAATGTTGTGTCTAAACCCTTTATCACTTTAGCCATCACCTCTATAGGACACCTTAAACCACCTAAACCTTTTGAATCAGTCCTTAACTAGCAAACCCAAAATGCCAGAGCACAAAATGATACTTTGGTGGATATTAATTCCAAAGTTGAAAAAATCAGTTTACGAACTGAAAAGATTGAGACAAAAGTCGACTCCATCACTGCACAGATGCAGCAGATCCATCAAAATCTTCAGTCCAGAATTGCTCAACTTGATTTTGAGTTACGAACTATGCTTGCTCAATACTATTATGGCCCCGAATTTGACTAGAAGGAAAGAGAGATCAGACGCTTGAAAGTTGAGCTTGATAAGATAGAATCAGAAAAACAAAAACCTACCCTTTTTACTTCATCACTTCCTATTCCTTCCATCGGTCCAACCAATTATCCTTTTGCCTCTATACTTTCCCCTATCCGACAGTATGAACCTTCCAAGTTATTTGGTATGACTCATACTCTTTTTAGAGATAATCCATTACCACCTCCACTTAAACCTAAACCAAAGTCTAAACCTCAACAACGACCAGTCACCATTCACCAACCTGCTGTTTCTACTCCTAACCACCCTGGTTATACACCAGCATCACCATCAGCACCTCCACCACCAGCTCCTTCCAAACCTCTTATCCAATCTAACGATAAACAACTCGAGCACCAGTTTAGTGCCCACACAGTTGACTATACATCCCCTATAAATGATCAAACTTCTGATTCAAATCTGGCTGTTTCAGATAGTCCTACTGAGACAGATACAGAATCCTCAACATCCACCAGTGACTCTGCAAGGTCCTATGTTGATATCACCAAAATCCTGATGGCTCAACCTGATCAACCTGACCAAGGCCAAACCTCTCACACAGAAACCATATGTTAACATTCATTCTAAAGTTGACGAAGAAATGTCTGAATTCTTTGCCTCAAACCAACCTCCTCTAGCCCAAGCCCAAACCGGTCCAACCAGTCTAAAATCTGTTAGTAATATGCCCTAAAGGCCAATCGAATGGTGATTTGATTGTTTAGGGAATGATTGTATTTGAATAGCATTTTGATATTTATAAAATGGCAAAGTTATCAATATTCATATATTAATTTAATGAATATAGTCCAAGAAGTAAAATAGTTAAGGAACACATTCTCGAGTATGTCGAGAATATGAAACGTGTATCCTTTGTACTATACTTCTAAAATAGTTCCTAGTGGTGGATTTATGATTGGACATTATAAATTCCTATAAACACTAGTATGTGTTATGACTCCTTATGGTATGTGATACTAAGATGGATGATGAGTTTCATATCATTGACATGAGATGTCAAGTCAAACACATAGATACTTGTTAAGAGAACGAGTTTACTGAACTTGACCGAATATAGTAAGCCATATGGTCGTGAGTGTTAATGGCTTATTATACATTGTAACAGACACTATGTTTAGTAATGGTCTTTAGACCTGAGGCATAACAGATGTCTTATACATAGATATCTCTGATATGTGAATGCATAACGATTGATTCCTAATCACGGAAGAGATCTAGCAATAGCTGTCATGGTTGGCTATGTATGAAGACAAGTTGATGGCCAATATGGAATTCATCACTTTGTAATATACAAAAAGGATGTCCCTATAAGATAATATGAATTGGCATGAGAAATCCTTGGCCAAGGTGAAATACATTTGAAGGAGTTCAAATTATATTATCATGCCAAGTTCATTTATATTTATTTTGAGATAAAGCACAACTGCTTAACATAATAAACCATAAGCTGTGTTTTTCTCTGGACATGGATGATGAAGAGACCAAGACATAGAGATACAATGGAATAGGTTCTATAGATCCAACAATTCTTGTTATTTGGATAGTCGTGATATACTGCTAGGTGTCACTCATGACTTGTGGAAACCTTATGATCAATATTGGTAAAGCGTATTACTAATGCATCTTAAGGTCATTAGAAAGGTTCTAATTGATGACTAAAGAGTTTAGCATCATTTAATGAATAAAGAGTTATCATTAAAATAGTTCTACTACCTTATAACTAAGAACCTAAAAGGTCACACACAATATAGAAATGAAAAAGGAGTTACTAGAAAATGAGAAGTTAGATTTCCTAATTTTAGGAAAATCAATATTTATATTATAATTCATTGAGAATGAATATAAATATAAATACATCTTAAATATGATTTAAGATAGAAATTTAGATGTTCCATAAATAGTTTAAGGAACAAAATAAATTTCATAAATCCTCAATTAAACATTATGGAATGTCGAGCACGTAAAATGACCGTTTTGGACATGTTCGGGTTCATATATGATTATGGACTTCTAGACCAATTTTGGGTTTAGAATTATGGGCTTTTATTGGATCCAATATGGATTAAGAGAAAGCATTAGAACATGTCACAAGAGAAGCCCACATTTAACCATATGATGTGATCAAAATGGGGTTAAATAATTAATTCCGAAATTAATTAATTTAACTATTTATTTATTTAGTTAAATAAATTTATTAAAGTGATGGGATCACTTTCAATAAATAATGGCTAAGTGGGTGGGTCTAGCTCATGATAATGTTTGGTGCCATTATTAGAGATAATGGTGGTTTAGTTGGTGGAAGGAATCAAATGAGCTAGCACTCATGTTTCTTCATTATCTCTCTCATTTCTTAATGAAATTTCGAGATTCCAAATCCTCTGAACTCCTAGAACATTTCTAAGTGTGGAATGATTAGAGGCATCACAATTGGGGTGCTTAAAGGATCTCAGATCGTGGCAAAACAGAAGCTGTTCGTGCAGAGCTGTTTTTCTGGACAGTGTTCGGAGCTTGCTGTTTTCAGTCGTTTTCTCCCACTTCACGAGGTCTTTTTTGAAACTGCAAGTGAGGTAACTAAACTTCAATCTTTCCTCTTGATTTTCGTTTTTGAATGAAGTCGATCCGAGGTTTCTAGAGCTTCCGCCATCTGTTTTAATTTTACTGCGCAATAGTTGCGAAATTAGGAACCTCATGGACAAATGTTGTCCTACAAGTGGTATCAGAGCCACCTTCATTCAATTTCGAATTTTTGAAGCATGATTTATGTTATTTCTATTTATAATAGCATGAAGGATGATCATGGAAAGACCTAGATATATTTATGTCATGTGATGATTGAATATATGCATGATTGAATGAGCTATTGATTCATTTGTTGATTTGGCCGATTTCTAAAGGCTTAAATGGTTGTAATATTTTTAAATAGGGACTTGCATGTTCCTCCTTCTATTAAGATCTGATTGTATCCCATTACCCCTGAGATTTGTACCCCAATTCTTCTAAATATGTAATTACTACAAAGTGAGATGATTGCCAAAGGAAGGATGGCGTATTTACGGTGCGTTGGAGGATTGGAGCAAGAAGACTTCATGGATTGTTGCAGTACTTTCAATGTAATTTTGGCCTCTCAAATAGAAATTAATATTTGTAATAATTTGAGGCATAAGATGTCTCATAGTCATTATTGTTTGCTTGATACCTAGGTGGACCTTAAAACCAATTTTGGCTCAAATTGGTTTTATTAGAAAATTCCATGATCATCCTTAGTTGGTTTGTCTATAATATGCATGAGATGTATATTAGGGTGCTTAGACATATTTGAATATTGTAAATGGAATAACATGCTAAAAAGTGAGACCATAATAATGCCCAAATACTCCCTAATTAAATAAAAATAATTATTGTTAAGTTGTAATGATGGATATTGAGAATATTCATCATGGCCTACTAATACCAATGGAATATTTAAAATATTTTATGCTTGGGCTAGTTGTCATGGATACATGGGCTACTCATTCATTAAAATGTTGAAAATAAACCATATATCATGCGATGATGCATAATTCATACATTAAGCTACCAAGAACTGTTAGGTGAGGTTAGTAAGATGTTTTGAAAATGTGCAAGGGTATTAGGGTAAACTTAACTAAATCATTTATACCAAGAACTGTTAGGTGAGGTATTAATGATTTAGAGGCCGAAGGATAATCGGTACATGCATGAGATGCATTTGGTAAAGAGTTACCTACTCATTAAAATAAGTAAGCCAAGAACTGTTAGGTGAGGTAAACTTATACTAATGAGAATCCGATTCCTACTAGAAACTTTTACCAATGAGAGTTTCCGTTTCTTACATATGGGAGTGTATTGAAATGATAAAATAGTGGGAGGTACTATTTGATTTAAAGACCAAAATCAAATAGATTATAATAAAATGCTAATAATTTAATTTAATATTTTCTGCAGAAATATTTAATAATGAATAATCCGCTAGCACGAATTCTGGAAAATTACCGTTTGACGGGACCCAATTACGTTGATTGGTTAAGGAATTTAAGAATTGTTCTTAATTATGAGAAAATTAGCTATGTTCTTGATACACCTAAGCCAAATGAAATTCCTGAGGGAGCAAGTGAGGAAGAACGTGTCACTTATCAGAAGTGGCAAGATGATGACCTCACTGCTAAAAGCTATATATTGGCATCGATGTCCAATGAGCTACAAAGGCAACATGAAAATATGCCTGATGCAAGTTCCATGATACTTCATCTACAAGAGTTGTATGGTGAACAAAGCAGAACAGTTAGATATGAGATATCTAAGAAACTGTTTAGAATGAGAATGACTGAAGGATCGGTCAATGAGCATGTACTCAAAATGATTGATTACATAGAGCAGCTGGAAGCTCTTAATTTCTCAATGGATGGGGAATTAGCTATCGATCTTATCCTACAATCCTTACCAGACTCATTCTCTCAATTTATCATGAATTTTAACATGAATAAAATTGAGTGCAGTCTTGCTGAACTGCTAAAGATGCTTAATACTGCTGAAACTTGCATAAAGAAGCCAAAAGATGTTATGGCTATAGAAGGGCCCTCAACTAAAAAGGGTAAAAAGAAAAGTTTCAACCCAAGGTTAAAGGTGGGATTAAGAAGGGGAAAGCTAATAAGCCCAATGACAAGGGAAAATGTTTCCATTGCGGTAAGGATGGGCATTGGAAGAGGAATTGCAAAGCTTACCTCAACAGCTTGAAAGTCAAGCCTAAAGAGAATCCTTGTGAAGGTATGCTCATTATTGAAACTAATATTTCAATTATTCAATCTACTTCTTGGATTTTAGATTCTGCTGCAACCGCACATATTTGTATGTCAATGCAGGATCTGAAAGGAAGTAGAAGACTTAAACAAGGAGAAATGTCTCTTAGAGTGGGAAATGGAGCAATGGTTGCTGCCTCAGCTATAGGGACATTTTTCTTAAAAATGACGTCTGGGCATGTTATAAGTTTGAATGATTGTTTATTTGTTCCTTCTGCTGTAAGGAACATAGTTTCAATTTCATGTTTATGCAAAGACAATTATGAATTTTATTTTAGAAATAAAATTTGTAATATTTATTATGAGAATAAATATGTTGCACATGGTACTTTAGATAATGATCTTTATGTACTAAACATAAAAGAAAATAATGAGCATGTTGTGAATGTAAATACCATAACACATAAACGTGAAAGAGAAGAAATAAGCCCCAAATATAAGTGGCATTTAAGGCTAGGTCATATTGGAGAAGATAGAGTCACAAAATTGGCTAAAGATGGACAAATAGGTCCATTTGGTTTAGAACCTTATCCAACTTGTTAATCATGTCTTCAAGGAAAAATGACCAGGGCACCCTTCGTTGGACAAAGTACAAGGGCCACTGATTTACTTGAACTTATACATACTGATGTATGTGGGCCATTTAATGAAATGGCAAGGGGTGGATATTACTACTTCATAACTTTTATCGACGATCACTCAAGGTATTGTTCAGTATACTTCATGAAGTATAAATCTGAAGCCTTTGAAAAGTTCAAAGAATACCGAAATGAAGTAGAGAAACAGACTAGAAAATTTATTAAAACCCTACGATCAGATCGAGGTGGTGAATATCTCAGTGGAGAATTCCAGTCTTACCTTAAATAAAATGGTATTGTTTCACAATGGACGCCTCCAGGTACACCAGAGCTTAATGGAGTATCTGAGAGGAGAAATCGTACACTGTTAGACATGGTGCGATCAATGGTGAGTTATACAGACTTACCAATTTCTCTTTGGGGATATGCTCTCCTTACTACAACATATGTACTAAACAGAGTACCTTCCAAGTCTGTACCTAAAATACCATATGAGATATGGTATGGTAAACAACCAAGCCTAAATCATCTTAGGATTTGGGGATGTCCTGCTTTTATCAAGAGACTCAAGAGTGAGAAACTTGAAGCTAAAGCGGATAATGGGAGGTTCATTGGATACCCAAAGGAAACTTTGGGTTATTACTTTTACATCCAATCTGATCAAAGGGTATTGGTCAGTAGAAATGCCATATTTCTTGAAAAAGAGTTTATTCAAGAAGGTGGGCAAGGAAGAAAATTAGAATTTATTGAGAATTCTAATGAGGATAAATCCAATGAAGAGCCTGTTCAAGTACAAACACAAGGAACACAACAACTCCGTAGATCTAGTAGGATAATTCACCCACCAAAAAGATATGGTTTTCTTCATCAGATGAATGATATATTTTTATTGGGTGATACGGATCATAGAGATGATCCTACTAGTTACGAAGAGGCAATATCAGATATTGACTCTAAGAAATGGCTTGAAGCCATGGATTTAGAGATGGACTCTATGAGAACCAACCAAGTCTGGACTCTAGTGGATCCACCCGAAGGTATTGTACCTATTGGATGCAAGTGGATCTTTAAGAGGAAGATAGGCTTAGATGGAAAGGTAGAGACCTATAAAGCAAGGTTGGTAGCTAAAGGTTATCATCAAATACAAGGTATAGACTATGAGGAAACCTTTTCACCAGTAGCCATGCTAAAGTCCATCAGAATCTTATTGGCTATAGCAGCATATTATGACTATGAGATTTGGCAAATGGATGTCAAAACTGCATTTCTTAATGGATACATTGAGGAAGATATCTATATGATGCAACCTTGTGGTTTTGAATCTAAGACAAATCCTCATAAAGTATGCAAGCTAAAAAGGTCCATTTATGGGCTAAAACAAGCCTCCAGGAGTTGGAACATCCGATTCGATGATGCAATCAAATCATTTGGTTTCATCAAGAATGAGGATGAACCATGTGTTTACAAAAGGGTCAGTGGGAGTGCAATAACTTTCCTTGTGCTATATGTAGATGACATATTGCTTATAGGAAATGACATTGGACAAATGTCTTCTGTCAAAATTTGGCTTTCTCAAAACTTCTCCATGAAAGACCTAGGAGATGCAATGTATATCTTGGGAATCAGGATTTATAGAGATAGATCCAGAAGATTAATAGGTCTATGTCAAGCTAAGTACATAGAAAAGATATTAAAGAAATTTAATATGTGGGATTCCAAAAAGGGTTTTATACCTTTCAGACATGGAATTCATCTCTCTAAAAGAATGAGTCCAAAAACTTATGATGAGAGAGAGCGTATGAATAAGATTCCATATGCTTCTGCAATTGGAAGTCTTATGTATGTTATGCTATGTACTAGACCAGATATAGCTCATGCAGTGAGTGTCACTAGCAGATACCAGAGTAATCCGGGTGAGGAACATTGGACCGCAGTTAAGAATATCTTTAAGTACTTAAGAAGAACTAAAGATTTGTTCTTAACATATGGAGAGGGTGAGCTAAAAATTGAAGGCTTCACAGATTCAGATTTCCAGTCAGATGTAGATGATAGAAAATCTACATCAGGATTTGTATTCACTATCAATGGTGGAGCAGTAAGCTGGAAAAGTTCCAAGCAAGCAACTACTGCAGATTCTACCACTGAAGCGGAATATATATAGCTACATTAGATGCAGCAAAAAGATGTTGTTTGGATACAGAAGTTTATTCAATAACTTCAAGTGGTTCCAACCATTGCGTTGTCAATGTCATGACAACAATGGAGCTATAGCACAAGCTAAGGAACCAAGGTCTCACCAGAAGTCCAAACACATTGAGAGAAGATATCACATTATCAGAGAAATCATTGGAAGGAGTGATATCACTATGCAGAAAGTAGCCTCCGCTGATAACACTGCGGATCCTCTGACTAAAGCACTTACTCAACAGCAATTAGATCGTCATCTTGAGAAGATGGGTATGAGATACCATAGCGATTGGCTTTAGTGCAAGTGGGAGATTGTTAGTAATATGCCCTAAAGGCCAATCGAATGGTGATTTGATTGTTTAGGGAATGATTGTATTTGAATAGCATTTTGATATTTATAAAATGGCAAAGTTATCAATATTCATATATTAATTTAATGAATATAGTCCAAGAAGTAAAATAGTTAAGGAACACATTCTCGAGTATGTCGAGAATATGAAACGTGTATCCTTTGTACTATACTTCTAAAATAGTTCCTAGTGGTGGATTTATGATTGGACATTATAAATTCCTATAAACACTAGTATGTGTTATGACTCCTTATGGTATGTGATACTAAGATGGATGATGAGTTTCATATCATTGACATGAGATGTCAAGTCAAACACATAGGTACTTGTTAAGAGAACGAGTTTACTGAACTTGACCGAATATAGTAAGCCATATGGTCGTGAGTGTTAATGGCTTATTATACATTGTAACAGACACTATGTTTAGTAATGGTCTTTAGACCTGAGGCATAACAGATGTCTTGTACATAGATATCTCTGATATGTGAATGCATAACGATTGATTCCTAATCACGGAAGAGATCTAGCAATAGCTGTCATGGTTGGCTATGTATGAAGACAAGTTGATGGCCAATATGGAATTCATCACTTTGTAATATACAAAAAGGATGTCCCTATAAGATAATATGAATTGGCATGAGAAATCCTTGGCCAAGGTGAAATATATTTGAAGGAGTTCAAATTATATTATCATGCCAAGTTCATTTATATTTATTTTGAGATAAAGCACAACTGCTAAACATAATAAACCATAAGCTGTGTTTTTCTCTGGACATGGATGATGAAGAGACCAAGACATAGAATACAATGGAATAGGTTCTATAGATCCAACAATTCTTGTTATTTGGATAGTCGTGATATACTGCTAGGTGTCACTCATGACTTGTGGAAACCTTATGATCAATATTGGTAAAGCGTATTACTAATGCATCTTAAGGTCATTAGAAAGGTTCTAATTGATGACTAAAGAGTTTAGCATCATTTAATGAATAAAGAGTTATCATTAAAATAGTTCTACTACCTTATAACTAAGAACCTAAAAGGTCACACACAATATAGAAATGAAAAAGGAGTTACTAGAAAATGAGAAGTTAGATTTCCTAATTTTAGGAAAATCAATATTTATATTATAATTCATTGAGAATGAATATAAATATAAATACATCTTAAATATGATTTAAGATAGAAATTTAGATGTTCCATAAATAGTTTAAAGAACAAAATAAATTTCATAAATCCTCAATTAAACATTATGGAATGTCGAGCACGTAAAATGACCGTTTTGGACATGTTCGGGTTCATATATGATTATGGACTTCTAGACCAATTTTGGGTTTAGAATTATGGGCTTTTATTGGATCCAATATGGATTAAGAGAAAGCATTAGAACATGTCACAAGAGAAGCCCACATTTAACCATTTGATGTGATCAAAATGGGGTTAAATAATTAATTCCGAAATTAATTAATTTAACTATTTATTTATTTAGTTAAATAAATTTATTAAAGTGATGGGATCACTTTCAATAAATAATGGCTAAGTGGGTGGGTCTAGCTCATGATAATGTTTGGTGCCATTATTAGAGATAATGGTGGTTTAGTTGGTGGAAGGAATCAAATGAGCTAGCACTCATGTTTCTTCATTATCTCTCTCATTTCTTAATGAAATTTCGAGATTCCAAATCCTCTGAACTCCTAGAAAATTTCTAAGTGTGGACTGATTAGAGGCATCACAATTGGGGTGCTTAAAGGATCTCAGATCGTGGCAAAACAGAAGCTGTTCGTGCAGAGCTGTTTTTCTGGACAGTGTTCGGAGCTTGCTGTTTTCAGTCGTTTTCTCCCACTTCACGAGGTCGTTTTTGAAACTGCAAGTGAGGTAACTAAACTTCAATCTTTCCTCTTGATTTTCGTTTTTGAATGAAGTCGATCCGAGGTTTCTAGAGCTTCCGCCATCTGTTTTAATTTTACTGCGCAATAGTTACGAAATTAGGAACCTCATGGACAAATGTTGTCCTTCAAAATCGTCAAATGGTCCAAGGTTCACATTCGATGATCTTCCATCCTCTAAATGGCGTGATCGGCTTAATGAAATGTCTGCCTGGCTTGACTTACAAATGTTAAGGCCAGGAGCTACAACTCAATCAGTCCTTAGAGAATTTGCCACTCGTTCTACGAGTGCTCTACGAGATTGGTTTGAATCTTTAGGCCAATACCGAAAATTGCAATTTGTTCAAGCACCAGAAGTCTCAAGTGCCTTTGCGGTTATCCATGATCAATTCCTTGGTGACCTCTCTGCAATTTTTGAAGCTGCACGACGAGACTATCTCAACATGAAATATTGTTCACTTAATGCTAAGGATCTTGAGTTCCATTATAAAAGAATTTCCCTGTTGTTCTATAAGCTTAATGGATTCAATGAGTCGACATTAAAGCATGTTTTTCTGGCTTCCCTTCCTGATGAACTCCAACCATACATACAAAGACAACTTCGTGCATCCAATCTTGTCCTTGATAACATTTCTCTTGGCAAAATCTTTCAACTTGCCAAAACTTGTCTTGACAAACTATGTGAGTAGAAATAGTTGTTTAAAGAACTGTTGAACGACAGAGAACCATTTCAGAGTGCCTGCAAAAAGTCTTATTTGCAGATTAAGTGCAAACAGAAGAAGGATTGTGGTTGCAGTCCTAAAAAGAAAAGGAATTTTCAGAAATTCAAACGTCTGGAATATTCATCTATTTGAGTTCTTTTTTGTAAAAAGGTAATGGAGCTGGTGGAGGTGGAGGATCTTGTGGTGGTTTAGGGTCAGTATGATGGCATGAGACTAGGGGATTTTTCTTTTTGGGTTTCTTTTTTTTGGTGGAATAGTCATCGTCCTCTTCCCAATCATCCCAGGAGGGACAATTTGGGTCACACATGCCTGAGCTAGGGGCATCCTATAGGAAATGACCATTTAGCTTTACTGGATAAACAAGATAGCCTTTAGAGGTGAACCCTATAATGGGCAGATCTTCCTGAGCTGTCTGCACAGCTGTGATCATAGAAGAATAAGTAAAGGAGAGCCGAAGGCTCTTGTGGAGCACTAGGAGGTGGTTTCAAAGTCATTCTGACTGTTCCATCTGACCGTCGTTCAAACATACTTTCTAATGTCTGAATTGAAGTCGTATTGGTATAGAATTGTTCATAGTTTAAGATCCATTCAAGAGGCATAATCTTGATGAGCTCATAGCGGGGAATTTGTCTGGGGATTTGAATGATAGTTGGGATCTGGTCAGATTCAGTTAAGACCATGAGGGTGTCAGAGTGATGTTCAGGAGTGGGTAGATCTAAGGCATGATTTTGAAGCCTATAGACCAGTTGATGATGAAGAGTGACAATTTTGGCTGAGGAGATTTGTTCTGCACCTTGAATTTGGATTTGGACTTTTTCTCCCATGAAGGGTAAGGATTAAGCGGATTCCTCCAAGATGGAGATGGGTATAACCTTCTCGTTTCCAATGTGAAATTAACTCTGAGGGAATTTCCAGAGTGACATATTGCTCAGCAGAGGTTGCTTGAAGAGCACATTGATCCAGACGAGAAGACTGGATATATTCTTTAGGGTGAGGCCGTCTAGTAGAGATAAGGGTACGGATACTGCAGGTAAAGGAACTGGGTCGTTTGTACAGTTGGTAAGGACTGAGGAGAGGATAGGATGACTCACTAATTTGGGCTAATTCAAGGATGTAGGAGTATTCTACAAGGTTTTTAATTTTATTGGTTGTATGAGAAGTGTAAGATTTAGGCAGAGAAAGAGTAGAAGAAAGAGTAACAGGATTGAAAAGATTTGAAGATGAAGTTAAAGCCATGATTAAGAAGTGCTCTCTGCTCCTGAAGTCTAGAGATTAAAATAAATCAAAATACTTAAATTATACCATTTTGAGCAAGAAAGTGAGTTTTAAAAAACATGGAAGTTTCAAGGACGAGTATGGCTCGGATACCATAAAGTCAAGTTTGGAGGTATGATTGGTTTGAAAGTTATAGGTCTAGGTATCCAGTTGCTGTTGAAAACATTTACCTGCTGACCATTAGTTATTCTCCATCTACAGCCTTTAGACAAAGCATCTCTTTCCCACAAAATACTTCTCCATATGTATGAAGGTTTAGACCCCAAACCAGCTTCCATAAAAGTGGAGTGCTTGAAATACCTAGCTTTCAAGATTCTGGCCACTAAAGTGTCAGGGGTTTGCATAATTCTCCAACCTTGCTTGGCAACCAAAGCCTGGTTGAAACTTGAAAGGTCTTTAAACCTCAAACCTCCTCTAATTTTTGCTTGACTCAAAAGTTCCGATCTTGAACAGTGAATGCTCTTTTTTTCCTCAGTTGAGCCCCACCAAAACTTCGCTATAGCCCTTTGCATATCATCACAAACCCTCAGCAGATATTGAAAACACTCATAGCATAGGTTGGAATGGATTGCGCCACTGTTTTGATAAGGATCTCTTTTCCCCCGCTTGAGAAAAATCTATGCTGCCAGCTAGAAATCTTGCTTAATACCCTGAGTTTTATCCCATTGAAAAATATGTTTCGTCCTTCTCCCTATCATAGAAAGATAGGCCAAGATATTTTTCATGCTTGGAAACAACATTAAACTGAAAAATATCCTTGATAGCTGCTGCTTGCTCCGGCTATTGTTGCTGCTGAGGAACATTGATGATTTCTCTATATTGAAAATTTGCCCAGATGCCTTTTCATAACATTCGAACAACCCTTTTTAGATTTATACAGTTTTCGACAGCTGCTCTAGTGAATATTAAGCTGTCATCCACAAACAACAAATGAGAAATAGATAAATCTCTACCAAATTAGAGGGCTTGTATAAGCTTTTGTTGTTCTGCCTGTCAGATGCGGTTTAAAAATGCTTCAGCACACATGATGAAGAGGTAAGGTGAGAGTGGATAGTCGTGTCTAAGCCCTCGTTGTGGATGAAACTGTCCTTTTGCTACCTCATTCACAATGACAGAAAAGAAGACTCAAGTAATGCAACTCATAATTAACTCTACCCATTTACATGAAAACCCCATTCTCAGTATGATATGTTCAAGAAAAGAGCATTCCACTCTATCGTAAGCTTTACTAACATCAAGCTTAAGTGCCACCAGCCCATGTTTTTTCTTTTTGCTTTGTCTAATCTTGTGCAAACACTCATACCATATAATCGTGTTATCTGAGATCAATCTATTAGGGTTGAAAACACTTTGAGTTAGGGATATGACATGGTAGAGGATGTGTTTCAGTCTATTGGCTATTGTTTTTGCAACAATTTTGTAGATAACATTGCACAAACTTATTGGTCTAAAGTCTGACACTCTCAAGGGTTTTGCTACCTTAGGGATTACAGCTATGTGTGTGTGGTTTAAGGGGTCAAGAGAGCCTCTATCATTTAAGATGTGAAGACAAGTTTTTATTACGCCATACCTGACCGAGTGCTAATGCTTTTGGAAGAAAGCAGCTGGTAGGCCATCTGGTCCATGAGCTTTTGTAGGGCTCATTTGCAAGAAAGTTGTAAAATTTCTTCTGCTGTGAAAAGGTTATTAAGCTGTTGGTTCATCTCTATGGTAATTGTTGGAGTTAGGCCATCTAAAGCATTCAAGATGCTCTCGCTGGTAGAGCTGGATGTAGAGAAAAAGGTTTCAAAGTAATCACAGAATTTTCTAGCCACTTCCTCTTCATCTTCAGTCCATACATTGTGCTGGTTTAAGACCCCCCAAATTCTTTTTTTTTTGTTCCGGGATGAAGCTTTGGCATGGAAGAATTTGGTATTTCGATCTCCTTCTTTTAACGATTCTACTCTCGATCGTTGCCTCCAATAAACCTCTTCATCCATCAGCAAGTTTTCAATTCTTTTTTCTGTGCTTCTTATTTCATTCGGATATTCCCCAATCCGAACATTCCAACTCATGATTATCATTGCTCTGACAAATCTTTCCTTGCTGACTCTGAAACATCCATAACCTCCATTGTCGTAACTTCCCAACTGAGTTTGAACTTTGCTGAGGGGGACTTGAGTGGGCTAGTTGTTTGGTCTTCTTTCGAAAGGCTTGTTTTCTTGGCTTTTTTTCCTATTTGGACTTTCCCATTTGGCCTCACTACTTCACCGCTTGGATGATGAGTGTCCCACTTTACTACTTTGCTTTTTGTTTGTTCCTCGGGCTTGCTTTTTCCACCGTTTCCATTTGGGCCTTGGTTGCTTTGACTTAAGCTCATTGTTCACCACTTCCTCTTCTAAGCTTTGTTGGTCTATAGGATTGTCATTTGGCTGTTCTATTGCTTGGCCCACTCTAGGTATATGTAGTTTATCTTCTAAATTAATAGGTTATTCTAGAGTATTCTTTAACTGTCTTTATGTATTATTTTTAATGATAGAATATCACTAGAGAATAGAATAATATATATATATATAATTTTTTCAATTATCATTAAGTATTCTTATTTTAATCCAGTTTTTATTGTCACAAAAAACTACCTATTTTAACAAAGCTAACAAATAATAGCCAAAAGTTGGCTTGATTAATATTGTACTTTGTGACCAAAATATTTTGTTTCAGTAACACTTTACTTGATCTCTTATTGAACTTTTTTGTAATGATTAATTGAATTATATAATAACCACTAAGTTTTTTTGGTTAAATTATATCAATAATAATAATTATGTTGTTGGCAACGATTATCAAGTCAATATTGATATGGGGTACCATCAACAACCATGATACTAGTGAAGCCAAAAATTCTAGTATGTAGTGAAAAAGTTTTAATAGCGCCCCAAGTGTTTAGAATTATTTTAACGATTTTATTTAGTGATACATTTACTAATATAATTGCTTTAATTATAATTGTTTATATCTAATTATCACAATAAATAAGAAAATTAAGCTGGTTATGGGGGTGACAACGGTCTTTATTTGTTTTCAAAACATAAAATTGTCAACCTAAACACTACTACATAATATTTATTTGCCTCTAAAATAGAAATTGCCTACCTAATAATTGCATTGCGTTTTATTTTATCTCCTCACTCAGTGGTTTCTCTTATTAACTCACGGCTTGACAAAGAGGGGTAAAAAAAAACTCGCGGCTTGATGTTCTCCTCTCTTTAAATTACTTTGTTTAAACTCATTGATATCACTTTCACCACATTAAGAGCCACTGATCACTTTTATTAACCAAAATGTTTTTCTTAAAACCTAATCTATTATTCTTCAACTTCTCTAGGAATATATATGATACGCCATTTTTCTCCTTCAATTGAATAGTAGTCCAGAACCTTTTTTTTTCCTCAAATTCATTTGAATAGAAGTTTGGAACCATTGAATTTGACATATTTTCCACAATAAAACCTTAAGATTGTTAAGTAAAAGAGGAATAATATGACAGATCAATGGTTTTGGGGCGTGTATAACAGTTTCCTTCAAGTTTTATTTGCACCCACTCGAAAGAGTTTGCTAACAGACTTCTATGCAAATTTCCTCCACGATATTAAAAAAAAAATTGGAATATTGCAGTTAAACAACACTGAAATATTCACAAAATACTCTTATTTGAAATTATGTGGTTGTAGAGAGATGTAATAAGGAAAATGCTTTTAAATATCGAGGAATGATTTCCTTTCCCTCTTGGTGCCAATGATGTAAAATTGAAGTCCTATTTATAGTACCTCAATGAACACTGTGACTTTTAAATTTTAGTTCAAACTCACAGCAAATCAATTACAAATTAATTGATTCATTAAATTAAAATTAATTGCATCAGTTGATTTTTTATTCACTTCTGAAGCCTTGAATTCGAATTCTTAGTTTCTTACACCATTTAATTAACTATAGTTTACTTTAATTTATTGCAAACTTTGTTTATTCTTATCAGTGATAATATTACAATCTTTATAACAAAAGCAGCAAGAGTATTCCTACTCATTGCTAAACCAATGAAGCACCAAGGCAGAAATTTCTCATTTCTTTTTTTTTTTAAAAGAAAGATTTAACTTTCATTAAAGGAACTTTGAAATGTTTGACATAATGTAATCGTGCACTGCACCCTTCCATACACAACTTTCCCGATTAACTAAAGCTATTTTTGATAGAGTATGAGTAACAGCATTACACATTCTTTGGATTTTCTGGAGTTCCACCGTGTTGGTACAACTCTGCATTTTTTGTTGGATTTGAGAAATGGTCCAGCAAATTTCAGTTCTACTTCTCCTGTTGTGTAACACAAAATCCACCACATCTTGGCAATCGATCTCTAAGATTAGAGGACTCAACTTTGCTTCCATCACAACTTGCAACCCAAAATTGATAGCTTCTGCCTCTGCTTGAGCTACATCTCCATGATACTTTGTGTGGTTTACTGCTGCGATTATGATTGCTCCACTATCATCTCTGATCACCACCCCAAGCCCCACTTGATTTTTCTCTTTATTGACTGCAGCATCCACATTTGCTTTGAAACGACCCTGTGGAGGAGGAATCCACTTTGCCTCTTTCACTAGGATTACTTTTACTGTTGCTTGGACTTTTGTCATTTTGACTCTTACATAAGACTCAACTACTGCTTCAGCTTTGGTTATTGAGATTTGGGGGTCTTGTCTTTTGTTTTCAAACACAAAAATATTTCTTGTGTGCCACATTGTCCAGTAGAGAGTAATTATCAATCTCAGTTCATCTTTGCTTCTTCTCTTTACCAGCTCTTGTAGCATGCTCAACAGGTCTTGGTTATCAAGTAGTTGTATTTCTTCTGCAAAGGGGGTTAACTTCCACATTTTCTTTGCTGCTTTACAAACCATAAATTGCATGATTGATATCTTCCTTCTTCATTTTGCATCTTGGACATGTTGGCTCCTGCAACATTTTCCTTCTCCAGAGGTTTTCTACTATTGGCAGTAAATTTCTTGCAACTTTCCACATGAAGATTTTTATTTTTTCCAGTAATTCCAACGACCATATCACATTCCATTGAACAAGGTTACTGCTAGAGCTACTTGGCCAATCTGGGTGTTTTATTCTCATTGCAATCTGGTATCCACTCTTTACCGAGTAGTTCCCCTTCATATCGTCATGCCACAATATCTGATCAGGTTTTAGGCTACTTAGGAGCTGAATTCTTGAAATTAGCTCAGCATCTTCAAAGTTGAAATGTTGTTGGATCAACGATTCGTTCCATTGCTGATTTTCGTCAATAAGTTCTGCTACTGTGCAATCCATGCCAAGGGTTGGGGCTGATATAGGTGTGAAGGTTTGAGGTCTTGGAATCCAGTGGCTTTTGTAAACCTTTACTCTGTCCCATGTTCCAATTCTCCATCTCATCCCATTTACAATGATATGTCTCCCCCATATTATGCTTCTCCAGACAAAAGATGGCTTTGACCCTAGCTTTGCTTGTAAGAAATCAGCACCTTTGAAATACTTTGCTTGTAAAATCTTTGCCATTAGAGATTCTGGATACTTAGTGATTCTCCAGCTCTGTTTTGCCACCAACGCCTGATTGAAGCTGGTAATATCTCTGAAGCCTAGGCCTCCTCTTCCTTTTGCTTGGCACAACTTCTCCCAATTAGCCCAATGGGTGCTTTTTCGATCCTTTTTTGCACCCTACCAAAAATCGGCAATTACTCTTCGAATATCCTTACATAGTGTCGTGGGAAATCTGAACACACTCATCGCATAAACTGGTATAGCTTGAGCCACTGCTTTGATTAATGTCTCCTTGCCTCCACTTGAGAACAATTTGCTTTGCCAACTGGAGATTTTGCTTAGAATTCTCAGCTTTATGTCCTTAAAGAAGCTGACTTTTTTCCTTCCAATCATTGACGGAAACCCCATATATTTTTCATGCTTTGAAACAATTTTTAGCTGGAAAATATCTCTAACTTTGGACATCTGTTCAGCTGGGATACTTCCACTGAAAAACATAGAGGATTTCTCAAAGTTGAAAATCTGGCCAGAGGCAGCTGCATAGCACTCAAAAATTTGCTTCAAGGAAATGCATTCTTCAACTGTTGCTCTGCTGAAAATTAAATTCTCATTAGCAAAGAGGAGGTGGTTAATAGAGATTTCCTTGTTGAACTTCAGCCCCCAAATAAGCTGCTTTTTTTCTGCTTCGTTCAGCAAATTTGAAAGAGCTTCTGCACAGATAATAAAGAGGTATGGGGATAACGGACAACCCTGTCTCAAGCCTCTTTCGGGCCTGATTAAGCCTTTAGGAACCCCATTTATCAGCACCGAGAAATATGAAGTGGAGATACAGTTCATAATCAGCTCTATCCATGACCTATCAAAGCCTAATTGATAAATGCGTGCTCTACAAAACTCCATTCTACTCTATCATAGGCTTTGCTAATATCTAGTTTAAGAGCAACTAACCCATTCTTCTTCCCTTTACTCATTCTAATCTTATGCAAACATTCATACCATATGATAATATTGTCTGCAATGAGTTGATTTGGTATGAAAGCACTTTGGTTTGGGGATATTACATCATGAAGAAACAGCTTCAACCTATTAGCTATTGATTTGGCTATAATTCTGTAAATTACATTACATAAGCTAATAGGCCTAAAATCTGTTACATCTCTTGGTTTCTTTATTTTTGGAATGAGAGCAATATAAGTGTGATTTAGAGGGGCTAGAGTACCTTTCTCGTTTAGGATATGTAGACATGTTGCTGTAACGCCTTCTTTAATAGCTTCCCAGTGTTTTTGAAAAAAGGCTGCAGGGAGGCCATCCGGTCCCGGTGCTTTAGTTGGACACATCTGAAATAAAGCTTCTTTGACTTCCTCTTCTGTGAAAGGTCTTCCAAGCTCCTCATTCATCTCTGCAGTGACTTTCTTCGGCAAATCTTTTAATGTTGCCTCTCTTTGCTGTCTTGATGGGTTAGTTGTGGTGAAGAGCTCTGCAAAGTGTTTACAAAACCTTCTTTCGATCTCTTCAGCTTCAATGGACCAGTTTCCCTTTTCATCCAGCACTCCCTCGATCCTGTTCTTCCGCTTCCTTGCAGTGGCTTTGGCATGAAAAAACTTTGTGTTGAGGTCTCCTTCTAGCAGCCAATCAGCTCTAGACCTTTGCTTCCAATACACTTCATCATCAAGCAACATGTTATCAATCTGCTTCTCCAGCCTCTTGATTTTTCCTCCACTCATATAATGCTCAAAGTTGTGTTTGACACTTTTTAGCTCGTTGATTAGCTCTTTCACTTTTTTTTCTCTGCCACCAAATTCCTTTCTACTCCAAAGCTTTAGCTCTGCCAAAGATCTCTTTGCCACTTTTTTGAACTGCTCTGAGGTAATTGTTCCATCCCACTTACTTTGTTCCAGCCACTCTCGCCTCACTATCTCCTGGCACTTTTTATATGGGCTCCACATATCTTCATAGTGTATTCTTGGGAAAGTCCTGTTGTTGTAGCTCGCTCCTCTTACTTTTTCTGCTACCTCCATAACAATTGGATAGTGATCAGAGCTCCAAGTTTCCAAGTGCACAACTGGAGATTCTTGAAAAATATTTCCCCAGTTCATACTGAACAAAGCTCTATCTAATCTCTCTTCAATTATTTGAGGGCCAAACTGTCTATTACACCAGATCAGTTAGACCACTATCTTTAATTGCTTCTTTGAAGTTTGTGATTAAACTTAATTTCCTATCATTGCCCCCTATTTTCTCATGCAGGTGCATTATCTCATTAAAGTCTCCAAAGCAAATCCATGGTAAAGATGACAAACCTGATAATCTTTTCAGCAATTTCCAGGTGTGTTTTCTTTCCTCTATTTTTGGGTTGCCATAAACCCCTGTGCCTCTCCAGCAGCTGCCTTCTGCAGTTTTAATGCACGTATCAATGTGATGCTTGCTATAAGACTTGATTTCTAGGTTCACATTTTCACTCCACATCATTGCCAACCCACCTCCTTTTCCACTACTACTGACCGCAAAACAATTTTGGAAGTTTAACTCTTCTGCTTTTCTTCTCATGAGCTGCTCCGATAATTTTGTTTCACACAAAAATACAATTTTGGGTTTAAGCTCGCGGAGGATCCTTTTAATTTCTCGAAACGTCTGGTCCTTCCTCAATCCCCGGATGTTCCAACTTATGAGCTTCATGATTGCCGGCGGGGCTGGCATCCAGCCTCCGCCGTTAACTCTTCTATGATTGTGGTTGCGAAGTCCATCTCCTCTCCGCTTAAAGCTTCCCAATTCAACTTGATTTTTGCTTGGGGGGACTCACATTTGTACTCTGCAGCAGTCATCCCAATTGAGCTTACCACTTTGCTTCTTTTGTGTTCTGGACTTGTCCCGTCCATCTCCCAATTTTGTCTCTTTTTCAGAAGTGTTCCCCTGTTTTGGCTTTGCTTTCCATCACACTTTCTGGCTTGTTGCTTCCATTTTTTTTTCAATTGCTTCACTCGTTTTTCTGGCCCATCATCTATTTCCTCCACTTCTATTTCATTTTGGGCCAGCGTTTGGCCCAATTGTTTGCTTATAACTATTGTTGCCTTTTTGGTCACATTTCCCGCCTTTTCCTTTGTTTCTTGCAAATTGCCCACGTGTTCTTGTTTTCCCTCATTTTGTTTTTCCCCAATTTTTCCCGCTCATAATTTCTAGTCCCCAAGGCCTTTTTCCTTTCCAGCTGTACTTTCTAGAATTTGGCTGCTGCTTTTTCCAGTTTTCAAAGTCTCCACAGCCTTCATTAAATGTTCTGCACCTATCGAGTTCAGGTTGTCCAATCTGTGCTGGTTCTCCTCATCCAGTTTCTTCTAGTTCGGTTCAGCTGAATGTCGGTTTTGGCTTTCTGGTTCATTCAGCAAGGATTGAGTATGCTTCCATGGACTTGTTGGCTGTTTCCCTTCATTCTGAATTTCTTCTCCATTTTCTTTGTTCATCCTCGGCTTCCATCGATCTTTTGATCTGTTCTGTTTTGCTCTTTCCACCTAGTTCATTGCTTTTAACCATGGTCCATAGTCAAGCTCCTTCTTCGGCTGCCCCTTATATTTGGTGCATTCTTTGTATGAGTGTCCAAGGCATCCACAGCAATAGCAAAAATCTGGGAGTTTTTCACACTCTACTGCAACTGGGATTTTTCTCCCCTCTTCGGTTTCAATGAAAAAGATTTTCTTTAGGGGCTGGGTGATATCGACCAAGATTCGCATCCTTATAATTTGTCCCATGTCACCTGCCTTGTCAGTATCCACTTCTTCTACTTTGCCTAAGAGCTCCCCAATTCCCGTACATATCTCTTCATCCATGCACATAATGGGGACTTTTTTAATTTGCACCCAAAATGATACATGTGTGAATAATTGTGCTGTAATCTCCCCAATGCCCTCTGGTTCTTTTAAGACAATCAGTGATTGATTAAAGTGCCATAGTCCTCCTGCCAGAATCCTCTTTTTATCCACTTCATTCCTGAATTTGAAAATGAAGATGTTATCCCCTAGGTTCTCAATTTTCACTTCCTTTTTTGTTTGCCACACCTAGTTCAATGCAGTTCTTAGCCCCTCTGTGTTTACACTCCTTGTGTGCAGCACCTTGCCAACTAAACATTCTGCTGCTATTTGCGCTCCTTTTTCCTTGACTCTTCCTTTAAAAGAGAACTTATTTCCCTCTGCCTCTTCTAAAGATATTGACTTGCACCTCCGAATTAATTTCTCTGTGTCCATTCAAGGCAAATCTGTCCACTTGGGTTTGTTGGGAGCAATTATTACACCACTGATAATCTCTTCTACAACTAACTGACTATGAACTTTGCTGAGAAAGTTTTAAGAAAAGAAGTGATTTGCTCTGTCCAGTAAACTCTGGTTTAACCATAAAATTAATACACTTAAAAGAAAAAAATGAAAAGAAACACTCATGAAGAGCGATTTTTGGAGCTAAGACAAGCTCAATTATTACTTCTATTCTCTTAGCTTTCTACGAGAGAGAAAACTTTTGGAGAGAGAAGACTTCTTCCGCTAATTTCAGGTTACTGGGATAACTGTGAAATTTCTCATTTCTACTACATGCTTAGCGTAGCAGGATATTTCACATTTTTAGCTACATGATTTATGTACCAGGATTCTTCTTATTTTCTACTACGTTCATAGGGCATGGGTGCATAAATCATGGATCACGTACAAAGGCCTAGAGCCAGTTTATGCTAAAGCCTATCTTATCAAGCGGACTGGTACAAGCAAGTTGCTTTTGCAATGGTTATCTCTTTCTTATCTTGCTATTGCAATTCTAGAACAAGGGCAATTGGCAAATTCGAGGAAACCAAAACCCTCCAAAATGTTGTTAACGCAACTGTTTTCGCTAAAATTCCTTAATCTTTTAATTATTCAATGTGCCTTATTTAGGCACTATTTTAGATTGAGAATGAAATGTTATAAATTGTTTATTTCATAAGTCTTGACAAAAAATAGTATTTAATAAATTTTTTAAAAGTTATTTATTTAATTTTTTTATTATTTGACAATAACAGTTAAAAGTAGATAAGAAATTACTTTTTATATACAATTTATTAAATAAATCATCACACTTTTTTTAAAGTTCCTATTATAACATTAATATTTTAATAAAAGGACAACAATTTCTTATTTTTTTAATAAATCCTTAAAGTAATTTAAACTTATATCTGCTTTCACCATTATGTAACAAAATAGTACTTTTATAAGAAATTTTATCAACTATATGTACTCTATTTTTTAATTTCACAACAACCACAATAATATAATTCACCAAACACTAAACTAATTTTTCAATAACAACTTATTTCATCACAAACAACTTGCTTCATCTAACACTACAATCTCAAACTACTCCTTAAGCTAGCCAACATCAACAACCAACTAAAACAGTAACAGGAAATAATGGAAGCACTCCCTACAAATCAGGAATTGGATTGATACTTTACTATCTATCTACACCAACTCGGACTAATTCAACTACACTACTAATAGCCTTATTCAAACACTAATTAAAAATAATGAAGCACCTATCACGGACCTGTGGGGCTCTATGGGAAACATGTTATAGGAGGCCAGAAGGTTCCAGAAACAAGCTATTCGAAGTTGAGCTGAAAGTGGGATGGAGTTATCAATAAAAATTGTAAATTCATCCAAATCCTAAGTAATGAGGTTGATCATGAAGAGTTTGATTTAAATTCCATTTTATATGTGGAACACTAAAAATAGAGTGACTCTGCTACTCAAACGAAGAAAACAAAAAGACTCAAATTAGTATATAAAAAGGATAAGATTTGATCTTTCCTAATAAGGCAACCTATTTCATCAAGATAGTCAAGGACTTGAGTCACAAAAGAGAACAAAGGCATAATCGATCAATTCTATAAATTACCACTAGTTTATTTGAAAGTTCCAAAAGTAACAAATGTCATCATACATTATCCCATTAAGTGATCGATGTGCGATTACATTAATATGGGGGATAAGTATCCCACCCTACACTGAAACAATGAAATATTAGGAAAGAAAATATCATTGTTACCAATTTTATTAAAGAATTGATGTATAAAAAAATTTGAGCTACTTTTATTGCACTGAAATTTGAATAAGCACATAAAACCCACATGGGCAAAAAAATTACCTAAATCCATTCTTTACAAAAAAAATTACCTAGAAAATTAGAAATTTTTTCAATAAAGGTTGATTTTTTCAGAAATAATAAAATTATGAGATTAACGGTTTTAATGCTAGTAACATAGGAGTATTAAGACTAAGAGCTCCACTCAAGTACAACACCTGCGTTAGAATTTGTTTAAATAATTTATCCGAAAATAAGCCTCTTCCATGGCCAAACACTGATCAGTTGCGTGATTCTAATCTACTTCAGTGCAACTAATGTATTTTGAATCTTTTACTATCAAAAATCAGGTTACAAAATGGGATGCTTTTAGCTTCAAAAATCAGGGATTTTTGCGACCTCACTCTCCATGAGAAGAGCGGATCAGCCCTCTCAAAATCAAACCCTACAAATTTAAAAAGTAATTGCGATTTGCATATATTTACGTGCCCGATGAGAAAGCGTACCTAAAGGTCACAAATTCGTCATTATGATCATTATAATCAAAGTCATGCCATAAGATAGGCGTACGTGTGAGGACGAAAATGAATGCTTCTTCTATAATCTATATATATTATATAGGGTTCGCTTGTAGTACGCTGGAGCTTAAGATTTTAGAATTATAAATTTTCTCTTTTTTCAGGCTCTGCCAATCTAACATTAAATTTGAACTGCTTTGGATACTATATATTTATAGTATGCTCTGTATTGATATACTTTGTTTATAAAATCTAATATGTAAATAAAAAAATAGTGTTGTTTTTAGTGTTATGTTTGTGACTTACATGGTGATGGATAAACTGAAAGTGATGCCAAATTAATTTGGCGTCTTCACTTTTCAATTTCTATTTCAATCTCCACTCTCTAGTGCTTGATCTGGTGGCACTTTTCTTTTTTCCTCAAATTTTATGTAATCTCATGTCATTGTTTATGGATTGAGATATGGTTTTGATTATTTGAATTAGTTGTGATGACCTTGTTTTTTGGCTCTTTAATATTTCTTAAATTGTAATGCATGAACATTTTGTTTGCTTCCTAATATGAATGTTGTCTCTAATCAGTCACTTGTTGCAACCTATCCAATTTTTCATTCTTTTTCCATTTTTTTCTTGAATTTCTATTTTTAATTTTTCATTCGGAGGATTTTGATATGCTCGTTACAGTTTTCTTTAATCACAGGAGTAAATAAAAATATGATATGAAACAATAATTCATAACAGGAATGGAAATGGTAGAAAATTAGAGATTGAACTCTTGTTATTTTAATTTGTTATCTTTGTGCTATTACAATATCTTAAGAATTGTGAAGTGATCTACTCCTATTTTATTTTATTTTTTTAACTAATATGTATGTCTAGAGGTTCAATTATATTTTAGTGATACTACTAATGGGAACTTCTACTAGTGTTTTAGCATGTGTAAAGAAGATTCAATTTAATTGAGTATTTTTGCCAATGTAATTGATTAGCATTTTTCTTTTAGTTATAGGAGACATTTTAATGATCTTAAACTTGCATAATTTTTAATGTTTCAATTGAAATTATAGTTATTTGATTTTTGGATTTATTTTTTTTTGCTTTATTGTTTATTGGATTTTGTTGCTTGTCTTAATTCCTTGGATTATAGTTGTAACATGGAATATGATTGAGTTGCTATTTTAAAATCAAGAAACATTTACCTGTTATTTGATTTTTTTTGTTATTTCCCCATAGTCTATTTGCTTAAATGTCAATTTCACTTATGATATGATAATCTACACGCCATATTGTTTAATTTTACTAGTTAAAATGAATTTGTGGTAAATGGAATTTAGAAAATAAGATAGGCTTGCCTTATATTAGATATATGTATTATGCTAAACAATCTTATTGGATAAGCTGATTTTTTTTTTCAATGGTTTGAGATAAATGTTTTATATTATATATGTGATTAATTTTCTTAATTACTAATTAATCATTAATTGAATCAGGTAAACTAAGGTGTAAAGGGAAATATTATATCTGTACTTTTGGATCCAAGTACTTTGAATCTTTTTTTTTTTTTTCATTGAAGGCATTGGTTATATTGTAAAATTCAAGTTCTTGATTAGCTAATTCAATTTCTTGGGGATCAAAGTACTTTGGCTTCATATTTGTTTTTTGTTTTTCCTTAAGGAATAAAAAGGTACTTAGTTTGAATCTCTTTGTAAATTTGTTTTCAAGAGAAGATTTTTTTTAGTTAATTAAAATTGAATTTTAGTAATATACTTAATAGTTTCAATTATTAAAGAGAGGATTGGTGGTTTTGCGTATTAAAAATACTACAAGGGGATTGGAACATAATTTGAGGGTTTTGACCTTGACATTGGTTGACTTTCCCTCTCCCCCTACCCCCAAAAGGAGTCATTTTGTATGAGATTAATTGCTAGGATGAGTCATTTGTATGTTTTCATATTAGATGTTGGATCATGGTATATATTGTTCACGTAAGAATGAATCAATAGTCCAAAAAATTTTGATCTTGTTAATTTTGGATGTATTTTTATCTCTCTTTATTCCAAAGATTACTTTGTCATTAAATGAAAGTAGAAATAAAGGTTGCATCGAACAATTATGCAAGTCGAGAGTAATTTTTATATTTTGAATATTTTTGTTAATAAGTTCCTTTAAAAAAAACAATTATGCAAGTCGAGAGTAATTTTTATATTTTGAATATTTTTGTTAATAAGTTCCTTTAAAAAAAATAAGTTTTTGTGTTTATTATTAGTTTAAAGTTTTAATTTTTTTGTTGAAAACAAAATATATTCGATGCTGCCTAAGAATTTGGATCATGCATTTGAAATTCTGAATATTGTTGTCTATTTTGCAGTTGCATTGTGTTTTCTAATGCCATTTGTTTTTTTTTTCTTTTTTTGCGTAGACCCTTAAAATCCAAAATAAGCAATAGCTGAAGTCTAGTTTGTGCAAGCTGTAAATTGATTTATTTTTTTGAAGTTATTTGGTCACAAGCTTGTGAAAAATTCTAATTGTTTTATTACATCTATTTAAATGAATGAAAATTTTAGTTTAGTTAATATTTTAGTGCATCGCATAAAATAATAGGGCATTTATTATTTTATTTGCAAAGGAATGGCAACTAATCAAGAGTACCATCCATTTTTTTGTTTTTTAGAAAAGGTAATTTTTGGATACCTCCCCTGAGGTTTGGCCTTACTACACTTAGATAGAATGTATGCATATATTGACATATAACAACTCTAGACGTGTATAAGCATTCAGTAAACGAGAATAATTTTATAATTGCAAAAGTTTTAATTTTTAAATCTTAAAAAATTAATTGAAACAAACCAATGGCTCTCACGCACATCCTCCTCTCTCCTCCACTTGAACCACAATGATTTTATCGACGTCACGCCCACGATGGACTCCATCATCGCAACCGTCGAATCCGCCGATTTGAAGAACACCAATAGCAAGAACATGAACAATGCAAATACTAATAACAAGAGCAAAGGAATGGTGGTTGAGAGCAGCGCCGACGAAGTTGTGAACTGGCAGAATGCGAGTATAAGGTGGAGATATTATCGCATCTGCTATACAAGCAGCTCCTCTCGACACATGTGGCTTGCTTGAGGATCGCCACACTGGTGGATTAGCTGTCAAGGATTGATGCTTAACTTGCTCAATTGCAGCAAGTTGTCTCTAAGTACTCCGCTTTAGGTGCCAGTCAAGGCTTGGTTACTGATGACAAAGAGCTCGATCAATTCGTGGTGTGTATTATGTATTCTAATTCCATAAAGTTATTATTGATTTTAAATTTAATTTCTTTTTCATTTTGTTTGCTTGCTTGATTGCTTTCTTATCTTATTAGAATCTTGAATTTTAAACTCATAGAGGAATTTCTTTTGGTTACTATTGACTAATTCGAGGCATTATAAATAAAAAAAATGCTTATACATGTCAGAGATCATTTCCTTTTATTGCAAGTTGATTTGTTCTATTCTCAATTAATGAAGGATATTATTATAATTTCACAGAGAAACCAAACAGCTCCCTAATGCTTATACACGTCCAAGGATGCTATATGCATACATTCTATCTAAGTGTAGTAAGGCCAAACCTCAAGGAAGGTATCCAAAAATTACCCTTTTTAGAAATGAATTAGTCATGCCAAATTCATACCATTAAAGGTTGTTAGATTGTTATATTCCCGTAGTACCAAATTAATTGTTAAAAAATTTTTAAAATGATTTTAGTCAAGTCACGAAAATTTGAATAATTAATTTCGTTATTGAAAATTTGACTTCAAATAATTTATTTTTAAGATAAAAAAGTATACTTTTGGTGTAACATATCGAAAGATCAAAAGTAAGTATAAACAAAATTAAGTTCAAGAAAAAGAAATCTAATCAAGTTAAAGAGACAGAAAAGCATAGCAATTGGCTGCATTCTTATATGGTATTATTGTTTAAGTTATAGCAAATTAAGGAAATTATTTTAAAAGTAAAGAAAAAGATGAAAATAAATCTATAAAGTTATTTTAAACGTAAATCATTTAAATTAATTAAAATGGAGACAAGTGATCCAAAAGAATTAGAATTTTCTATTTTTTTAGTTAAAATTATCATGATATACTTGAATTTAGACATTTTTTATTTGAAATAGAATTTTATTTTTAAATTATAAATTTTTCAGAGAAAAATGAGAAATGATAAATGAACAAATTTTTGTGTAAAGGTCAAAGCTCAAGTATGGATAATCAAATTAATGATTAAAATGATCTCTCAAAATAATGAATAACAATTATTTTAATCTTTTTTCAATTTGAAATACAAACAAAGCATTTTTGCCAACCTCAAAACTTTGATATAACATATTAATTTTCATGGTTCATGGAATAATCGTGTAATAAATATATAATTTATTTGATCATAACCATTAATACTTGAGTATAACAATTGCATGCAAAGCTATTAAAAATAAATTTTGTATGAAGTCAAAAAAAATTAATTATTTGAAAAGAAATAGAATGCCAAAAATTTTAAATGAATTGATAAAAAAAATTATTTTTCCAGAAGCTTGTAAACAATTCTTATAAACAAATGGATGAAAATTTTGATTTGGTTAATTTTTTAGTGCACTGGATAAATTAATAGGGCGTGATAATTTCATTCACAATTGCAATTATTCTCACTTATTATTTATTTATATATTTACTGTTGAAGTTATGAAAAATTAAAGCAATTAGTTTGAAAAGTAAAGAGAAAGATGAAAATAAATGCATAAATTTATTTTAAATATAACTAAATATTATAAATTAAAATGTTTAAATGAGAATAAATTGTATAAAAATTAAAAGATTAAGTATAGATATAATTAGGGGTGGGCATGAGTTGGTTTAGGTTGGATTTTAACTCAATCCAAATCAAACCATAAAAAATTGAATCCAACCCAACCAACCCAAATATTTTTAACCCAAACCAAACCAAACCATTTGGGTTTGGTTTGAATTTTATTTTCAAAATAATTTTTATTTTAATAAAATTTAATTAAATCAAAATTATAATAATTATTAATTATTAAATTGATATTAAAATATAAAAAAATATAGTGGATAAAAATTATAAATTTTACAATAACTTAATCCTTAAATTAAAGAATACTAGAAAATCAAAATAAAGTTTAATCACAAAAATTATTATTTCTCAATAAATAAGAACATACACTTTAATAATAAACTTTCACAAACATGACATTAACAATCTAATAATAAAATTTTCCACTTATTATTTATTTAATTATGCAATATTTGTTTTTGTTTATCGTTTTGTTAGTTTTACATTATGTTGTCTACTTATATGCTTAATTTAGGGAGATTGCCACTTTCCTCCCAGCAGTAATCAACATATATCATTTTTCTCCCTTCTGTTTTTATAATGGCCAAAATCCCCCCTAATAGTATAAGTTTACAATATTACCCTTATTTTCATCTACTCTTTTATTTATATTTATTACAAATTAAATAAATCAAATGAATAGAAACTAAATAAAAAATATGCATTAAAAATAAGATATATATGTTTTGATATGAACAAAAAAATTAATAATAAAAAATTTTTATACTTATTTATTTGGTGAAAATTTTCTTATAATAAATATATAAGAAAATTATTAGTAAAATAATAAAAAAATTATTATAAGAAAACTTAAATGACAAATAAAAATTTATTTTAAGATAAATAATAAAATATTTTACCTATTTGTGTTCATTTATTTCATTTGAAAAATTTGAGTGTTAGGATTTTGTTCATAATCCATTGGTAAACTATACCCAACCCATAATAAAATGGTTTTCTATATAAAACCCACATCTAACCCATTTTCATGATTTACCCAACCCAAACCATTTAATTTGTTTTGAGTTTGGGTAAACCCATGGGTTGTGGGTTTATGCCCACCCCTAGATACAATCAAGTTCAAAAGAACTCATGAAGTAACAAAGAGAAAAAAAAAGTACTTAGGTTAAGGACCCAAAATGTTGAAAATGATAAAGGGTTGCAATAAAAAAATTTCAGTATTATATAGTAAATTGATATTTGTTAAAATAATAAAGGGTTAAATATAATTGGCCTTATTGATATTGGGTAGGATCCACTGACATCCAACGGCTAGGTGCACCACAGATTTTCCCTAGATAATGTTGTTATTTAAAAAAATATTATTATTATTATTAGTTGAAAAAAGGACCTGGAACATGTTGGAATATAATGAAAATAATAGGAATATAAAACCATTACAAAGTGTAAAAGAGTAGAAACAACTTAACCTAAAAGTCGAAATAATTATAATAGAAAACATGAATTTATGAAGTAAACTTGAATCATCACCTAAAATATTGGAATACACTTAAAAAAAGAGTAGGAATATGTAACCAAAATTTTTTGGAAATAAAGTGCAAATTAATTAACAAAAAGTAGGAATATAAAAAATAAACTTGAAATATCTACTCAAAATATTAGAATTCAATACAAAGAATGGGAACATAGAACAAAAAAATGGTGGGAAAATGAGTAGAAGAGCAAAACCTAAAATTTGGAATAACATGATCAAAATTTGATAAATTCCAATGAAAAGTAGTGATCTAAAAAATGAACTTGAAACATTTACACAAATGTTAGAATTCAATAAAAAGAGTAGGAATAAAGTATTGTAGAAAAAAATAGTTGAATAAGTTAACCAAATAGTTGGAACAACTTATAAAGAATGTAATGAATTCCAATGAGAAGTATGGATCTTTAAAATAAACTTGAAATATTAACCCAAAATATTGGAATTTAGTAAATAAAGATAGGAATATATAACCAAAAAATGGTGGTAATAATAGTTAAAGAGCTTAACCCAAAAGTTGTAAGTGTTAAGTGTTAGAAAATATATATTTATAAATGAGAAAATCGTCAATTTATATTTCAAGACTTACTAACAACCCTTACTTTTATGTATTTAAGATTCTTGTAATCTAATTATGTGTATTTTATTTTAATTAAGTATTTTATGTATTTTAGGGGCATCATAGTCATTTCACAATAAACGAGAGATCAAACTGCAAAATAGACATCACTTTTAAACTCAGGATGGTCGAAAACCTTAGGAGGAGCATAAGAGGAAAAATGGCATTGTTCATATGCACGGTACTATTCAAATGTACGGTACTGTCTATATTACTATTCACGACACTGTTCACATAGACGGATCAATGGTGTGGCATTGACTGATGAGGTGTCATGACCCTATTGGACTAAAATTCTTATGTACTGTTGATGGTGATGTGACAGTATATCAGTTGACCAAAAATCTCGCGTACAGTACATGTATAACATAGGATTATTTTCAACCAAAGCGCGTCACTGTTCAACCCGGGTCAAACCATGTTATTGTTCATCCACGTGGTCAAACCGCGTACCATTGACTGATGATGTGGCGCAATCCTGAGCGTCCAAACTGTTTTTAATCCAATAGTCATGATTTACTCCATGTATCTACAAAAAAGGGCCTCCCCCTAATTTGATATCTCTGAATCCATTTTTGGGATCCATTTTCTGTAATTCCTTTTCCAACTTATATTTTCTATGTATTTTAATAAATTCTCATTTTGCCCCTAGTTCAATTATGAGTGATTAATTTTCTTTCAAGCTTTGGTTGAATGTAAGTCTCAACATGTGTCATGGGCTTTATTTGGTAAATTTACTTTCTTTTCCCCTCTAATTTTTGTGGATATTTTAACTTCTCGTCGATAAATAATACTAATTTTGTTTAGTACCGCCTTGGTTTCACCGGTCCCGTAGTACAAGGTTATTATTATTTGGCACGATAAGCCCTTAGCACCATATTGATTAGAGCGTGGTTCACGAGGTGTGGATTCCTCCCTCATGATTTAATTGGCATTAATAAGGATTATTTAGCCCATGACGCATGTTGATACGGATCCAGATACTCAAGTACGTCATCTCAATAGATTTCTCTTCAATTTATTCTCGCCATTTCAATTCCAATTTTAGAATTTATTCTCGCCATTTCAATTCTAATTTTAGGATAATCCAAATCATTTTCACCACAAATCCAACCACCTATTTACAAAATTAATTCTACACATAATTAAACTCCACCTCCTCGTGGAATCGACACTTGTCACCATTAGTCTATTCTATAATAGGGTCGTACGATTGCAAGCTCAATAAAATTCGCACAACAAGTTTTTGGCGTCGTTGCCGGGGAGGTAAGTAATTTTAATTCATAGAATTAATTTTTGTGAATAATTCATTTAATTGTTTTCTTTTATTTTTTATTCTTTAATAAAAAATGAATCTATATTTAAAAGTTAGTATTTCTTTTCTTTTTCTCTTCTCTAAAATTCTATAATTTAATTTTTAATTTATTTTTCTTTGTAAATTTTTTTTGTTTACCTAATTAATTTTTTTAGTTAATTTATTTCACTTATTTTTTTGTGTATTTTTATAGTAAGGTTGTAATAGCGTCATAAGGTTAGTATTGTAATTTCTCCCTCTTTTTTTTTATTTTGTTCCCATCTTTATTTTTATTTTATTTGTTTTGCATGCATGGTCAAATGTCATTATTACCTAGTCTTGAACCTATAGACCTTGAACTTGAGAAAACACTTTGTACACACAAACAAATTAAAAATAAAATGGTTTGCAACCACAGGAGAGGTCATTTAAGGACTACTTTAGTCCTTTAGCTATTTGAGCACATCATGCATAAGATACCCAAATGTAACTGCTAGGAGTTTTGAACTAAAACCTAGTGTGCTAAATTGTCTCCCCACATTCTATGACTTAGAAAATGAGGACCCATATAATCATCTGAATGATTTTCATACTATTTGCCAAACATTTAAATATGATAATTTTCAGATGATGATGTTAAACTTAAATTATTCTCATTTTCTTTAAAGGATAGAGCTCGTTCATGGTTAAATACTTTGCCTGCTAATAGCATTACATCATGGGAAAAAATGGTAACTAAATTTTTGAATAAATATTTTCCAGTGCATAAAACCAATGCTATTCGCAGGAAAATCTCGGTGTTTACCTAGAGAGAGGAGGAGTAGTTTTTCGAAACATGAGAGCGACTCAATGGGCTACTCTTGAAGTGTCGACATCATGGGTACAAGAAATGACACCAATGCCAATACTTTTTGGAGGGATTATTGCTGACTGTGCAAGAATGACTAATAAAAACAAGTAGAGGAGAGCTAATGTCAAAAAATGCATCAGAGATTTGGGAATTTTTCCAGCGACAAGTAGATAATTCCCAACAACGGAGTCGATCACTCAGGAATACTAGAAGGATTAAGGGAGTAAATGAGGTTCACAATGGCGAGTCAACTTCAGGAATCAAAGAAGTCAAGGAGATGGTTAAAGGTCTCGCTCGATAAATAGCATCGTTATATACTGCTAAATCAACAGAGCTACATGACCATGACTCATACTCAGATCAAGCTTATGCCATAGGTGTAATGAGAAAACCATCAAATTACAACCCATACTCCAACACATATAACCCTGGATAAAGAGACCACTCCAATTTTTCATGGTCTTAAGGATTCCAACAGAATGGACCAGTAGCTCCAGCTCCACCAATGCAACTAATTCCTAAAAATCTTCAAGCCTTTCAGCCCCTATTTAGACCATACAATCAGAACCAGAACTACTCTTAACCTAAACCATGTGAGGATGCATTGCAGAATTTCAAGAATGCTACTCACTTTACGATTGAGTGACAGAACTGCACCATTGATGGACTACAAAATGAGTTGCGAGTAGGCTTCAACTCACAAGCCCAATTAGTTTCAAGCCTCGAGAAGATGGTGGGACAACTTACTTCTTCAGTTCAGACCTTGGTAATGATCGTTGAGAAAGGCAAGTTTCCAAGTCAACCAGTGCCTAATCCTAAAGGAGTACATTAAGCAAGTATCAGTTCACCACAGCAGTATGGAGAGGTCAAAGTAGTCATGACTTTGTGAAAAGGGAAAGAAGTCAAAAACAAAGTGGAAATGCCGGTGACAAAAGAAAATCAAATTGTACCTGTGAATGTTAAGGAATCATCACCGAAGGAAAAAAAAAACCAACCCACGAGAATATGTTCTCAAAACTCCATTTCCTCAGAGGTTAGCAAAAGGAAAGAAGGGAAACTCCACAGGTGAGATTCTCGAAATCTTCAAATAGGTAAGTGTTAACATCTCTTTACTTGATGCTATTAAACAAGTTCCATCTTATACCAAGTTTCTTAAATACCTTTGTACTAAAAAGAGGAACATTCATATTCAAAATAATGCATTTTTAACATAAAACGTTAGTTCTATACTCCAACATAAAATTTCTCTAAAATGCAAAGACTCAGGCTCCCCCACCTTTCATGTAGCATAGGGAACCACACAATTGAGAATGCTTTGTTGGATTTAGGAACTAGTGTAAATCTGTTGCCTTACTCAGTATTTTATAAACTTGGACTTGGAGAATTACACCCAACTCCAGTGGTGTTACAGCTTACAGATCGATCTACGAAAATACCTTGTGGTATTGTGGAGGATGTGCTTATCCAGGTAGACAAGTTTTATTTTCCTATTGATTTCATTGTAATTGACACTCAACCAATCTAGAATTCAAGGAAGCACATCCCCATTATTCTAGGCCGACCTTTCTTGGCAACTGCAGATGTTCACATTCAATGCAGAACTGGAAATATGCAGTTGTCCTTTGGCAACATGACTATAGAGCTAAACATATTTAATATTGCCAAACAATCTAACAATGCAGATGATAGAATTGTTGATGTGAATTTAATTGAAGCATTAACTGATGACACTTTTCTTTCAAACCTTAGTGATGATCCTTTATAAACATATTTAACTCACTTTGGTTTGGATTTTGATATTCACAGATCGGTCGATGAGGTCAACGCCCTACTTGACTCAACATCATCCATGGACACTAATAAATGGAAGTCAAGAGTTGACCAACTAGCACCATCAGAGAATAAACTCATCTCATCATCAGAATAACCACCGAAACTCGAGCTCAAATTATTGCCCAACACTTTGGAATATGCAATTTTGGGAGAAGAAAATACTCTATCGGTAATCATCTCACCATCCCTCAATAATGGACAAAAAGGTAAGTTGTTAGATATTTTAAAAGAGCACAAAGGAGCCTCATGGTGGACCATAGTAGACATAAAATGTATAAACCTAGTAGACTACATTCACCTTGATGAAAATGTTAAATCTACTACGGAAATCCAACGTCAGTTAAATCCTAATATGAAAGAAGTTATTAGAACTGAAGTTCTTAAGCTGTTAGACATAGGTATCATTTACCCAATTTCTGATAGTTCATGCGTCAGTCCTGTACAAGTTGTCCCTGAAACGTCAGGAGTCACAACAGTTACTAATGCCGATAATGAATTGATACCAACTAGAGTAAATGCAGGATGGCGTGTATGCATTGATTGTAGAAAGATAAATTCTGTCACATGTTAAGACCATTTTCCTTTACCATTTATCGATGAAATGCTTGATAGATTGACAGGCCATGAATTTTATTGCTTTCTAGATGGCTACTCAAGATATAATCAGATTTTCATAGCACCAAAAGATCAAGAGAAGATCACTTTCACTTGCCCTTTTGGCACTTTTGCATATAGGAGAATGTCATTTTGATTATGTAATGCACCTGCTCTATTTCAACGATGCATATTAAGCATTTTTTCTGATATGGTTAAACAATTCCTTGAAGTCTTTGTGGATGATTTTTTTGTCTTTGGCGACTCGTTTGATCAATGTTTACATCATCTAACACTAGTTCTGCAGAGATGTATCGAGAAGAACTTGCTCTTAAATTGAGAGAAGTTTTCTCTTATCATTGTTAATCATGAGTACCATACTTAGACCGTTCCTCCTGAACATTCTTAAATCACTTCAACATGTCAAAACTCATCTCAAAATGCAGATTCAATTTTGTAAAACACATCGCATTTAGGCTCTACAACCACCAGAGTTAGTAACCTATGTTGAGGGTTTAGAAAGCCAACTCAGAGATATTGAGAGAAGTGTTTACGACATCCAGTTGGAGCTTGAGGTAAATTCAATAAGAGCACGATTTCAATTTTCTTTGTATGTTTTAATTTGTTTGTGTGCTTTTGTTTGTTACTCTGGTGAAGTGGTGGATAATGGTACTCCATGACAGTCAAGTTGGTTATTTCAGTTTTCCCATAATAACTGATATTCTGAGGCGAAGGTATGGACAAAAACGAAATTCTAGGGAAGCTTCACAAATGATTCCCTTCACTTCCTCAAAATGCCCTCCTTACAATCTATAAAGCGCGGTCCGAACGCATGCGATTACTCATGAGGAATAACATATCAGCTGATATCCGTTGGTTAATCGAGGCAAAAGTACGATTGGCAGGTGAGTTACCTCCAAAATTTATTACATACATGCCTAGTTGTGGTAAAGAAAATTATGCAAGAAAACGACGAGCTCGAAGAATTTTTGTTGCTTGTCATAAGTGTGCCAGAATGAGTTGCGACAAAAAACCATGTTCTTTAAGAATGATGTTTGATTACAGGGAAGATAAGATTCAATTCATTAGGAATGGCTTGAATAAAGAGTTATTAGATGATATCTTTTTGTCTCTTGAAACGCATCCCAGTGGATATGTGCAAGGAGCGATTCTCCAGTTATTGCCATTATTCCAGAAAGAACATGCATGATATAGTCTCGGGAATCTGACTCTAAACAACCTTGTTTGCTAGTTTATAAGAAAATTGGATGGGAAGCCTATCCTCAACCCATAGAGGGCGTTCAAGCCGTTTCTGGACGTAAAACCAAAGGAAAATGTGAGCTACAGTCGCAACTACCTGTAAATATCCTTTTACTTCACTGTTATTTTATTTCACTGTTATTTTATCTTTTGCATTATTGTCTTTAATAACTTTACTTTATCATTATTTCTTTTTTTTTTTACTGTTTTCTTTCTGACTCGCGAACCATATGCTTTACGCGATTTGACACTGACATGCCATCTCATACACAGTTGTGACCCACTGTCACCAAGATTCTTAAATATGACTTTTTGTTAAGCACTCATAAATTATTTTTGAGAAATATTCCAATGGCAACTACTCCCAATAGACAATTCAAAAACATTTGTGTACTTTCTGGATTTACCTATGGCAAACATAAAGAGTTTGTTGATGCAGCCATAAATCTTGGTCGAAGCATAGTAGAGAGAAAATTACACTTGGTGTATGGAGGAGGCAACCGAGGGTTATCAAAATTGGTCTCAGAAGCTGCTTTTGTTAGAGGAAGCCAAGTGTTAAGCATCATCCCAAGAGTCCTAAAACTTTTGAGCAGTTTGTCTGACTCATCAATTGGAGAAGAGTTAGTTGTCTCAGGTATGCAAGAACAATAATTGAAATGTTTAATCATGCTGATGCTTTTATTTTCCTTCCAAGAGATCTTACAACACTAGAGGCATTTATCACACTAGCATCTTGGGCACATCTGCACATTCACCAAAAACTTATCGGTTTGTTAAATGTCAATAATTTTTACGATGACTTTATCGCATTTCTTAACCATGCAATAAAAACCTATTTCATTCCTTCTAATGCGAAAATGCTTTTTATTTGTGCTAACATTACTAATGAGCTACTTGATTTGTTACAAGCTTATAAACCGGTGCCAGACCTTTGGACCTTTGTGTTGGAGCGTCCAAATAATAATGGTAACAGTAGCCGCAGTAAGAAGCACAAATTAGATTTAACTCTCCACTTGTAAATATTTTCTTCTATGTTGCATCACCCAGGTGATGTCTTCTAAACTCTACTTCTTTCCTTTCAAACATTGAGGACAATGTTTCGTTCTTGTTGGGGGTAGGAAATAGTCGACAATTGTAGAATCTTAGTTAAGTTTTTACTAATTGTTTTTTATAGAAACTAACTGTTGCTAACTTTTTGTATTGAAGATGGCTGAATATGGAGTGTAGTGACTCTAGAAACGCATCTTCATCATTTGAAAAAAAATAAAAAAAAATCAGACATTTTCTTTTTCTTTATTAATTCATTTTTCTTCTTCTTTTTAATTTCTCCTTTATAAATATACATTTTCAAATATTTGAGTCAAAAATGGCTGAATATGGAGTGTAGTACCTCTAGAAACGCATCTTCTTAGTTAAAAATTAAAAAAATATTTCTTTTTCTGCATTATTTTCACATTTCTGCATGCATATTTTCCTTTCACGTTTAGAATAGGTTAGAGGGTATGATCTTGCTTAAAAAAATAATTGTGTGATTTATTTTAACATTGGATGACATAATTAATTTCAAATTTTAATAATCGTATTATCTTTGGTATTAAGTAATGTTACGCTATGTTTGCTACTTTACATGTTGATGTCGGAGACAAATATGAGTTGCTTGAAAAAATGAACATGTCATAAATAAGTGCCAAGTGAGTTTTTGAACCTATCATTTTTCTTAGAGAGTAATCTTTTTGCCTATTCTTTATACAGCTTAGCAGTTTATTATTGTATACATGATCTCTAGATTTCTTTAGAGTCAACCCTTAAAAAAATTGTAAAATTAAAAAAAAAAAGTGTGTTACATTTGGAGATCCATCTAACTAGTAGATATGGAAGGTTATTTAGAGCCCTCAAAGACGATGGAAATGCCATTTTTGATCCGTTTGAGCCTTTCTAGTCATCCCTTTTGTGAAATATCCATAGTTAATCATTTTAAGCCGTTAAAAAAAAGAAAAAAATCCTTTTATTTTTTAAACTTATCATCTTGACCCACTCCGATTTGGAGTATTACCTGATGTCTTATAAGTTCCATCACCTATTTATATTTGAGAAAAAGTGTAAATAATTATTTTGTTCAGTAACGTTGTGCCAACCAAAAGCAAAAAAAAATGTTTCAAAAAAAGGAAGAAAAAATAACAATAATAGGTGAAATTCACCTTGCAACTTCCAAAAAAAAAATTCATTTGCATTTTTCTCAAACATACACTTTATTTTCTTTATTTCCCTTCTTTGTTAGCCATGTCCCTAACCTACGTTACGTCCTAATAAAAGTCCTTTTTGATTTTAGGGACTATAGTCTGAAGTAGAAGCTAGTTATATGGGGCTAAAAAGATGTAGTGGTGCATAAAATAATAATAATAAAATAAATAAATAAATAAATTGGGTTGACTAGCATTTTTACTTGACTTGAGATTGTATTATTTCTAAACTGAGGGCATATTTCTTTCATTTTGGTGAGAGCATGTGATATCACTTCTTTATTATTTTCTCTCAATTACCATTCATTAGAGTAACTATTTTTATTAGATTTAATTTCTTTGTGAGAGTGTCTTTACTTCCAGTGATATTTCGGGGTTTGACATGTCATTCGTGAAGGTAGCTATGACAAAGTCTACTAGGCTGATTCATGTGGATGGTTGATGTAGGCGTGATGTTTCTTTAGACTGGAGATAATACTTATACTTTTATTTGATTGTTATCATTAGTCTGATTGAATAAACAAGATTGTTTAAAACAAAAACAAATTGTGTTTGAATTTTTTTTCTGCTTTATTTGCTAGGGACTAGTAATAAGCTAGTTGGGGGGCGTGTTGAGTGTTAGAAAATTTATATTTATAAAGGAGAAAATCGTCATTTTACATTTCAAGTCTTACTAACAATCCTTATTTTTATGTATTGAAGGTTCTTGTAATTTAATTATGTGTGTTTTATTTTAATTAAGTATTTTGTGTATTTTAGGGGCATCATAGTTATTTCACAATAAACGAGAGATCAAATAGCAAAACGGATATCACTTTTGAACTCAGGACGGTCGAAAACCTTAGGAGGAGTATAAAAGGAAAAATGACATTGTTCACATGCACGGTATTATTCACATGTACGGTATTGTCTACGTTACTGTTCACAATACTGTTCATATAGACGGATCGATGACGTGGCATTGACTGATGATGTAGTATTGACTGATGAGATGTCACGATCCTGTTGGACTAAAATTCTTATGTACTGTTGATGGTGACGTGGCAACATTCAGTGGACCAAAAATCTCGCGTACGGTACATGCATCACACAAGATTATTTTCAACCAAATTGTGTCACTGTTCAACCCGATCAAACCGTGTTACTGTTCATCCATGTGGTCAAACCGTGTACTATTGACTAATGACGTGGTGCAATCCTAAGCATCTAAACTGTTTTTAATCTGATGGCCATGATTTATTCCATGTATCTATAAAAAGAGGGTTCTCCTTAATTTGATATCTCTAAATTCATTTTTGGAATCTATTTTCTGTAATTCTTTCTCCATTTTATATTTTCTACGTATTTTAATAAACTTTCATTTTGCCTCTAGTTCAATTATGAGTAGCTAATTTTCTTTCAAGCTTGGGTTGAAGGTAAAGTCTCAACATGTGTCATGGACTTTATTTGGTAAATTTGCTTTCTCTTCCCCTCTAATTTTTGTGGATATTTTGACTTCTCGTCGATAAATAATAATAATTTTGTCTAGTACCGCCTTGGTTTCACCGGCCCGGTAGTACAAGGTTATTATTATTTGGCACGATAAGCCCTTAGCACCATATTGATTAGAGCGTGGTTCATGAGATGTGGATTCTCCCCTCATGATTTAATTGGCATTAATAAGGATTATTTAGCCCATGATGCATGTTGATACGGATCCAGATACCCAAGTACGTCATCTCAATAGATTTCTCTTCAATTTATTCTCCCCATTTCAATTCCAATTTTAGAATTTATTCTCGTCATTTCAATTCCAATTTTAAGATAATCCAAATCATTTTCACCACAAATTCAACCACCCATTTACAAAATTAATTCCACACACAATTAAAATTCATCTCATTGTGGGATTGACACTCGTCACCATTAATCTATTTTACAATAGATTCGTGCGCTTGCGAGTTCTATAAAATTTGCACAACAGTAAAGATATACCAATAATATGATAAATTCCAACAGTGAATAAGGATCTTAAAAATAAACTTGAAACATCCACATAAAATATTAAAATTTAATTAAAAAAGTAGGAATAAAGAACCAAAAAGTGGTGGAAAAAAGAGTTGAAAAGCTTGATCTAAAATTTGAAAAAATTTATCAACAATCTGATAAAATCGAATAGTAAGTAGAAATTTAAAAAATAATCTTAAAACATCTATACAAAATGTTGAAATTCAATTAAAAAGAGTAGGAATATATAACCAATAAATGGTAGAAAAAAGAGTAGAAACACTCAACCTAGAAGTTGAAATGACTGGACAAAAACTTGATAAATTCTAATAAAAAGTAGAGAACCAAAAAAAAAAGTTGAGACATTCATCCAAATGTTGGGATTCAATAAAAAGAGTAGGAATATAAAACCAAAAAGTGGTGGGAACAACAATTGAAGAGCTTAACCCAAAAATTGTAAGTACATACCGATAATTTGATAAATTTCAACAATAAATAGGATCTAAAAAATGAACTTGAAATATCAACATAAAATGTTAGAATTCAATGAAAAGAGTAGGAACATAAAACTAAAAAGTGGTGGAAAAAAGAATTAAAGAACTTAACCTAAAATTCAGAAAGAGTTACCAAGAATATGATAAATCTAACAATAAGTGGGATCAAAAAATAGACTTGAAACATTTATGAAAAATATTGGAACTAAATAAAAAGAGTCGAAATATATAACCAAAAAATGGTGGAAACAATAGTTGAATAGCATAACCTAAAAGTTTGAAGGACTTAAAAAGAATATGATAAAGTTTAATAATAAGTTGAGATCTAAAAAATGAACCTGAAATATCCAAGCAAAATGTTAAAATTTAATGAAAAGAGTTGGAATACATAACCAAAAAGTGATGGGAACAAAAGTGGAAGAATTTAACCCATAAATTGAAATAACTTACTAACAATTTGATAAATTTAAACGCGAAGTAGGGATCTAAAAAGTAAATTTAACATATTTACCTAAAATATTAGAATTCAATAATAAGAGCAGGAATATTAACCAAAAAAGTGGTAGAAGAATAAGTTAGAACAACCTAGTAACAATTAAATAAAGTCCAACATGATATAGGATATAAAAAAATAAAATTGAAATATCAACCTAGAAATTTAGAATTTAATGAAAAGAGTGGAAATATAAAACCAATAAATGGTGGAAAAATGAGTTGAAACAATTTACTAATTCTACGAAAAGTAGGGATCTAGAAATTGAACTCGAAATATCCAAACAAAATGTTGGAATTCATTAAAAATAGTAGGAATATAGAACTAAAAAGTGGTGGGAACAAGAGTTGAAAAAATTAACCCAAAAGTTGAAATAATTTACTAAGAATTTAATAAATTCAAATGGGAAGTAAAGATTTAAAAACTAGGCTTGATATATTTACCCAAAATGTTGGAATTCAATAAAAATAGTAGAAATATAAAACTAAAAAGTGATGGAAAAATAAATTGGAACAATTTACTAAAAACTAGATAAAGTGTAACAGATTGTAGAGATATAAAAATAAACTTGAAATATTCATCTAAAAAGCTGGAAGTTATTGAAATGAATAAAAATATAAGACCAAAAACTAGTGAGAAAATGAATTGGACCAATATACCAAAATTTTGATAAATTGTCAAGAAAAAAAGGAATTTGAAAAGTAAACTTGAAATACGTATTATAAATATTGGAATGTGACAAAATAAGTAAAAATATTACTATTCTGTGACATATTTATAGTTTTTTATATTTTTTATACTATTTGTAAATTTAAAATTATCACAAGTTTTTTCCTCATTTAATTATAATTTTATCCTTTTTTAATTTTTTTAATAATTTTTTTCACATAAAAAAAATATAATTTTTATTATATTAACTGGTTAAAAACTGATTTTACTGGTTGCATGCCAACGCTGTATGAGATACAGCGCTGCATGGTAGGTGGAAATTATATATATTTGGCCATGTCTTGTGCCCTCATCTTGTGATAATGATGAATTACAGATAGTTGAAAGAAAAGAGGATAAGATGCATGTCAATTATCAAACCAGTATCTTTTGGACTCGGGGGTTTCTTTCTTGCGAACTTCTAAACTTGACTTTGCCTCTTTGGGATGGTCCTACAACATATGTATATATATACCTAATATGGGGACGATTTTCAAATAGAATATGATCACATTCATCAACCTTTTTTACCTTAATTGATATCACTAGGCCAACATCAATAGCCCATCACGAACAATGTTTATTTTTTAAGCCAAATTTTAGAAAAAATAATAATAAGAAGGTTGGTTTAAATTGAGATGTTGTAATTTTTAATTTATAATTACTATAAAAAAAATTATAACTATCAAATAAAATTTAATAATATATAGTAAATATAAATTTTAAATAATAATTTTGATAAAATTATTTAAAATATAATAAATTTTTTATTATACAAATAAAAAATCATATCAACATAACATACAAGCTACTGAAGCTAATATTTACTAAACACTTTAATATTTTGTCTTAAAAATTACAGCTGCCCAACTTCAATTCCAAACACACCCGAAATAGCGGTACTTAAAACTCTAGTCTGGAATTAAAATTTTAATCGATGCATCATGTTAAGAAAATAAATAATTAAAAAGTAATATTAAGAAAAAGTTAGAGACATATCCAAATATGTATGTATATAAATCAAAATCTGTATTAAATCTAGAATACTAAGTAAATTGATGCATTAAGATGCGTTTTTCCTTCACTTGAACTTATGAAGTCTTGTCCTCGGTTCGATTCTTCTTAATTTGAAAATTATCTTTAGGAGTGATTTTTAAGTCTTACTAGATATGAAATTGATATGACAATGGCACGAACCATGAAGTTTCCCATCTTGCGTGGTCACTTAATCAAATTGGACAAGTAATACCAACAAACAAACCGTGCCATGTGAAATTGTGAAGATTTTATTAGAGGAAAGTAAAGTGGAAATCTAGCTTTTTATTTGAGTCACTTGACTT